>JBAMJR010000100.1:267500-400000 GCA_038501785.1 Myoxocephalus aenaeus
AAAAAACGATATTCATGGTGCTGTAAAACCACCTGGACAATAACATTATCCATCCAGAGGTTTACATAATTTTATTCCAAAGGGTGTATTTATATCAACCACCAGTAGAGCCAACATACTGTAGATATTTAAGATGGATATAGTCCTTGTTTTTTAACAAATCATACAAAACTTAATAGGCTTCTTTTTCGGCAAAATCTGTTTTCTGTGTCACAACGGACAAACAATAAATTAACTAAACAGACCAGCAAGTGTATGGACAGTTTTACACTGAATAAAATGCGTAAGACAGGAAAAACCCAGAAGATTTATGAAAAGGGGAAGTCTGTGCAATACACTTCAAGTCTGTTTGGCGTAGATTTAAAAATAAGATGCCAGTGGTTTGACATGGCTGCACCACAGGCTTAAAAAACACAGCTGATGCACAGCTGTGTTCATGCCACAGATTAGACTCTTTCTAATGAGGCTGCCTTCATAACCAGAAGATATATTTGGTTAATTTGGCACCATACTGAGATGAGCAGACACAATGTGAAAGGGATGCTTATGGAGAAAAGGCCGGTCGTATACAGTAAGAGTAAGTCAAACAGGTCCTCTGAGTAGAGCTGCATTTCCAGACAATGGTGGGAAGCTGTGATTCTTATTAGTTGAGCCTTGGCAGTGGCGTTCAGCGTGGACTGGAAACCATTAACAGCTTGTGAATGTCGATGGCCAATTAGCGGCGCTCTGCAAACTCGGCTTCAAGATAGAAAAGCCAGGCAATCCTTCAGAGACGCATCAAGATGGTGTGAATTAAGCTAAAAGCAGCAGATGAGAGCTCCTGTTTAAGGCATTCACAAACAAAGCACTAAAACGGACCACCAACAGTAGCTGGCGTTAATTGCATTCACAGTGGCAATGCGTCACGTTTCAAATATTCAGACTCATTGCCAGTATTGGAGGAGTAATGGAATAAGTCAAATGAATTAATAAATCTAGATCTATGAATTGACATATTCAGATCTATGATGGATGATTTTAACGCTCTACATTTCTTTTTGCAGAAAAAACTATTTCAATCAACATAACGTAGCACTGAGAGTCATAGTTTGGAATTCAGGGCTACTTACTAAACCTCAGTGTTGTAGAGATTGTAATCCTGATTTCTACAGGAAAATACAAGATTCTGGTGAAGATTTATAACTATTTACGACTAAATTTGAACATTTTCTTGTATATTTCTGAACAACAGACTCAAAATTAGCTACAATTGCAATTTTTGTATGCGAGTCATGCAGTGAGCAGCAAAATCAGATAGGACCCAAATGCAGATTCAAAAATACTTAGTAAAACACAGGCATAAACAGATAAACAAAACTCAATACAGAAATGAAGACAAAGACAAGGGCAGAACAGAGACCAGAGAAAGGGAGGGAGATAAGGAGCGACAGGTGACAGCGTGGACGACGAGCAACAAGTGATACTCAAAAAGGCGGGAAACAAACAAAGGCAGGAAGTGAAACAAGAGGAGAGGACTTTCAAACTAAAACAGGAATCACTATAACAAACAATAGTTAGTTAGTTAGTTATAATAATAATTGGATGTTTTAAAAAGAGACAGAGACAAAGTGTAAAAGCTTGAAATGTTCCTCGTATCACTGACACCTTCTCTAACCCCCGGCCCCTCAAGAAATAACCTAGTTTTCAAGCTGTGATTACTTCGTTTCCAGCTCTCGTCGTTCGTGCACTGCACAACCACATGCTCTTATTTCTGGTGACTAAAATGACAGGTTCAGCTAACTATGTTGAGATGAAACTTCGGAAATAGCATCTTGGGAGAGCTCTGGAAAACAATATCTTCTCTTTCGCATGTCCCTGCAAACCACTTCCTTGCACAAGAGGGCTTCTCTTAAGCAACGAGGTCTGTTCTCTCACTAGGAGCCAGCCACACACTGCAATTGAGGTTGGTGTAAAAACAGACCTCACTTTATCATGCCAACGGTAAGCCTACTGCATTGCATGTCATTGCCATCTGCTTTAACGAGCATTTTATTCCTTACTTATTCTGTCCTATCTCCTTTTATTCATGCCTGTGTGTGTGTGTGAGAAACTCTCTTCGATCTCAAAATAAATAAAGCTGGCAGAGCGATCTTTCAGTGGGGTTTAATTCTGGATTGGGACCTCACAGAGACAATGATGTATGTTTTGCTTGCTCCTTTAACCCACCACTCAACACCCCTCATGCTTCCCTTCAACAGACTCCTTCTCTTCTATGTTTTAACAACCTCTTTGCCTCGGCCTTTTTCGCTTTTCCTAAAAATCTCTTCCTGTGAATTACAGACCGGGTCTTATTTTTTTCTCTCCCCCCCCCTTCCATTCCATGGAAGTGGTGGGGAGGAATTATTGCTTGTTTAAATATATACTAAAGTGCCGGCCCCTGCGTGGCACGAGGTTCCAGAAGCTGCTCGTCGACCACAGAGGAAACAGAGTGCTGCTGTTCTAGCGTGCTCCTCGTATGTCGGAGGAAAGTTCAAAGGGAAGCCAGTCTGAACGTGTGGAGGCCGAAGCTTCCTTTTTCCCCCTCATGGTTTCCACATCTTCTCCAGTTGGGATATGAAAGACAAACCGGGTCTCTTGTTCCATCATATACTTAGTGACAGACATTTGAGATTAGTTTAATCCAACTGCCAAATAATCAAGTTTGACTTTTAAAATTCCATTCCATAGTCTAGCTGTGCGTTTTCCTTTCAAATATTTCGGAAAATGTGGTATTTATTTAAGCTAATGCAGGAAAATCACCGCTCCACCTTGTCTTCGCTAAGGTGCTGGAAGTATCAAAACGTCCAAACCGGTATCCGCACACTTAGATCACGGCAGTGCACACTTTATTTGATCTTTCAGCTCTTTTATCATATTTCTTCAGCTAATACAAACACAGGGGTGTCACACAAAATTGTGGGCCCGATACATAAGCAGTCTCTGTGTGCGCCGCTTTCTGTCTTTTGGCAATCTTTCAAAGTGCGCCCTGACAGGAAGTTCTTAACCCGATTATTAATAATACAATTACATTATATGATTATTAGACGCCACACTTTTCTTTTAGAACATTACATTTTTGAAGATCAAATATTGTTTTTTAAAAAGATAATGCACAAGTAACAGTCACACACACACAAAAACAAGGTAAGCCTAAACAATTAGGCCTATTTCTAACATACTTTAACCATCTAAAAGAAAAAAAAGAAAATAGAACCATATGGCCTGTATTAAAATTAGACTACCTGCCAGTGATCGCCAAGATCATAACAATCAGAATTCAAAGACCTTAGTTTACTATTAACATCGTCGTTTGAAGACTTGCAAAGAAAGTGGAACTTGAGATCGCAATGAATCAGTTGACGCCTAACTTGTCATGCTTGCCTAAAACCAATGCTTCTGTAATAAGTTTGGAAAAACAAAAAAGACCCTTTCTTGGGGAAAGACATGGCTAGTGTACGCCGTTGGTGCTTTTGTCAGAAGCAGCGGACACTCGGCTCGTATCGCTGCGTTTGAAGACGAACAGAGCGGCAGACTAAACCATTCTGTGGCTGAGAGGGACCTCAGAGAGCCTCCCTTATGTTTTATACAAAGTTCAGTCTAAAAAATAACATACTTATTACTCTTCACTGTTTATTGGATTAATCCCTCTCTATTAGATTGAGCACGGCCTTTGTTTGGGCTCTGACTTCACAACCTACTGTAGTCTGTTGGTGGTAAATATACTGTACAATTTGATACAATTTATCGCCAACATTAATTATCATTACCGGAGATTAACCTGGTTGTCAGTGACTTAGCGATCTGCATTAACTCAACACACTGTATATGGGCTCTACCACAGGGAGCTAGTGCACATCATGGCAGACTTTTCCCCCTTAACATCTCTGTTTATTTCAGATAAATACAGCTCTAATACTCAGCTTGACACTCTGTGTTTTCGGCATGTCAGTTGTTTTTGGGTTTAAAGGATGAAGAAAGAATGCAATAATGACGTGTATGAAGACAAAGAGAAGAAAACAAAATAAGCTTTTGAAGCAGACAAAAAAAAAGTTACAGACAGAATACAAAGTGCTGTCAGTGACCTCAGCTGCCTATTTGTGCTGGGAAATCTGTCAGATTTCCCAGGGTGCTGCAGGCCATTAGGGATTAATGAGGAGTAGAAGTGTTTACTTAAAGAAAGTGAACAGAACTAAAACATGGCAGTCGTCTTGGCAGTCGTCTCTTCGGTTTATCTCCGGGCTTTTGTCGGTGAAGGCAGCGGGGCCGATTCTGTGTGTGTGGTCTCCAGACCAGGACAGAGAGAAGTGAGACAGTGGAAGAGAATGAGGCCTGGGGAGAGGATGGATCCAGACAACGATGGCTAAAAGGACACTGGCACAGAAGTCTTAACATTTTTCATAAATCTTTACAGAAGTTTTGAGCAGAGCGTTTTTTTTTCTGGTAACAAAATGTCCTTGACCTCTGAATGTTTCAGGTCAACATGCCCACATGTTTAGTTTGTTTGGCAATTTTACTTGACGTTTCTCTTAGATGTTTTACCTTGAAAGAAAAGATTTGTCGACACGAATAAGCGTGACGATGTCTTCTTCCCACAGAACGAGAAACATATTGTTGATTGGCCATGTTTTGTAGATGACTTTTGTCTCTGATCATTTGGAGAAACTGGATGTCGCAACTTCCGCGTCGACTGAAAATGAGATCAGCTGCTAGACGGATACATTACTCGTGACTGACTGGGTCGGGAAAAAAATGAAACAAAATATCCCCCTTCCTCCCAAATAAGAAACCAGATAACACAAACACAAAGTTACTGGAACTGAAATTCATCCCGGGACTTTGGCGATTTTCTATGCGGGGGCCCGGAGGATGCTTTTTAATAATAAGTAACGCGTTTGTGGTATAAAGAGAAGCTGATCATGATCTTCAAGACACTATAGGATGTCTTGCTGGCCTACTCAGTTTGTCGGCCTTTCATTGCACTGAAAAAAGAACGAGAATTTGTTCAAATTGGGAGGGGCCGCTCGTATCCTTTGTCAATACTGGAAGCGTTATATTTGCACAGTCTGAAAGGCGGCTTTCCGTTCTGTGCTGAATGCAGCGGCGAGGGCCAAGCGGGGTCCGTGTCTTGTCCGGGGATCATTCACTATACTGACATCATAAATACAAAAGTAAAACCTCAGCCGGAATGAATCGGCCGTTCGGGAGTCTACCCATCTTCCCGATGACCTGTCCCTGAATGCATGAAGTAAAACAAACTGGCAATTTCACTTTGATTATCGGGCTGATGTCTTGACTGAAGTCAACGGGAGGTCAGAGATGTGAAAAGGAAGAAGCTAAAAAGAGTGTCTCTCTTTGTCATTCACTTTTTGTTCTCACAGAATACCAAATAGTGCTACGTTTAATGCAGTTGTTGCTTGAGTCTTGACTCATCTTCAGCAAAGCTTGTGATGTACTGAATGAGTTCAAGCTTATTCTACGCACACATTTTACATTTAATTGGATACATATCTGCCAAAGATTAGTAAGGGATGGAACTAGAGGTTAAAGTCTATGTTACAGGTGGAGACAAATAACAGGAAGGAGCAGAAAGGAGGACACGGCAGAAATATACTTCAAGTAAAATCACATGGGTATCTTTGTGAAGTGGGGCACGGAACACACTTTTGATGATAAACAGACAGCGTGACCATTTTCCACACAAAAAGCACTTCTATCTCTTAATTCCTGCTTTCATTTCAGGGGCTTGACTGAATCCCCCCCTCCCCCGAGGGTCAGAGGACCTCTTTGTGAATGTGAAGCCACTTATTTTCTCCATCTCAGAATCAAGAAACGGTGACATCGAGACACCTCGTCGCTCTGACTGGATCTAAAGACACGATGCGTGTTAACAGGCTTTATGGTTTCTTATACGAGGGTGATATGGAACATAACAGTTTGACGATTTAAAAGTGGAAACAATACCACAAAATGAGACAATTACAGAGTTTGAAACCATTTGAAGTTCATTTATTTCGATTTGTCGTGTGATTTCTAACGTTTTAGAACTATACCAGGGTCCATCAGAGAAAGGTTAGGGTTCAGGGTGTTGCTGTACTCTCTCTCATTGCAGAGAGTGTGGACATTTTGTTGGGTTTGTGTATACGTGTATCATCATAACATACAAAAAATAAGAGTACAGGTGCCAGATGTTCTGAAGTGCTTGAACATAATTCTTCCCCCACAAGCTTTAAACCTCGGCTACACATAAGCAGAAATGGATGATTGCAAATTAAGACACCGTGTTATGTAACAAGCAAATCATCTTAATTGTGCTTGCATGGAGAGGCGTCGCTTGCTGCCATGTGAGTGCAAAGTTGGAGATGGAGGCAGAGAACTGCTGCGGTAGCAACAACAACTCCGAAAAAGCACAACTCCTGACCGTTGACACTGTACGTACCACTGGGAGGACGGAGTAGCGGATGCAGAAGCCCGGCTCCGAGGGGAAGTACTCATCAGAGACGAAGCGGATCCTGATCTGACTGCCTTTAGAAGCGTGACTAGCTGGTGCCGACTGTGACCCACACCAGCGACCCAGGATGGTGTTCTCAGTCGGATCCTCTATCTCCACAAAGTCGTACCTGGTAGAGTGAATGAGACATAGTGCAGAAACTGTTAATTTCAGTCTCCAAGTCAAAGTTGTGACACAGCTTTCAGCTATTGGCTCTGTTTGAGCTAACGCATGGTACATTTAGATCTCCTCACATGCATGTGCTCAACAGCACCTTTTGATGTTGGCCGTGGTGCCTCCTCCTCAGCTCTGCCTTGCCCTTCTGAATGTGAGATTTTTAATATCAATAAAGCTGCCAAGGGAAATAAAGGTTTAACCTCATTTTAAAAAATAAGGTCACACTAGCCCAGCTGTGAGAGATGAGATGTGTGTCTTATTTACTGCCTGAATTAAAACAAAATGTAATGAACAGAATATTGCCAGTGAAGACACATCTCAGGTTGGTTGACAGTGCAGCATTAGCAGCTGTTCTGACTATTGAGCTGTTATGTCTTTTTTACTGCGTGTGTTGTCAATGAAATATAGTTTTAATTAAACCTTGAGCCTAGTACACGCTACCGTGTGTTGAATGTGGAAGACTGCATGTGTCTTTACTTGGACTTGTAAATCATCAAATTGACATGATTGCTGGTGTGTGCTGGAATATTTTTTTGGGGAAATTAATATAAAAAAGTACAGAATGCATGAATATATCTTTTAAAATAATTCTGCAATGTGTATCTACTAACCTATATATCTACTATATTGAGTATTCAGAGTCATATTTCTATTTTCATTGTCAGCAACTCTCACATACCTTATATATTATTTTATCTGAGGAAATCACATGCATTTTAAAATGATATGCAACATGATGGGTTTTATTGGGTTTAAATCATTTCAATTTCACAGAAGAAAATGAGGACATAAACTACAATTTAGTGAAACATAAACAAACAGCTTTTTTTTGCTTGTTGTGGGGGTCAAACTTTGTGACCCTGTGATTACGTGACAGTCTCTCTCTCTCTGCCACCCTGCCAACCCATAATACCAGTAAACATGAAGCGCAGAAGCATATGGCCACACTCCAGACTCCTCTGGTGTGCCAAGGCTAACATCGACCAACCTCAGCACTTAAGACACGCGGTTCAGGAGTTCAGCCTTCATTATTTATACCTGTGTGTAACCAGTAGCTCCGCTGCATTCAATACAGCCTTGTTTCACCGACTCTTCGCAGTCTGGGATTAATCACTTTGCCATTTGCGTCAACAGGCACGCTAACCTCTCATTCAGTGCTGCCAACTCCAAGGACATTGTTTACATTTTGCACCGGCTTGACAGATTCAGTTCAAGCTGGTTTCAATAAAACAACATGGAGGGGGCATGAGCGAAACTAAAAATGGATTTTCTGTGATGTTAAATAAACTGAAGGAGAGGGAGGGAGGGTCGATACATTCACTGACTCTGCTGCCTTTGATTTGGAAAGTTATACAAGAAGTTGGTAATCTGCACAAACAAACATATTGGGTAAGGTGAAACTGAAAGTATGCTTTTTCAGTTGAAGTGTACAAATGTTAGACAACCGCATGAACTGTGAAACATTCATTTCTATAAGTGCGAACCAAACTGCTGTGACATGTTTTGGGTTTTTTTGTTGGAAAGGGATAACATACGAGTTCAGCTCCTCTCTGGCTTCTCGATAGAGGTCAGTGAAGAGAGAAGCCTTCCTCTCTGAAAATTCGCCCTCAGACAGCTCCGGAGCTTTTGACAGATGGCTCATCAATAATGCAGGACGCCCTGATCATTACACGTCGCCGTGTGTTCAGAGTCACCATGTCGAACAGCGGCTTCGCAGATTCACAAATGCACTGACATACATACCAAACTGTACGCGCAGTCACGGTGAACCGGATCACAACGACAAATCGTACACCGGCAGATAGCGTGGCCTTCCTGCACAATGCAGGGAAAGCTGTGTTTAATATTCACAAAGCTTTCTCCGACAAAGTGTTTTCCCTTGTGCATTATTAACGGCCATGACGCAGATTAGCAACACAAACACAGTTTTTTAGTCCTCTCCTTTTAAAGACTAAAAAGGCAGAGAGCAAAAAAAAAAAAAAAAAAAGCCTTTCTGAGAACAGTTCCTGTCTGTGAGCCGTCGAGCACGACTCTGCTGCCATGCCAACCGGCAGCGAGACCGATCCCTCTCCAATATGCCTCTCCTCCGGTGGATTTGGTAAGAATGCTTTTCATCGCGCCGCAGACAGACAGAATTGCAGACGAGCATCTCGGGCTACACAGCTTCCCTCTCGTCTTAGCGAAGGCTCCCCGCTCCAGGCTCGCTACCAAAGCTGAACACATCTCCTACCGTTGTTTGTTCTATCCCCTGCCATTGCTGTGACTCACTGGACATGAGATTACTCGTCCGGTTTATTTGCATCACATTGTGCACTGACACAAGGGGAAGAGCACTGTGTTTTCATTTTATTTTTTTGCCATTATATTGGGAGGCTTTTTGTAAATATATATATATTTTTTTTTTTACACACGTACAAATTGAAGTGGATATTCCGACTAGGCCAGAGGCTTGTGCATATGAGTGTGTGTGTGCATGTGTGTGTGACATGAGAGAGAAAGAGGGAGAGAGGGAGATATAAAAGACAAGCACATACACTTGTCTGTTTCTGCTTGTGATTGCATGCTGCATTCATCTGTCTGCCGACCCTGCCAAAGAGTGTGTATCTTGGGATCCGACCAAAACCTGTTGGGCCTCATTCCGGGGTTAGGAGTGAAACAAATGTGAAAGTGGGAGCGGTAGACGTGGCGATGACTTGCCTGACCCCTTGAAAAGGATGTTGTCATTGTCTCTCGCACCTCTCCCCCCCCCCCCGAGGACGCCGACTAGTGCAGACTTGTTCGGGCCGGACGGCACAAACGCCGTCAGCCCGCACCCTGCCCCGCTCTCGAACTTTCCGTCTCTGGGTTTCAACAGAGACACTGACCTCATTCGTCAACATGCACAGTAGTGTGCCGAGGGGCTCAGATTACCTGCACTCAAAGACTGTTTTCTTTTCTTTTTTTTACAAAAGCAGGATACAGGAAGTATATTGTCAAACAGAGGCATGAATCCTGAAATCCAGAATCCAGCAGTTAAATCCAGAATCAGTATCACAAACACCTCATTGATCAATGAAAGTGGATTCATTCGGATTCAAATCCTCTTTTCATTTCCTGATACGTCCGGTTGATTTCTCAAAAGATGCATGTTAATCTCCTGCTGCCGTGTCCAACGGAAAAAACTTTGCACTGTCATTCAGCCCGTCATCCATTAGGGGGCTCTCCAGGAACGACTAGCGAGGTCACCCTCCCCCAGCAATTCTCCACCTTCCAGTGATTGGGCTCCTCCATGCTAACCAGTCAGTTGTGATATATTGACAGCAGAGCACTGCGCATAATGCAGTGAGGGTAAATCGATCGTTTGAGGCTCAGGATCCCCGTTTCAATTGAATGGCAACAGAGGCGAACCCAGACAGTAATTGAAAGTGGACTCCTCAATAAAGCAGAGGATGTATTGTATGTGTGTGTGTGTTTCTATGTGTTGGTAGTCAGAAGGTGTGTCGCGTGTCTTTCGACCAATCACACGAGGAGCTAAAGGTATCGACTACATCAGGTAAAGTGTGCCGGTCTGAACCATGTCATCGTGACCATGTCCTGGTCGAAACAAATCACTCTGCTGCGGAGTTTTTCAATATTCAATAGCTGCTGCTACGGCAGACCAAAAGGCAATTTCCCAAATGGACACACTCTAAATCTTGAAAGATGGTCGGCAACGCAGGGAGGACACGTCTTAACCCCGGCGCCAACACGTGTCCGGCATGCCACGCGGTCACACCTACATTTGACCGAGAGATGGCCAAGCAGAGGAAACTTTTAAAAGAGAACCTGGATATTGCTACATATCCTCGAAAGGAGATGCTGACCCTTTAGCACACAATAGGCCCAGACAACTAGCCTATAGGTTCGAGGACAGGAACTTCACTGACAAATAATCAGGATATATAGATAGTGAGACATGGTCTTACTTGCATATGTCATCTTCTGGGTCCTCCAGACCAAACCTCTCATCAAAGGTGAGCTGGATCCTCATGTTGTTGGTTGCCACCAGTCTCCAGACCAGCGCAGTATTCCTGGGATAAGTGTGTGGGAAGTCTGGGCTGTGGACCATTCCCTCTCCAGACACTGTAATGATCTTCTCCTGATGGGAATCTTGCACTCCTAAAAAACAGAAATCAGATTGTGTTTTGTAGCAGTTTCATTGGTTCGTAAGTTAGAACCCAGGTGCATTATTTTACTGTCGAGGGCTTGGTTTGGCATTCGTCTTGAGATTTGAAACGTAGACATGTCAAGCACCTTGCCAAAAAGATATGATGCAATATGACATATTGAGCAGGTGTCCAATATGAAAGGTGGGACTTTAAAGAAGGAACACCAGATTGATGCTCCCTTAATGCTTTATTTATCCTTCGACAGGTCTCGTCTAGGAAACCCTGACACATCTGGCTCGTACTCAAACATGGTATTATTAGTTATACAGGCACATTATTAATTGATGAGCCAATATCATTGTTCCAC
Source organism: Myoxocephalus aenaeus (assembly GCA_038501785.1). Classification (NCBI taxonomy): domain Eukaryota; kingdom Metazoa; phylum Chordata; class Actinopteri; order Perciformes; family Cottidae; genus Myoxocephalus; species Myoxocephalus aenaeus. The sequence goes on from JBAMJR010000100.1 coordinate 278,677, forward strand.
TGGGGTTTGTCTTTAACCTTAACTTGCATGAACAAATGCAAGAAAATATACAAACACACGACAAAAAACACTCAGCGGCTCTATGATGAAGCTTTTACAGACATCTAAAAGGACTAATTTAAGAGATATTAAGGATATGTTTCATTATTGATGTTTCAATTTATATTAATTCCATTATAGAAATCGCTGAAACCTCATTAAAAAGGATCCTGGATTTGAGGCTGGGTCATACTCAGGGCTTTGCTCTGATAAACACAGGGGTTCAAGGGTAGATATGTGGTGTCTTCGCTTGAAGAAAGGTGGAAATGGAGAGTCTGACGGCAACAAATCAAACTGGTTGAGGTGAATAGCGAGTATGTCCAAAATCTGAACTCCAAAAATGTGCATCAGAAACTAAGCTAAACTGAACAAATCCACAATCATTAAAGGGACAGTGTGTAACACTTAGAGGGATTCATTGGCACCAATGGAATAAAACAGTCACACTGGCTCTGGCGAGAGCTGTTCACGTCTTACGTTATCTGAAGGTGGGAATGCTTTCCGAAACGCGGTATTAAATGGGCCCCTGTGCTAAATTACCGGAATACAGATAAGCCCCGACCTTACTGTCCTCCAACTGCAGACACACACACACACACATAGGCACAAACACACACGGGAAGTGCAAGCAGAGAGGCCGCTGTGGTGAAGAAAACCAGGTGAAGTGAAGGAAATTGTTTTGCTTTTAAAATGTTAAGTTCTCCAAAACACCTGGAAAAGGAGGGGTGAGCAGAAGGGTATTTGGTTGGTTGCAATCTGCTACACACCACTAGACGCCCCTAAATCGTACAAATGGGCCTTTAACGTGTATATTGTCGTATTATGTGTATGTACAGCCTATTGCGTGTGTTTAACGGCGTGTTGTTAACACCGCTCTATAAAGCTAAAACAATAGCTCAATGCAGAGTACTTCAAACGGAACGCCGCCTGATGGGTTTCACCTCTCATGAAGCCATTCGGGCCCACTGGGACCAGTGGCTGCAGGATTAAATCACTGCGACCAAACTTTGTCACTGAGCCCCCCAGGGTCCCATCAGGATTCCTCACCTTCAGGAGAAAAACTGTCGGGATGCTTCCACCTGAGCCTCAAAACCACTGCAAGCACAACACTCTGAAGCCTCGCTGATGGCAGGACCGTTTTCAATTCATCAGGTCAAAATGATGTATCAAATAGAAGTACGATATTTCAAGTTTTAAGCAATCAAAATCAATAGAAAGTAGCATCAATGATTTCCATAATAGTCAACCTTTTAGTATCATGAACAATCATCTTCATCAGCTGAGAACATATACTCTTTTCAATGCAATGTTAGGCCTAGCTTAGCACACGCACTGGGCGTATAGGTGGACAGCTAGTCTTCGACATATGTGAAACATTAAGCCTTTTGTTAACTTTTTAGCCAGCACATTGGTAATAAGTGTCACTTGGGTTTTGTCCAGAGTTATGGAAGTCTGCGAAAATGTAAGTGTTGGACTTAAACGGTTTCCTCATTTCTGTATGTTTTCTTTGCATACAGAGCACTTGAGGCAATGTTCTAGTTGGAAGGTGGAAGCTAGGCTAGCTGTGTTTCTGTTTCCGTGTCAGATATTTCACTGATAGATGTATCCCGTCCCCAGAGAACTCCAATTTGTTTAAGCAGTATTTATCTTTGTCTCACTGATGATCATTCAGTATGCATAAACAGATCCAATACGTCTCGCTGTCGACGGAACCAGCGGGGGTTTACTGCTCTCAGGAGAAGGAGCGTGCTGCTGCAAGTTTGTTCGTGCATTAAACGGATGAGTAACCGTTTCCCCAGTGCAACTTGTTAGACACATTTATGTTTGGAACACATTTTGAGCTTGATTACTCTTTATTTTGTCATTAATTTAATTTAATTTAAGGTGATTCATACTCTGAGGTATTTTTTTTACTGCGTGCAATAGAAACAAAAACAGAGGCAGGTTAAGTTTGTGCCATGTTCTCACCCTGTATAACGTCAAGTAACGGTTCCACGGCAACTCTGAGCCTCTCATGCGACTCCAAAGACAACACATCTGTCTGAAGGAGTGGTCACTGAAAATAAGTGAGCAAACCAACTTCTCAGTTTTGTATAATTTAAAGTCAGTGACAATTTGACAAACGTGGCAGATTCAACACTCACAATTCTGAGTGACTTTTGGAATTAAGTATTCTTGATTTCGGACAGGGGTAGACAAAAGCTGGCTCAAATGTCAGAGTATTTGTGTTATTGTAGTGTAGAGCTAGTTATATTTTAATTTGTGCAATTTGTTCATATTTTTGCTGGAGGACGATGGAGTGTGCGCTCACCAAAAGACTTGTGAAAACTACACCAATTTCTTCCATGCGATAAGTTGGAAATGAGGAAAGCGTTAAATGGCGTGCGAAAAGCTTAAAATGCGTAACACGAACATATCCAAAAGAAATAAGAAAATATGAATGCTAATGTTAATAAGAAATCCTTAAAGGTGGTGTGCTATCTATACGCCTTCACATAACATAAATCTAGCTTTGCCACATTTGTATGGCATCAATGAACTTTCTTTTTGCATTTTTATTTTGTGCTCTTTTTTTTTTTTCGTTCACAAAGAGGCGTCCAACCCCTCCCTGATCCAATAAAACACAGCATTTTAATCAAGATGTAACTTGATGACATCCGCACTCACTCTCCTGGCATCCCCACTGACTCTGTCCATCACATAGTCTGAATACATAAAACAACAAAGACACTTAAAAGAACAATTACTTCAGATTACAGATATCCCTTTGATGTCTTTATTTGGGTTTGGTGGTGAGCCAGGTGGGAACAGATTGAATGACAGAGTGCCGGATACAAAGCTAAACAAATCCCAGTCATGACTTCTCAGTGAACAGGCTCTTTCACAACTTTGAGAAGAGTTTGGCCTCAAGTGCAAACCAAGTAAGGGCCACCATCTTTTTTGAAAAATAATATACGCACATGCAAAAATGATACATGTGCTCCTTGAGGATAGAAAATAGAATGCACCGACAAAACCGATAGTACTGGAAGCTATATTGTTTTAGTTCAGGACTACACCCTCTTAATGGGGTTAATAACAACATGATCATATTAATCTAATTAATCAACCTAATCTTTTGCTCCTGCAGTCAATATTTATTTGATTTCTTTGAACAAAGTGCAGGAATAAAAGGCTGATTGATCTTTTAATCTGTGGTGCAAGTAGAGGCCACGCACTAGGTTTGATTGACTGTTGGTATGTCCATTTGCTGGCTCAGGAGGAAACAAGCAAATATCTTTCAGGCGATTAAAGCCCTCCATCACAATGACATGTTTTTTTAATTACACCACCATTACCATGGGCTCCAACATACCGAGTGAAAAAAAAGTGATTTAATAGACAAGTCCAGATGTACTGCACATACCAGGTGAATGTGGTATTAACAGAAGAGGCCAAAATACAAATACAAAAATGATACTTGCAAAATTATAAATATGTCTGCTATTAAGGACTCTCTGCATAATTCAGTGGGAAAATCTGAAGACTGGAATGTGAAAGGAAAATCTGAGGTTGCTGTTGCAGAGAAAAGGGGGCAGACGAAAATGCCTGGACTTGAAAGTAATAGTTCCTGATGAAAAGGTTTTCCAGAGATCTGCATTGGATCAAATCATGCTTAATCCAAAGAGTCTGCAAATATCCTGCTTAATCCTCAACGCACTCATCACAAGTAATCGCAGTAGGTGGAGGGAACAACGTGTTTGCATTCCTCTCCGGTTCAGGTCTTTGTGCATGAAGCTCAAGAATGAACTATCCGTGTGATTCTTCGCGGTGGATCTTTTGTTCGCTTGCATCAAAGCAGAAACTCCATCAGAGTGTGTGTGTGTGTGTGTGTGTGTGTGTGTGTGTGTGTGTGTGTGCTCCTTCAGAGTACATTGGCTGTCAACCAATCTTTGATCAAGATCCACAAGGCCACAAACTAGCCTCCTTCCTATTTTCTTTTTTTACCCTTAAGCTTTTCTTTATCATAATCATGAACAATAGCCTTTTCATGCCTCTCTCTTTTCAAACTTCCCATGGATATCCTCCCTCTCACATTTACCCACCGCCTACTGTAAAATGCAAAGACACGCTACCAGTCGGATGCTGGGTGTAACTTTGACTTGAATATGACCTCACTCTCGGGGTTAACCAATGTCATCTAATGATCAGAGCAGCGGGTCCCCTGGAGTGAATTACCTCAAACATGACTTTTCCTTGACCTACTTTTTCCCCTCTGTGAGGAAAGTAGAGCCGACTATTAAGGGAGGAATTGACTCTGAATAAATAGGAGCCTATACAGTGCAGCCATTGTGCTTTGTTCACACGTTAGTGGGTGAACCATTCATGCTGTTAAACATTAACCTTTCCCCTGCCAAAACCAAACTAGCGTGCACATGCAGAGAACCATGTTCACTCAGTTAAAATCAGTGCACACAAGCGTTCACACAATCATTATTTCATAAATAATCATTCTGAATACTACTACTACCAGTGATGATCAGAGCAAAATTATAGTAGTCAAAGATTAATGCACATATTATTATCCAGAGAAGACTGCACACACCGCACATTAGCAAATATACACACACTTATAACCCCACCCCCTCGCACACACACACACACACTCACAAAGTCCATGCACACACGTGAATGCATACCCAGATGCATTAATAAATGTTAGATGGCCTGAAGCTGAGATTAACTAATGAGAGCCACTTGTCCAGAATGCTGCATGTTCCTCATAAAAAAAAAAAGAGCAGGAGTAATGCGAACCATTCATTCTGGCTTCTGTTAGGCTCACTAAATTCATCTTTCCACACAGGATATCATTACAGTGTAACCACTACTTAGCTTTGGAGTTTATCTTTTGGTCATACCACATGATATAGTAGACATAACTATGCCTTTCTTCTGGAAAAGTAGGAACATTTCAGCCTGAGAAAGCAATAAATATCTCTGCCTGCCTCAAATATGAGGTCATATGAGCCACTTTTAAAAGGTGAACAGCTATTATTTACAACTCCAACTGGTACTGATTAAAATAAAATAAAACAAGACTACACAAGCCAAATGAAATTGGTAGCGCTAACACTGTCATGGGGGTTGTATTTGCCTGGTAAATTAGCCAAATTGTTATTTTCCCACATTAAGGGCTAAGGATCGGTCCAGTACTACATCGTGTTCTCCCGGCAGCCTCATGCATCATGGGTAACCATTCACGACAGCCATTTCCTGTCTGGTAATCGACAGCCGAGACACTGCGACACTAAATCCAGATTGTTTGTAATATCAGCCCCATTAACTGCTGATCAAAATTAATGTGAGGCCCTGAGCAACAGAGTTGAAGCAGATTTAGTCAGGTGAAGAAACTGTACCGAACAAAGAATTACATTTTTTTATTTTTTTTGCATGCCTTTCAAGCTCAATGCAATCACTCCAGCATCTGTTGCTTATTAAGACGGTGCAGAGGTTACTACAGGTGCAGTAAATTCCGCAATTCCTGCTTGGGATATTTATTGCTTTTGGGTTTACAGTCAGTCGGGCAAAAAAGGGACTGAAACACAGCATGGGAATCTTTCATACCATTAAGAAATAATTTGGCTGGGTGGGACCCTTCTGCAGCAGTTTTATCTGCCAGGCACATGCTCCTGTGTGTTGCACTGATGCGGAAGCAGGTGGGACAGGTTTGACGCCCAAATTCCCTGCAGAGGTTGTTGAAATAAGGGCAGAAACGTAGCAGGAGCTCACAAAAAAACGGCACTTAATAACTAGTGATTGTTGAATGCATGCATGTTGGAGCGCATTCATTTCAATACACAACCAAGTCTTCAGGATAAATGATTGGTATGGCGACTGATACGTTGAATGTCTAAATTTTTGCATTTGGTCGGATCAAGTGACCAAATATATTGAGCGACCGGAAGTTATGTTTTTCTCATTTTAACCAAGGCATTTTGTGTTTCTGCAAGCGTGATACAAAGCTGATATGAAACATATTCATGAAACATATTTTTAGTTCAGAAACATTGATCCCGTGGTTTGCCGAAACCGACAATGCCGACATTTTTTCATTGCAATACACCAAATATCCTCTTTGGTTGGTTGACTTTGTCTTTATCATATGCATGTACTGTGTATGTATACAATATACGTACAGTGTAACCATTACCATAATAAGTATGAATACAATTATATATATATTATATGATCATTTTAATCAATACAGTGTGATTGACAGCAAGGTCAAAGCTTCATAATCTTGCTTATCTCCACACATGACTGTCCAATGATTAGAGACCATCTCATGGCAGAATGTCACAGATAATATTGATCACTGTGGCCACCAAAAACTGCAAATATGAAGTGCCCTTGAGCAAATCCCCTACCCAGCAGACCGCACTAATGTATTGCAAATTTAACACACTTTTTCTCTCTCTAATTAAATAAATGCTGACGCTAATAGTTTTAATATATGATCAACAGTCCTGATTGGCTTACTTGCACAGAAGCATCACTGTCATCAGGCAACTCACTGTTTGAGTGAATCAGTTATTATCAAGTAAATATCCACGACCTCTACTCAGTCTAATTTCAATAATTTACAATTGGTATAACTTAATTTAAAATGAAACTCGAGTAATTGATATTATGCCACACGTGTCATGACAGCTCCAGTAGCACAGCTCTAGGTGTGTGCGGATGCAGTTGGGTGCAAAACCTCTAGGGGGCTCACCAATCCTAACTGTCCCATCATCTGCAACTGCTCCACAATACAGAATGTAGTCACAGTATAAATATCTACTCAATAAAAATACTTTCAAATGATTTAACGTTATTGCCAGGATTTACAGCATTCAACGGACAGCACTACAAAATAACCTTTCAACCTGCCGTGCCTCAAAAGACAGAAACCGAGGCTTGTGTGATGGAGGAGAACAGTTTGTCTCTGTGTGTGATGAGACCCATGACACATATATTACATCACTGGTCACGATGGAAGATAAGAGCATGCCAGAAAGCTTACGAGACCCGTGAAGAGCCATTAAGACAAACAGTAGCCGGGCTCTAAGACAAGCTGCTTCCTCCCCTTTTTACACCAACAGAAAGTGGATAAAAGAATGCAAACTTCACACTGATAACTTGCATTTGCTGGCCAGAGTACAGCTCCCTCTCATGTCGACTTCACTTTTTAAACCTCTTAAAAAACACCCAGTCCTGTCATCAACAGGTGGACACATATGACCCGTGAAAGCCCTTTAAGTGAGGATGTCAAAGGTCACGAGGAATGAAATCAGTCCCAGCACTTTAAGGACTGAGCCCCTTGGTTTCGCTGTGTCGTAATGTCATAATGTGATACTTTATTGATCCTTGCTTTGGAATGCTCCATTTGTATGCCCCTCTATCAACAGGGAGGTCAGACCGGTGACCCTGAAAGGGGTCAGGATGTTAATGATCTGCTCTGGAAGACTTTTGCAGGGCAGATCATTTCGAGCATCAAGTCAACCGGGCCAGGCGGGCATGATGGACATCTGTTGGCACCTGCTGCAGAGGCAAAGCAAAACATCTGCAGATCATATCAGATGGCCTCACCCGATACCACTAGTGTGTGTGTGTTGGCTACCTTAAGGGACACATTTCAGACTAAAGACCAGTTATTGGGGATGAAAAGATGGGTAATTGGTGAAGGTTTGGGTTATTTTAAGGTTAGGGTAAGTCTCTAGGAAAGTAATCTAAGTGTGTGTGTGTGTGTGTGTGTGTGTGTGTGTGTGTGTGTGTGTGTGTGTGTGTGTGTGTGTGTGTGTGTGTGTGTGTGTGGACATGTAATCATGTAATGTCACATTCTGGGGACTCGCACTTTTTTGGGGACACACTAGGGACAACTGCACGTCCCCACGATATAAAGCAAAACATTTTTGGAATAACTTTGTTTAAGGTTAGGGTAAGGTTTAGGATTACAACATATTGTAAACTGTATCGTAAGACATATCGTAAAACCCACACCAACATCTATTTAATCATCCCGGTAAAAATAGCCTGAGTTTAATAACATCAGAAGCCCTCGAGCCCATGAAGGATTTAACTTCCATGACTGTTATGAAATGTACCCTTAATGCAATGCACAACGTGTTATCTGACACTTGATTACAAATTGTGATAAGATTTTGTAAAGTCACAGCTGCAGGCTGTAAATGATAGTGGATGCACAGAAGTGTGCAAGCACATGTGGTGTTGTGTGAAAAGCAGACACACCGGAGCTAAACTGGAGTCTTTGAACTCCTCCGGCGCGCTCAGCACAGCGACTGAAACTCGTCAGCTTCTCCTCAGGTTACAATGCTGTCCTGCCCCCGAATCATTTCCTGGAGCCTCCAATTAGTGCCAACACTTGTGTTTGGCATCAAGAGAAAGGAAGATTGAGTGTCAGTCTTTTCACTAGAGCCGTCTATTTGAGTTGACCCTGTGCTATTCTGCGTCTTAGCCCCTGAGCCTGGATTTAGATAATATCAGCAGCAAAATCAGAATGAAAAATAAACCTGTTAAACCTCAGTGTTTCCCCTCTTTTCATTTACAAAATAAAGTGCAACAAGCAAATTTAGTTTGTCTTGTTTGAAGTAAATATCTGAAAATTGTCCTTTTGTTTTTATTAAATACCTCCCGATTGCCTTATGTATAGGCAGAATTTCAGCTAGCATCAAAATCAATTTGTTTTAAAACAAAAAATAAGAACATGGATGAGTGCTAAAAGAGCTTTTGCTTCCACAGAAAAAGAAACACATGGCATCAATTAAACATGTCATCACAATGCTACTATCAATGATAAACAAGTGATCTCTTGGAGAGCAAGAATCTTAAATGCACAAATATATACAATATTACAATCAAGGTCTGCACCTACATTGCTGCAGGGTGCCCCATATCAACGTCAATTTCCTTGCCATCCGTCAAAATCAAAGTTAATTATTAAGTGGATGGAATGATAGTTTAGCACTAAAAAGAAGGTAAAAAGGCTGTGAGATGCGTCTCAAACATTGGAGACAGGCCGAACTTAACTTCCCCTTCTGGCTGGGAACCAGGCGTTGACAGATGAACCACATCTTTTTTAAACTTCTCTCCACAGCTGTGGACGGAAGCTCCAGGCTGCTTTGTAGTCACATCTGTGAGCTGGACAGCTGGATGTTTGGAGAAAATTATAGTTTGATCTGCGGCGAGCCAGATTGGAGGACAGCTTTTGCCGTACCAGATCCAGACACTGCGATTAAGACTGATCAAAGACGCATGTTTTTGCAGAGAACGTAGCAAATACGATTGATAGCTGATCAGGATCCACTTTGTAGCTCGCTGGCTATAAAACAGAAACAATCAAATCAGCAGTGAAGTTTGGAAGCGGTCAATAAGGTTCCCAGCTAATGGTTTCCAAAGTGATCGGGGGCCTGCACATATCGGAGCTGGAATCTCAATAAAACCTAGGTTGTAACTTGGAGAACGGCCAAATTCCCACACTGAGTTAATCTGTTTCCACACATCGTCCTCCCTTTATTCCATTACTCTAAACTTATCTTAAATCCTGAAAATCCAAGTAACAGATAAATATCAATGTACTAAATGGGTTGACTCTTAAGAAATTAGAGCATTGTAGCCCCAAATATCCATCCAATCACAACAGCTGTCTGTAAAAAAAAAAAAAAAGAAATGACATAACCTCTGAACAACCCTTTAAGAAGCTTGGCGCAATGCAAGCAAATCTTATAAAGCCTTCAAAGGTCTGGGGAGATTTTCAGCTGTAGCAAATTGAATGATTAATCCAAATAACAGTGAAGGAGACAAGGAAAAGAACATTTTAATTGTGGCAGTTTAAGAGTATAAAAGTCTCTGGTGCCTCCAGATACAGATCGATTTCTTTAAGCGGGTTGCCCTGGATCTCTAATTACTGCCACCCCACCAAGCCTTCGTAACCTTTTGGCCCAGCTGTCTAGAGAAGAGTCGCGGTGCAGAACTCTGGGTAATGAAAGTATATTCCTTTCAACCTCTATTTACCAAGGGAGGATTTGCTGAGCACCACTGCTCTTTCCCCCCGTAACGTCCTGCTCTCGCTCACACAGACCTGTTGCTACCCACGACAGCCACGGTTTCTCGCTCTGGTCAAATGCACTGTGACGGCAGTGGTTGAAAGGAGGTGAGGAGTGTGTCCAATTCACTGCCCGAAAATTCTCACGGGATTCAAACTGACGACTCCCTGGTCAAACGCTTCCTTTGCTAATAATTCAGTCACCGCCGTGCACCCACCCTCTTCCACCGCTTTCCAGCATTCAATGCCAAAAGCATACCCTCCGAACTCCAGTGAACAATGTCTGCGCATACATCCCGGCGTAACAACTCGCCAAAGGGCTGGCTTTGCTACGCCGAGCAAGTTTGTACCTGGATGTTCAGAGTTGACGCGAGTAGCAATTTGAGGATTAGAAAATGGGAAAATTGATGTTTCTGAGGGGAAACGGCTGCAGGCGAGGGCAGTGACTTAGTGTCTGCAGGTTAATTCTCACAAAAGAGGGGGGGAATACAATTATTGTATAATTGCAATGTCACTCACAGAGCAGCACTCTATGGGTCCATTCATCCGAGGGCTTCGAAAGGATTCGTGTTTCAAACACTATAGAAACCGTTTAAAGAAATACGTCGGAGTGGATGCAAGTTTTAGAAAGCAAAGTTACGACCTCTGACTTTTTTTTTGTCTTCCACAGAATTGCCTCATCTCTTCCCTCGGCCTTTTTACTCTTACTGATCTTAGCAATAGTACGGCTTTGACGCCGACAGTCCTTAAGTGCCTTTTACGAGGTTTGCGCTGCATCGCGATCGCGGCGCCGCACAAGCCGTTGGAAATAATGGGTTTCAGAGTGCAGTTGTGCCGTTGTGTGAAAGACCTTTTACAGTTGGTTGCTTTGAATTTATTTTATTCACAGGAATGTGAAGTGATTGTTCTCAATGAAGTTACTCTTGGTAAAAGGCATTGATGTGCAGAATGTGTAAAAGCTTTCAATGAGATACCATAGGACACTACCACAAATAATAGTGTGGTACAAAGCAAATAGGGCCTCTGAAATTGTTCTCGTCAAATATTATTTAGTTCAAAAGTTGTTTATGATGTTAGCAGTTTGACATTTAAACCAGATGCATGGCTCTAGAACTCTAAAGTGACATCCAAATGTCCGATTTGTTTTCAAATCTGCAATTTAAATAGGTTTGGTGTTAATGGCCGTTACCCCCGACAAAACTGACCATTAAGGAAATAATTGACCAATCAGAGTTAAGGTGGGGTTAAGAGTGGGGACATCATCTTCTGACATAGCTAGCTTTCATACATCAGCAGACAATCAAGTTGTTGTTTCCTTACGAACATGTTTTCTTTTTCATCTCGACATGTTTGTGAAAAACACAAACAAAATGAAAAAAAAGTTGCTGCAGAATTAAACAATCTTTCTGGCTTCACCTCAACTGGATATCTGTCAAATGTTTCAGACTAATTCAGTACAAATAATTAAGTGAAATATGATGAAAGCAGCCAGCTCCAAATAAACATCTCCACCAACTGAATTAAACACCTGCCGCTGTAATGGAAAAAAGTAAGTGATCATGATTTACTCACGCCGTATGAACCCAGTGGTATGTAATCCGTTGCTCTCGATGTTATTGCAACTCATCAAGCCATTAGTATCTTATTAACCGGGGGAATTTAATCAAGTCACCTGAACTGAAAGTACCCTCCTTGTTTCACCTCAGATCACCCTTACATCTTCCACACACACACACACACACTCGTTACCATGACTAACATCTGCTCAGGACTGATGTGATGTCACCAAACTCAGTGGGCCTTATATGTATGCGTCTGTTTCTGGAGTCGTTTTGAGAAATTACAAATTAATGGAGAGAACTTAGCTCCCAGTTTGCCTTTTTAATCGTCTTCACAGGTCATTAAGCCTCTGCCTGTCCACTGTTTCCAAAAAGGCCTCCAAGCCCTCATAAAGAAAGCCTTTCAATCCAGTGCGTCCATTTGCCTCTAAACATAACCCCGCTGAATATGGTTATCAGTAAAAACTTAAGACAAGAAATGTGAGAGCACAGTCAGCTACTGAAAGCCTTATTTTATCTTTGGAAACAATGAATAATCATGGAGCTGCACTTAAGGAACAATAGTTGTGTAATTACTTCCTGATAAATGGTTACACAACGCATGCCTTTCTCTCCAGTGCTTGTAGAAAGTGGATTTGTACATCTGAGTAAATATGTTAAGCTGGGGCCAGCAGCAACCAGTAATTAGCATGGATATGAGGAACAGATGAGTTTGTTTCTAATAAATCACAAATGCATTACTGACTCGTGAATTGTTGGTTGACTGATTAGGAAAAGCGGCTCTATATTAGACCACCAAGACTGAATATTTATTGACTCATTATACAAATAAATAAGTATTATACCCGGGAGGTGCTCCAATCAATATGTTGTCATCAACAATAGATCAGTACTGTGTGTGAACGTTGTGAGGATGCAGCACTCCACTAAACACAGACACAGTTAGCAACTGAGCAGCATTTAGCAGCAAAAGAGCCAGATATTTATCTCATGAGTTAGTGGAGACCCAAACAGAGATTAAAGAAGAGTGACTTTGCTAAGTAGACAGAAACGATTAAAAATAAATTATAATGTTTCTCCGTGTTTTACGGGCAGAAAAAAATGTATTGCACAATGAATTACTGTCGTTTTTGGTTTTACACCATCACTCACTACCAACAACAACATGCTAAATCAAAACATGCTTCTCCTACTTTATATAACATGCCAATCGAGTAAAGTCAGTAGTGGGCGGCAAGACATCTGTAATGTGTTTGAGTAGTGTTACAAACTCTGGAGGGTTGTAACCAAAGTTGTGTTGTGTACATAATATTTCTTTTTTTTACTGCTAGCTAACCACCCATTATATTACAATTAAGTAATCATTTGTTTTTGGTTCAGTTTGCTTCGACTCGTCGCAGCAGGGAAAGCACAGGTGAAACTAATTAAATTAACGATGTCAGTCGGTTTCAATGTAATCAATTACACCTGTGCTGTTCCTGCTTTAGTGAGCCAAAACTATGTCTGCTGTAAAAAAAGCTGAAGGGTAAAAATGAATGCTTCTTTTTTCACAATAAGTATTTGTCAATACTGTAATTACAACTATGAGTACAATATTTGCAATAAGTGGCCTGAGGAGAACGGATAAATTATCATCTGGTAGCGACAAAATAGTTAAGTCGACAATTTTTTTTGTGAATACATAATATATATGTTTTAATCCTCCTAGTGACAACACTGGATGGAGTAAAGGGTTATTACAGCCCTGAAATAATAGCAATAGCCCATATTTGACACTGAATGAGTCATGTCATGCACCCCAAACATTTTCTCTTTCAAATTATATTCATCAAATGGTGGTCTTCAATGTGTCATCATTTGTTTGATTGTCTAAACTATCAATCATTTTACAAAATAGTAGTTATTTACATTTTTAATGACCACGTTTTGACGACGTAAGATCGCATTATTGTGAAGTTATGGTCTCATTACTACAAATGCTTGGTGTTTGGCAATATCCTAATACGCTTCTGGGCCCTCTCTGAAAGGTAATGGCATGTGAAACAGTGGATGAGATGTAACTACGGAGCTAATGAGGGTTTCTGTTCTCATCTATATCTGTAAGCGAAAAAAGCTTTGTAAGATCAGAGTGATGAAGCGACTCTGTTCGGCGTAACAGGAATACTGGCAGCAAGAGAGTGGTGAAAAATGCTTCATGTCCACAGCATGCAAACATGTCAATGATCTCTCTGCCTGAGAAAATCCATCACCACGAGCATCCGATGTTGCAAACTGCGCCAGGAACAAACCAACTCGGTGACCCGCTTTAAATCTCGGCTAAGGCCTGTCAACAGGTGTGAAGGCGGACTAAGTGTTGCGCAAACTTTGGCTGTCAAGGCAGAAAATGAAAGATATATTTTGACAAACGGAGTTGTGCATGAAAGATCCGCCTTGTCAATGGCATCTCATTAGTTGGCGTGGTTCCGGGGCCAGTTTAATGCCGTCGTCTGTAAAAGCCCTAATTAGAGGCAGCTGACCAGATGTAAGATATGGAGGGAAAAGAAGAAAGAGGGGGGGACACCTTCTCTATGAACTGGTTGGTAACCTGTCGTACCCTTCTGACAAAGTCTGTCTTTCGGTCAGCATTACTCATTCAGAAGGTGTCCTTTCAAGCTCTTATCACACAATCTTCCCCATGAAAAAGAAAATGGAGTGAATAAAGGTCTTGGAAAGATATGAAGAGAGCCAGTGAAATGTTTTAAAGTCTGCTCCGGCCCTTTGTAGAGAGCTTTAAGGTGGTATTCTGAAGAAGAACATGCATCTCTTTATGGTATATATTAATAAGAGCAGATACTGCATGTCATTGCATGTTTGTATACTTGTACTCACGGACCAACTGTTAAGCAAATGGTACCAACAGGTCTTTTTCCTTGATTTGTGAGTTTGGGGTTGAGAACATGGCGCTCAAAAAGGTTTGCTGTGTACACTGATGGGTCACATCCCTGAATGTTTAGCGCGTGATTTGGGCCCGACAAAAGGCAGATCAATCTGAAAACCACTGCTGACAGAACTGAAGACAGCAACCGTGTGTGCACATTAACATTCAGCAAATGTGCCAAGGCGGGAAACACAATGACAACACTAATGTTTTCCTTTTCCTAATGCCCACTGCACACTCGAGTGGCGACCTGCCCGGTTTATGTCACGTTAATCATCAGCTGGGCGGGAACACAGACTCACTCATTCCAGACCAAGAACACGGTCTTTGACAGTCAAGATTAAAGGCCTTGAATTAACACTTTTTTTTTTTTTTTTTTTACATTTTTAAGACTTTCTTTTTTCGTATTTCAAGACACTCTTGTTTCTACTTAAGGGTCCAGCTGAGCTGTAACACTGTTTTGTGTCACCAACAACACTGAAGACTGAATAGACTTTCACAGAGTGAACATTTCCACTTGTCCATCACACGTCCAACTAAAAACATTATTATAATACGGGTAGATCAAATCAAGCATTCTGATTGGTTGAGAGTGAGTCACGGGGTGTATTTTATTCAGCCATAAAGTACTGTACAGCCTGTTTACATTTAGAGCGTTCCATATCAGTGCGCACTTAAAATAACAGGTAGATTTAAATTGCGCGACCGTTAGTTGTCATTTCAAGCTTGACAGTTACCAAACATGTTTGGTGTAACCTTTGATATTGTCACGTCCGCAGTAACGACTCGCAGACATTGGTTTCCTTAACTTGCAGGTTTATTGCTTGAGTGTTCACAGGATTGCAACGGGGCTCTTTGCTAGCAGTAGCTCAAACGGAACAGCTAACAAGCTCACTTAGCATCCCCCACACTAGCATAACGAACGACAACACACACACACACGTCACTTCCTCCCTAACCTAAAGATGAGGAATGAAAAGGGTTTGATCACAAAATCGTGATAATTTCCAGTGAGAAATAATTACGTCGATAATTTCCCGACGCGAGGCAAGTTCTCTAAACATCATGGAGGAGAAAAATGACGGAGAAAAGACGGACAGAAGCAGCGAGAGCACTTCTTTACATCGGTGGCTGAGGGTCATCCTCCACCCTGCTTTCAACCAGCCGTCAGTTTTATAGTCCCGTATGTGCGTCCCGGGACTATTTTCTCTGTCACTGAAATGCGATACACAACGTTTTGCCGGCTACAACTATTTTGTGCTGAAAGGCAGCTTACTATTACTATTTATAAAGTCGCAGGTACCCGTATTATAAAATCAATAAGGTACTCGAGGCAGTACTGTGTCTACAATAATGTACAGTTCAAAGGTTTGCCGGCTCTCCGCTGCGTGTCGGGCCTAACAACTCCCTTGAACAGTACATTATTGCATGAAACAGTACTGCCTCGAGTACCTTATTGCTTAAATAAAGGCTGTGCCACATTTAGTTATGCCAGTCCTGAGACCCCTGTGATGTGCATGCAGACCCATTGGCACGGCTCACTGGCACACCTAAATGAAGTTGAGCCAAAATTAAGATAATTAGTTACACCTGTGCTTTTTCCTGTCACGACCAGTCAAAAATGTCTGCTGTGAGAAATGCCTATAGCTAGCCAAACACCTCTAGGATTAATATTATCCATCTCATAATATTTGTTTCTGAACAGTGTAGCCAAAATACACCTCCCAGTAACTTATGCCCAGTACGTCCTAGACTGGCTGAGGTGATGATTTGTGGTGGGCTTCCACGTAAAAAAACCAACAACTGGCAGTATATATCACGTTACTTCCAGCTCAAAGCGTATTTGACATCCTCTGACTACACCATCTAGTGTAATTGTGGAATTCCGGATCCTCTCTAAACTTGACTGTGTTTTCACCACTTGACTGGATTTGTCATATGTTGTTTTCCTCAACTGGTGTCCTCCCCACGCATCATCTGGCCAGTGAGCCGTTTCCTCCCCACATGTAACCACAACCGGGATCAGATTCCCTGTTAATCATCAAGTGGGATGCGTTCAAAAGCATTTTGCTTTGTGTGCCGGGACAAACCAAACTACCCCCTGTACACACTGGCACACAGTGCGAGGACTAGAAAGAGTGCCACTGTTGTACTTTAGCGGTCAATTAGATGTCCCCGGAACAAGAACACCAAAATTGAAAAATAACTGGGCCTTTCCAGCTGACTTACTGGAAGAGTCAACGTGTTTCGGCGTAAATCTGTTGAATGAATCGAGTGCATTCTTCCAGTAAATCCATCAGGGCTGCCAAGTAATTTTTTTTTTTTACGTCATACGAGGACAGCAGCTCCTCGTGGTGCAACAAAGTTACAGATTGCACGTTGTATCACATTCACGCAACAGTTTCCTCAATGAACAATTGGGAGTTGAACCGAAAAGGCAAAGCCAAGTGTCCGGATATTATGTATACCCCTGCCATTAAAAAAAGTAATTTTGAAAAATCATTGAAGGGTATTAAAGTGTGTCCTCTATTACCCTTGGTATCAATTGCCCTTTTTTTAGTGAGTGTTATGGTAAAGTTCCAGATCACCAGCAATAGAAGCTATACCAAGATAGTGGCTCCAAGACACAGCATTTTCCAGCACCACGGACAATCCTGTATTATTGGAGGCGCTGGCTTGAGTAAGAGGCAATTTCCCCCCGTATTTTATTAAATGGAGATTGCTGGAGATCCTGTGCAGACGGCTACACACACACACACACACACACACACACACACACACACAGTTGGTAAAAATCATTCCAGTCAGTCAAAAGACGTAATAGCAAAAGTGCATTTTCATTCCATTTGGGCCATAGAAATGGATACCCTCCCATGGGGCTCTGAGTGTAAGCATGTCGCGGCAGAGCGTATCCAGTCTGCACCGAAAACCTACTTGCGCTTTGGGAAAAGCCATACATTCTCAAAATAGTATGTGAGATTGGGTTACCGTCTCTGTATGCCACTGGCATAGTGTCGTATATCACATCTCACCATGTGCTAGGTGACATAATCCAGCCCGCATGGGAAGGAGCTATGCCGATGATTACTGGGACAGGTGTGCCCCTCCACCACCACATACATGCATTAGAGCTGGGATATTTCACATCTCTATTTAATAGCTTCTGGTACTTTTCTCACTCTCCTCCGATGGCACATAAAGACACAGTGGCGGTTTGATTTCCATGGGCATGCATGTGTTAGTATTGTAAGTATTTAGGCTAATGGAAAGTGAAAGCAAGAAGTGCATTTCTCCACAAACACTGTTTGAGTGATGATGCACCTGTGGGATGCGCCACACGCTACATGAGAAACGCATGGAGAAAATAAGGGGGTTCGGTTACGTTTTACATTTATTATGAATACATGGTAGTATCTCAAACCTACACATTAAAAAAAAAAATCACATATCGATTTGCTTTATTATGTTTACAGTTTACTTACAGAAGAGGTTAAAACAATCAAACTGAGTGTCGATCGAAAGGTTATTAATTATTGAAGTAGTCCTCTCTAAATGAGCCTTTGACCTTTTCCGATCCAGTGCACAATTTTATTAAACATAAAAGTAAATAACAAACCAGTACTGACTTAAAAAAAGAGAAGAAGCTAAATCAGTTGTAGAAAATCAAGACCACATTGGTTGAGGGTTTATGTCCGGTAACTGAAATGACATCAACTGGAAAGATGAGTGCACTGGTGGGTTTACAAGTTACTGATTTACTAGAAATATATAACAACCGGTCATGTATCAGTATCATGTACCAAATCACACATAAGGTGTGCAATTTTAATAATAAGTATTCAGATCCTGTACTTAAGTAGAATAACTATTAACAGATTGTGAAAATACTCCACCACAAGTGAAAGTCCTGCAGTCAAAAACCTAAGTAAAAGTAGGTAATTATAATCAGCACAATGCAATCATGTCCTTGTGCTAATTTGAACTAATGTATATACTTTGGGTAGTTTAATTTACAGAAATGCATCGTATTCTATGAGATCATCATATGTTTGTAGCGTTGCTGTCCTGTGAGAACCACGTATCTCGAAAAACTTTTGAGTTTTTATACCGTTTATTTAGCTCAAGATCTTGGAGCATTTTCACAACACTTAAAAGGAAACACTTAATTCTTCAACATTCAAAATCAACACATCTGGAGACACTTGGACAGGAAGTAGCTAGGAAAAAAAGCTGTCAAATAAATGGAGTGGATAAAGAAGTACAATATTTCCTTCCAAGATGTAGTGGAGTAGATAATGTTGCATAACATGGGAATATATAAGTAAAGTACAAGTTCCTCATATTAGTACTTAAGTACAGTACTTAGTTACATCTGAGTGCAGTGACAAATAAGCCAACATTTGACCAGCAAGTCACCATCTGTACTTCCTTAAGATCTGATTGAACACAAACCTGAGCAGTAACTGTGTAGAATACATGATGGTGTTTCACATGTATTGTGGCATTCATTGTGTTATTGATTAAGCATATTACCTTAGCTTAACTGAGCACATTCCAAAGAGCATTAAATGCACCATAATGCCATCTGTAAACACAGCACACACTTTTTATTTGCGCAATAATGTTTTGAAGTTCGTAAAAAGCTGTATAACTAGTCACATTTTCATTTTATTCTCTTCCCAACTAGACATGTGTATCATATCTGCACTGAGGAGAGTGGGCTCTAGACTGTGGGAGGCTTCTCAAGCATCAGTAACTCTCATTTCTGCTTTCTAAAATTAGCATCATTAATGATGGTGCTTGATAACCGTGAAATGTCTCTGCTGCATCGGATGAATCTAGTAGCTCGGTTACAGATGCGAGGAAACGTTTGTCATAATGAAGAGGAAGGGAGACACAGGAAAGAGAAGTGTTGAGTTTGTTTATGGCACATTGATGGGTTTGCACACGTTGACCTCTGAGCCTTCTGCTGTCAAGACATGTGGCTACGTTGTCTAGTGTGTCTGTGGAATTCCTGGAGAACACCTTATTTTATTAGAAAATATGGTTCTGCAGGGGACAGACTGAAATGAATGTAGGTGGTCACATAATCTGTATGTTAAATTAATGTTTTCTTTGGTAAATGCAAAAAATACAGTCTCAGAATGAATGAATGTCTTCATAATTATAAGGGATTTTATTTATATAATGATCAAGTTGTTGGATTAATGGAGTCATTATAGAACGGATGGTGTATTACAGGTGCAAACGTACCTATTTGTCACAAATAGGAACAGAATGGACCACAAACAGTGGCTAATGTGCACACAATAAGGATGGTTGTTGGCCACGGTTAATTGACCACCTTATTCAGAGCTTATCAGGGACGACGCATTAAGAAAGTGGCCAGTGTGTCGTTAGACACTGGTTCATTAACAATGTGTCCAGCAGTCGCTTCTCAATTAACTTTTATAGCACTTCATTTGGGAACTCTACCTCATTATAAAGTGGTCCCGAGAAACTCTCATTCCATTTTAAAAGACACAGCTGTGGGGTTCTTCAGCACTTGATCTGGGTCACGCTCCCCATCAGTCAGTTGCGAGCTGATGGCCATGAAAGCCCAGTGCATTGAAGAGTCGAGTCGAGTCATTACAGGACACTTTGAAATACCTCTCTGATAGGAGGTCGATGACGTCTGCCGAGCTATGCAGGCGTGCCCTCCAGAGACGATAAACCAAGGTCGTGACGCTCGTCTCGCTGCCAACATTTTTGGTCCAGCGGAATCCCAGTTGCCAAAAGAGAACCAGTTCTCACAGGACGACTGAGGTTTGTGTGAAAACAGAGCCGTGTACTGGCAAAGAGTCAAACCCTGCAGCCTCAAGTTCATTCAATTGCTTCAATCAATGGAAGCCTCTGTTTTGTAACAACAAGAACGGTGATCATTGTTGCCAGTATTTACAGTAGATCAAAACAACCTTTCAGACCTGTCTCTTTTTTTCACATTATCATACTTTTTAATACTAGTTGGCTTCAATATAAACACAGTTTACCTGCTTCCACATGCAGTGCTATCGATGCAAAAAGCACCTAAATCAGCATCGTGTTCCTCGTTGTGTTACGCACAGTCTCATGCAATTCTTAATGAAGATTATTGATCGTTAACCAAAAATGGAAATGTGATATGTTATCCTGAATATGTTTTTCAAGGGATACGTTGGTTGGGTGACTCGTCATTTTTCCATTATTTAATGGAAAAGGCATCTGTTTTGAGGAAAATGTTCTTGACCCTTAAGTCATTAAGAGCTGCTAAAAAAGTAAGCGACGTGTTATTGACCCTCAACAGCTCTGAGGGCAGTAAAATACTGGGACAGGACGACAATCAGCCCAGTAGAAAAAAGTAAAAGGAGCTGAGGAAACAATGTTAACTCGCAGGGATTGACAGGTCTTTGCTCTGACAAGTAAGTAATCTTGACTTTTGGCAGACATACTCCGCCCTTCGTGTTTAGACTGCACCAGGCAGACACTTCTCTCTGCCCGCCAGAATCAATGTTAGCATTGGGACTGTTTACAGGGCTGTGTTTACGCGTCTAAATTTATACACTGTACATTTTTCTGCTCCGCGAGCTCTAATGGCCGTGCACTTGACTCGCAATTGCTCAGTTTCTTTTTCGCTTTGTTCCATTCAGTGTGCTTCATGTGTGGCTGCTTTGCTCGCTGCCAGCTGGTCAGACTGTAGCTACTTGAAGCATTGTGCAGAAGCGCCAGATAACATTCACCAAGTCCTTTCCGCTGAGGAAGCTAAATTACTTTTCAATTTGAGTAATTTCATTCTGTAGATAAGGGAGAGAAGAAGAAAAAAAAGACATGATAGAAATGTTATCTGTATTTATTTTTTGTCGGATAGAGAACGTGGTGATATCAAATCTGTACAAACTGCCAAAGAAATGGTGGCTCTCAGAAGAAGCATTTGCAATGAAACATTGACAAAGCCCGACACATTTGAAATAACATTGACAAGCTGTTGGTGCAACCCGTCACTGACAATCCTTATCTGACAACTGGTAATATTTCAGTGTGTGTTTCTTATTGGAGGGCCCAACCGATGGCGGCTGGACAATGAGACCACTACAGGACGGGACCGATAAGAAGCTGAAAGAGGAGAACTCTGAACCACATCAAAGATTTCTTTTTAAGGACATTATTTATCCAGGCAATGTTTGCTGAGCTTGAATGCGTTTTCTCACCAACACCCTGATTTCTATTCAGACTGTTTGAGACACACCTGGGAGCTACAAGTACACCCACTGATACTGGCCACTCAGTAGCTTGCAATTTAAAGAAAGAAAAAAAAAAGAATCTCCAAATTGCAAACCAATTCAGAGCCATGAGCTATCTACATAAATTACAGCCAGCATACTGTTTTACAGCCACTTCAAGTCTACAGGGGATTCATTTTCCATCCTTAAAAATGGTTGATTTGGTTTGAGTACCACTTTAAAGATGGCCTATCAAATATTGTAATATGAACAATGGGTTGAATGTTAAAGTGGTTGCTTGACGTGACCCACAGACAAGTATCACCCAAATTCCACTCTGCTCTTCAGGTTTATTGTTTTTGCACCGACCTCTTTTTTTTTTTTATAGCAGCAACAGGCAGCTGTTTGGAGTGAGAACGCTCTTATAAATCCACTTCAAGCTGCCTGCTCTTCAGCAGACAGGACCAGACAAAGTTAGTGACGAGCTGGTGAACAGAGCGGAGCATTAAGCAACTGAAGGGCCAGATATGTCCCGTTTAGAGACCAAAAACAGATTGAAAAGGAAAGTAAATATTAAGATTATCAGGTGGTCAGAAACAAAAAAATGTAAACGTCGCCGCTGGATGTGTAAACTTTTTGCTAACACTTTCCCCAAATCAACTTTATAAGGTCATAATATATCACTTGTGTTTATAGCTTGTTGCGCTGCCCCCAAATGGTCAAAGAAATCTGTCATTGCAAATTCAAAGTATCACGCTCATCCACTTTTTAAGATATTTCTGCTTTTTTGACTCCAGTTGACCGACAATGACTAAAACATCGACCGTAAGCGAAGACAACCAACACCAACATTAATTCAGTTGGGCACAGACAGACTCGGTGTCTGTGGAGAACTTCTCTTCTCCAGAAGAGCCTCAACCTGTGACCCAGATCTCTTGAAAAGTCCCTTGGCTGCTTGAGGAGGCGCGGGAGACGGTACTCCCGTGGCCTAAAATGACAAACAGCCGGCAGGCGGTGGCATGCTTTGCTTGCCAAATACAGCACTCCACGTTTAAATAGTGCTGACAGGGGAAAACATAGCCACTGTTATCCAGGGTCCCCCTACTCAGTGAGATGTTGAAGGGAAAAAGACATAGCCCTGTCTGTATTCAGTGGTTGGGGTTTAACATATCTGCAGATTTGGGGAATTTCTTTTTCTTACCTACACTTACAACTTTCAGGATGGATGGGCCCAAACCGTTCAAATAAAAAATAAAAGAAATCTCTTTTTTTATGCAGGTTGCATCTTACAATAGTGATATAATCAATGTAGTTGCTGCTCTCTTTGGGTCCCGCTGAGTTCATTGAACAGTCGACCCGTTCGACCCGTCCCTTTTCTCTGATGGTTTTAATTCAGCCAAGAATACCGGCTGCTATTGCCCTCTTCACTACAATGATGAACTGCAAAAGCGCTGCCTGCATGCATTCATTCATTTAAACTGCAGTCTTTTCGAACTGGAAAGCAGCTTTCCCAGAGAAGACGGCTCAGAAAGAACATCCGACCTGTATTAAAGAACGCATGGAGATTCCAAGACCGGCTAGTTTTCTTTCACTGCTTTAAGAGGCGTATCGCAATTTCAAATTAAAAGTTAGAGTTAAGCACTATGGAAACCACTTAAAATAACAGTGGAAAACGGAATGCCAGCTGGCCAGTACAAGAGGCTTGCGCCACGATGTTTGGTCTAGTCTGGGTAGATTTGGGAACTGAGAGAGAGAAACATTGTCATTTGTCTTAACTCTTCATGCATATATGATTTGAGGCAACACAATGGCGCCTGATCTTGTTTCAAACAACTTTAGAGCTAAAAGTGTCAATCAAGTAAAGTGGGAGGACCCGCATTATTTTGATCACTGTGCATTTTTCCTCAATCCAGAAATCTCGTGAGCAATTTACTTATATAATAAGTTCGTGATATGACGATCAGAATGTTTAACTTTGTTTCGTGGAAGATTTCTCTAATAGAACAATGCCCATGAGCTTCAGCTGCCATCCCTAAGGGGGCGACATTCTGAACGCGTCTTGTTATTGCAGCAGTTACTGACTGCATTTTAAATTGACCCCAAAATCCCCAAAATAAATTATTTTAAACAGCTGAATGCATTATCAGGTTTCTACAAAGCAGAGCTTGTAGTTTCAGCTCGAAGGTAGTGGCACGCCCAACGGAATCTTACGCTCTGTGATTAGACGGTTCTTCTCTCTGCATCTTAGGAATTGAAGTTGACTTCTTCGCTGCAGTTTCTGTGTAGAGTATGCAGGGTTCTACCTTTTGACATTTTATGAAATATTTTCTATTCCACTTGCTAATCTTCAAGAGAGAGACACAATCGCCTGACATTGTCAATGTCAAAAATGAACGCTGCGTTTACTTCCAAAACCTTGAATGACAAAGAATAAGTTTGCTATTAACCAACTGTTCTCAGCCATCTATGAATGAATGTGTGATGTAGGCTACACTTCACCGTACACCTGAAAGGCCACCCAGAGTCTTTCCTGCTTTTAAGCCCCTACTTTAAACTGTTTGTCTGCATTATAATCTAATGAATGCACAATGCACCCTCTCTATCTTTAAACCTGCACGCATGTATACGTGGAGAGCTGCACGCGTTCCCCACGGGCCTGTGACCCCTATAACCCCAGTGCTCCCCCTAATCTCGTAATCTTTCGCAGAACAGCAGCCTCTGTGATCATTGGCAGGTCTGGCGCGCTGCATACCTTCCTCCAGTGGCGCTCAGGGGGGATATGCGGGAATATCTGCAGGTAATCCGCATCTCCTACTAATATTTGCAGCCGGATTTTTGTAATAAGATCCGGGCCTGTGCTTATGGGTGGGCTAGGTGGGGGTGAAAACACGGCCTTCTACGGGGAAGTGAAGCCAGACCACTTAAAGAAGAGAGATGATATGAAGAGGAGCCCCCTGAGATGACCTGCATGAATGGGAAGCATCTTCAGCTGGATGTGCAGTGTTATACAACCGTCACCTCTGCCAGGGAATCACAGCCTAACAGGCATTGTGGACTCTGCAGCATGAACAAAGGCCATGTCAGTGCAATGAAACAAGCTTATATACTTTAGTTAATACGCCTGCAGACAAGGTGCAGCTACAGCTTTATTGTGATATGCCTGAGCCCATTTGCATAGACGGCAACAACGTGTATTGAATTTACTCTAAAAAATGCTGCTCTATGAGATACACAGACTATAAATCCTGTAACAAATCACAACTATATCTCCCACAACATACATTTATATACTAATATGCTTTGACGGAAGACTTTTGGAGGAAACACAATGCCGCCTGTGGTTCATTTTCCTGCATCCCATATTCGGCAACTTAAGACACTTTCTTTTTTTGGTTAAATTATGAAAAAAAAGTCAATGCATTTGTGTTATAATTGACCTTTTCAATAGCTAACCCAGACTACAAGTTAATCTATGCAGCATTATGTTTCTTACAAAACATACACTCACCTAAAGGATTATTAGGAACACCTGTTCAATTTCTCATTAATGCAATTATCTAATCAACCAATCACATGGCAGTTGCTTCAATGCATTTAGGGGTGTGGTCCTGGTCAAGACAATCTCCTGAACTCCAAACTGAATGTCAGAATGGGAAAGAAAGGTGATTTAAGCAATTTTGAGCGTGGCATGGTTGTTGGTGCCAGACGGGCCGGTCTGAGTATTTCACAATCTGCTCAGTTACTGGGATTTTCACGCACAACCATTTCTAGGGTTTACAAAGAATGGTGTGAAAAGGGAAAAACATCCAGTATGCGGCAATCCTGTGGGCGAAAATGCCTTGTTGATGCTAGAGGTCAGAGGAGAATGGGCCGACTGATTCAAGCTGATAGAAGAGCAACTTTGACTGAAATAACCACTCATTACAACCGAGGTATGCAGCAAAGCATTTGTGAAGCCACAACACGCACAACCTTGAGGCGGATGGGCTACAACAGCAGAAGACCCCACCGGGTACCACTCATCTCCACTACAAATAGGAAAAAGAGGCTACAATTTGCAAGAGCTCACCAAAATTGGACAGTTGAAGACTGGAAAAATGTTGCCTGGTCTGATGAGTCTCGATTTCTGTTGAGACATTCAGATGGTAGAGTCAGAATTTGGCGTAAACAGAATGAGAACATGGATCCATCATGCCTTGTTACCACTGTGCAGGCTGGTGGTGGTGGTGTAATGGTGTGGGGGATGTTTTCTTGGCACACTTTAGGCCCCTTAGTGCCAATTGGGCATCGTTTAAATGCCACGGCCTACCTGAGCATTGTTTCTGACCATGTCCATCCCTTTATGGCCACCATGTACCCATCCTCTGATGGCTACTTCCAGCAGGATAATGCACCATGTCACAAAGCTTGAATCATTTCAAATTGGTTTCTTGAACATGACAGTGAGTTCACTGTACTAAAATGGCCCCCACAGTCACCAGATCTCAACCCAATAGAGCATCTTTGGGATGTGGTGGAACGGGAGCTTCGTGCCCTGGATGTGCATCCCACAAATCTCCATCAACTGCAAGATGCTATCCTATCAATATGGGCCAACATTTCTAAAG
The DNA here is from genome assembly GCA_038501785.1 of Myoxocephalus aenaeus. Classification (NCBI taxonomy): domain Eukaryota; kingdom Metazoa; phylum Chordata; class Actinopteri; order Perciformes; family Cottidae; genus Myoxocephalus; species Myoxocephalus aenaeus. The sequence continues at coordinate 305,118 of JBAMJR010000100.1, forward strand.
AATGCTTTCAGCACCTTGTTGAATCAATGCCACGTAGAATTAAGGCAGTTCTGAAGGCGAAAGAGGGTCAAACACAGTATTAGTATGGTGTTCCTAATAATCCTTTAGGTGAGTGTATTTGACAATGCAAAGTAGTTTATAATGAATGTCATTTTTAGGAAACAGTGCCGTAACTGATGGCTGCATTTGATTTTTACCAGTCAATCATAATCATAATATCCTAAAATGTGACTAGCATCCTCTGTAAAATCATTATGAGAGAAAAAAAGAAAAAGAAAACAACCACAGACTGCTCTGGTGCATTTGCTTTCAACTCATGTCTGAAACCATACAAAGCTTTTTTTTTGCAGTAAAACTGCAGATGCCATTTCTGCCAATGGTGTTTCTTAATAACTGTGAAACCTTATAGCCATGTGGCAAACACATGAAAATGACATGTGCCATACATGTTATTGTAACATAATAACCCTCAGCGGTGGAGGAAGGAAGTGTTCACAGTATTTATGACCACAACACACAAAATGTACATTTCAGAGTTCATGCCCATCCCATTAGCCTTGTCCAGACTTTTGTCCGAATCACTTATAGTGACAGATGATTACGTTACACAGCGCTAGACCTCACCGGGAGGCAGCCCCCTCTGATATCTTATTCAGTAATCAGCAGCCGCTTGCCAAGTTTAATACGACAGGGGACCATAACTCTCTCTGCAACTACAACTAAACATGCCAGACAGGTCTGGCTCCCTCAGATCGATATCAAATAGTCTCGCAGAGCATCAGCAATCAAGCGCGCCAGCACGGTGAGCACCTCAGTCAAAGGTTACGGGTGGCCTCGCAGCAGCTTCGCAGCAGCTTCGCCCTCGGCCAATGTGTGACCGCTGTTTCAAAGAGTTCTTTGACAAGTTCAACATCCCTCCACCTTCACCTCCTCCCCCTCCCTCCTCACCTCCCCTCACTGTTGTTTTCCTTTCTCGGCCGTCCTGATTAAACCTGGAGATCCCGGCGGGAGGCTCTGATTTCCCAGCGCTGACTGTTACTGTAGTGAAGTCAGCGCTGCGTGTCCTCACACAAGGCCGGTCGAACCCACTGGCTATGGAAGGCTGAGTAATGAATGAAGTCTGAGCGGTCTGCAGGGTGCAGGCGGGCCGTTACTTTGAACTGGAGCCTGTGAGGTCCTGTTGTCTTTTCATGTTGTTGAATAAATCTCTGTCAATATGTCAGTCCAATACAAATGTTTGACTATTTACTGAACTTTTCTGGGAGTGAATAAATGTTGAACTAATGCTTTATAGATCACCTCTAATACATTTATAAAAACAGCGTTTTGGCTTCCAAGATTTGGAGAATCCTGCTGCATAGTTCATGCTTTGTCTTTTTAGCTCTTTACTCAACCAGGAAGACCCATCTGATGGATTGAGCTTAGAGAAAAAAAGTTATAACAACTTAATTACATGAACTTGTACAGTGGTTGAACAGTCCACTGGATAGGTCCTTCTGATACATTAAATAGTTTATAAGACAAAGCAAGTGTCTGGAGAAGGATAGCAAATCACTCTTAACTGATCTAGAAAGCATAGGTATTTATGAATTATTAGTCTGATTGCTTCATTAATAATTAAGTAAAACTGCATCTAAGTGAATGTGTTGTGGGTAGGAAGAAACAAATGTGCAGTCATCAAGTGCATCATTGGGAAATCTATTGCTTTTTTTCCCAGTTTGAAAGATGGCCCCATAAATCTCCCACGCGCACGCGCCCACTCACTCCACGACAACAAAGAACGCGATAGCCAAATGGCAAAGAATGGCAAGGCATCATCTGAGAGAAACTATTCCCTGAATGCAACTCAACGTGGACGTCACATGTAACACAGATAGTGGGGTTTCTGGAGGTGACAGTGCAGCTCTGTGCAGCTCCGAGGGGAAGCAGATCGCATCGCCCGGGGCTGCTGCTGCATGAATGGAGCCTTTTTTTTCCTCCTGATCACAGGGAAAACTTCCCCCCGGGGGACGTGGAATGTCAGATGGTTTCCCTCCCTTAAACATACACGGGTACACTTTAAAAAAGGTAAAATGTAAGTTAGCCCTTCCTATCCTGGATAATGGAGTTTTAAACTGCATGAAACGCTCCCATTCATTGCAGTTTGAACTCGAAGCAAGATGTGCAGTTACAAATAATGTTTCCAAGCATTTGGCAACGTGTATGAGAAACGTCATACCATGTTCTCAATGTCAAAAAAAAAACACAACACAAAAACAATGACAACTCACCGTTTTGCTCCTTTACACTTGGGGGCTGAAACTTGCTGACATGACTTGATTCAGCTTCCGAGCCATATTGTTGGAGAAGCGATGCAAGAAGGAATATGAATGGAAGGATCATTTGGATGAGTGGTGGTGGGCGATCACAAAGCGCTGTTGACGGGGATGGTTTGTATCACCACGCACGTGCGTCGTTTACGGGACACCAGTGCTGTTTCGGACACATTTGGAGAGGGTAAAGGCAGAGTAGAATCCACATAATCTTTATCATCAGTCCTTCTGGAAAAAAAAGTGAGAGTTATATCTCCCTAAATCAAGACAAATCCTCATCCAAAGCTCGCAGCGTCTGCGTAACGCAAGAGCGCACCTGTTGGCTCTGAGAAAAGTTGGTTACCGAGTTGGACAAAGCTTGGCTCTATGTAATTATAATCCTGGAATTAGTTGTATTGTAGGCATATCATCTACGGCACGAGATCCTTAGGAAAGCGCAGATGCATTTTTGGATAAAGCGCGCGTCCTCGGTGCGTTCTGGAGTCCCTCTGAATAAATCCCCGTTGATCTTTACGCATTACAGCCAAAGCTCGCGCAGAGACAGCGAGAGAGCGCAGCAACCCGATACAGTCTATACCCAGAAAGCATTCAACAGCCAGACGGGTTCTGTTGTGCTGCGAGGTCTCGAGTCACACGCTGCTGGAGGAGGCTGAGATAAAGTATCGCTGCTCGGCCGGGGTTGGGTTTGTGTCGGCACAACAGGTGCTGTACATAAAGTACAACTTCCCCAGCCGAGGAAACTCCCCGGCGTGTTAACTGTTCCGCTGCTGCCGCCTCGTCCAATGAGCGGGTTCTCCCACTTTCACTTGAGAATTGTCAAAGTGCATGTTCCACGTGTTGCGAACCGTTTTGCATGTTTCCAGTCCAGGAAAAGTGTCTGATATGAAGAACGTTGATACAAAGGAATCATTCAAAAATAACTTTACAGACTAGGAAAAGTAACTGTAACACTGGAATAACAGATAGGAGTGGACATTTTGGAGCTCAGTACAACAATAAAACACACATTTTAAGAGTCAGTTATTATAATTAGTGGCTGAATGTTACACTTGTTTAAAAAAAAAAAAAATTAAAAGATATAGTTGTATTCCATGTAGAATAGTTCACTCTCCGTCTCACGCGATACAACATATTACATTATGATATACATAGTTTTCTGGAGTTTTGTCTAAAGTGAAAAGAAAGCTCACTTTTAACATTGTGGCTATTTGAGGAAGGACAGACATGCACTTGCTACTGTGTGTGTGTGTGTGTGTGTGTGTGTGTCATTGTGTGTGTCCCCTCTGTGTTAGGTCTCATAACTATATGTTTTCCTCTTTCTATTGGGCAACATCACTGTTGCTTTTTACATGTTTGACCCTGTGCATCATGGTCCACCAAATTCACAACATATACATGGTCAAACAATGAAGTCTGCCGTGGCTAAGCCAATCAAAAGGAAACTTTCCATAAGAAAATATGCACGAGTAAGCCTGTCTCAACCATGGAGGGATTGCTTAAAGCCTTGATTAAATTTTCCCCGTCCAGAGAGATGAAAGATAGATGTGTGCCCACACTCCAGCCTCTTCAACACTCTGCTGTGCGTTCTGCCTAAAGGTTTCTGCGGAAGGAAACGTTTAAGAGCTTCTCAATTTGTCATATCAAAGCAGAGACACCGCTTGGAACAATACTCCCTTCTGTTCCCAATTTCCTTTCTCCCTGGCACACTGTTGTACCTCATCAACTACGTCTCATGTGGTTCCTCCCGTTGTATTGTATGGCAAACAAAAAAAAAAATAGTATTCCCTACGCTGAGTCTAGTGCAGCACAGACACAACAATCAAAGGGGAGTTGGAGACATATTGAACCCATTGAGCCAGACACATGATGCAATGCTGCAGCAATTTACCCCCCAGCCTCACATAGCTCACCACCCTTCACCTCAAAGAGAGTTCCAGAGCAGCCATCACCCCGGCATCAAGGTATGCAGGAAAGTTTTGTGGTTTGAATCAGAGTTAAAGTCTGGGAAAAAAGAAGGCACGGGGGCATCCCGGCAGTCATATTCAGACGTGCGTTGCCCCCGAGGAGAGGGGCATACCGCGGTCCTCTTGCGCCTGCTGCAAGGGCCAAGGCCCTTTGTGTAAAGGAGAGTATCACATTCCAGCCCTGCAGCAGATGTCAGCGCTTCACAAATGTGGAATCCCTCTCTCTTTCGCACACTCATAACACACTCATTCACCCCTTTGAGGTTTTGTCTGTAAAAAGCACGGGTATTTTTGTCTCGTCGTCCACGTTTGATTGCCGCTTCCACGGTGGTCTCGGTAAACGCGGAGGAGGCTTTGATACAAAGGAATATAATAAACAGAGGAAATTAGAAACAAGGCAGACCTTTTGGGTCGCGGCTAACACACAGAGAGAGACATGCCAGCCAGGAGGGCTCTGCGTCCACCGGGCAGGCGAAGGGATGGAAATGTATACAATAGAGAACTCGCAGCCGTCGGCTCCCATGCTAAATCCCATTAGACTTGCTCGGCCTTTTCGGGACACATAACTGTCAAACAAACAAATGCGCTCTCCCCCTATCAGCCCGTGTTACACAACGCATCTGCCACTTCTGTCTGTAAAGCACCAGTTTTCTTCCAGGTGATATAAAGTGAGCGGACACATTTGCCACATCCAGATCTTGAAGAAGAAGAACAAAAGGGGGCTTTGAGATGACTTCATTTATATGGTAAGAACCTCCTGTAGCAGCAGCAGGAGCGTCTGCTGTGTGGTCCTGCGTTGGAGGAGTTGAGGGGAAACGTGCCAGCAGAGGAATTTATAAAAGAAATGACTCACATTTTCTGGGAATTTATAACAAATTGAAGTCTTTCAGGTTCATTGTTATGCCTGATGAGTTGTTATCATTGAATCACAGATACAAGGTTGAGCTAATGCTTTATAAGAGTGCTGTGTCCTTCAGCGTTCACACACACACACACACACACACACACACACACACACACACACACACACACACACACACACACACACACGAGGCAGTCTGAATATTAAAGTCGTCTGCTTGAGTTTGAGATCATGGTGATGGCTGTAGTTGCCCCTGGCTGCACTTGGCTTTGAAACCAGAGCCCCCTGGTGGTGCCCCTCAGAACTACAGGCAGTCACCAGTTACCCCATGAACACTTGTTGAAGCCAATGTGGAAAATGTATCACTTCTGAACAAGAAGACATTTGATTTCACTACAGTCTCATTTTAGGGAAACCCCATCATGTGATTAAATACATTTGATGTCTTCTAATGGAATCATCCATCCATGCGTTCTCTAATCTGCTTATCCTCTTCGGCTTTGCTGAACTGGAAGCCTTCCCTTTTCAACATTTCGACCTCTAAAAAACGCCCGTCATAATTACAGTACATGTTATACTGTTGTTACCTATGACTCAGAAACCCCGGGCCACATTAGTGATGACCTGCTGCTTCTGAAAGGTCTGGACACCAAGAGCTTCATTGCCCATCGTTTTATTTTATTTATTATTGTCTGCTGATAATCTGCACATCCAGATTCATTCTGCTGTTGCCGTTGTTGCACTCAGCTTTAAGTCGGTTTAATTATTCCTGGGTGATAGTCTGTTATTTATTTTTAACTGGTCTCGGTTACATAATTACCTGTACGATGTGTTAACATATTTCATGTTTAAGTATCGGTAGTCAGTGGCTATGTGGCACCAGCACTCTGCAGGTTTCCTATTGGCAGCCTATAGAGCACTCAATCTCCTTTTCTCCATGTAAGGACACCCATTAGTACCCTGCATCTCATTTCCTCCACTGGAAGGGCGCCCCAGGGGGCACTTCCTCATGTTTTTAATACCATAGGGCATCCAAGATGGCACCTTTGCCGCATTTCCTTCAAAACACCAAAAAGGCGGTTGCACATCGAGTAAAATCACTCCAAACACAACAACACACAGGTGTTATCAGCAAAATATACTGAAAATATACTTAATTAACATTACCCAATATGCATATTAACAGTGTCACTAATGTATCTATTCATCATGTTATTGGTTTATTAGTGCTGATGCATTTTACATGCAAGCATCTATTTAATGTTTTGAGTTGGAGCCAATTGTAAATGTGTTAAATACCACTGGAGGGGTTTAATCAGGCATTGCATCATATCTTACCACCTGATCAAGTGTTTTGCAAATGTGAAACGTAGCCTTCAAATTATTATGATAGGGTAGAACATATTTAGTCGAGCGTAAAGCGTCATAAAATAGTACTGAAAATGAGACGGGAGGAAGTCTGAAGTGTGATTACACGCTCGGAAGAAAACATATTTATGTGTTATATTGTGATGATGTTGGAATATTGAAGAAAGGAAAACTAATCACAAGAGGTGTCGTATTATAATATTAGTTTTCTGATAACAGAGGGGAGATTATGTTGCAAGCAAATCACTGTTTTTCATACTTTGGAAAGATCCTCTTTCTCCTCGAGGATTCCCCTCCTTCACATGTAGTCCAGAAATCCTCCCACTTTCTGAACATCTTCTTCTGAAGACCCTGTGTCCATTATTCCAACCTGCTTAATTATGGATCCAGAGGTCAAATCTATATATCCAAACGTCATCAATACAGTATTGTACTGGAGCCCAGCACTGTGTGTTGAGGAATTGTCTGAGGTTGAGCATCTACGAGCCTGAAACTCTGTGCATGTGTCTGCTTTTATATTTCATTTACAAAGTATGCATTCTGAGTTTGTGCAGTTTGGATAGAATGCACTTTTTGTTTTGTTGCAAGACAATATTGTATAACTGTGTTATGTTAAAGTGCTTCAGTTGCATGGATAATATGGCTTGATACTTGTTTTGTTTCCAGGTCAGACAGAGGGTTAAAACCTGATCAATAACTACAGAGAGAACTCAGCGACCAGGAGGATGTCAATACCTAAATATGCCAATGAACATATAAATGGCTTCTTTTTTTTTTTACAAATGATCTTTGAATAGAAAAAAATAATCACAGCAAAACCACTGCTCTAAACCCACCAAATGAACAGTGAGCCAGTGGGCTGGCGGGGACATTCTCACTCAGCTTTAACAAACTATACTTACAGTAAGATTCACAGCTGAGTGAACTGAACGTAGAGCTGCAGGGCAAAAACAATTCACTTTGTGACTTTATGACAGCTGTACAACGCCTCACTTTTCCATCAATGTAAATGTAAATAAGACCCCCGGATCACTGTAACAACAGCTGCTATTTGTGTAACAGGAGTAAATACAAAGCTAAACAGTAAACATAAATAAACCTTGTTTTATATTAAAAAACAGTGCAAGAACATCAACTATTTTATTCTGGGGCATGGAGATGGAGTGCTTGTAGGAAGAAAAAAATACCTCATCTATAATTAATATGATGGATGTGCTGGCAAGGAAAAGCAGCGTATGGTGTAACTTTCCATGAGGATCAGATCTCATGATCAACATTTGTACAGTTATTTTTTACAAATAACAATCAAACATCTCCACTTACTATTCAGTGTTTTCTTATTTACGTCTTTACTCCCAAACAATGTTAAAAGTCATCAAACCCCATCAGTCCCGCGTCCTTTTGTTCCATCTTCATCCCTGGTGATTTCCATTAAAGTCTCTTTTCTCTTTGACAGCACACGTGACATCTGCTTCTTGGATTTATCTCGTCACTGATCTGCAGTTGTGTTCATAAACCACATGAAAAAATAACTACCCGTCACTTAGCAGCATAGTGAAACAGACGTGCAAGTCTCCATCTGTAGAAAGCTTTTTTTGTTTCTTTTTTTTTCATTTGAATAAGAATGTGACAACACATACAACTCCCCTGAGCTACAGCGGTGCAGTAGAAATGTGCTCTGTATGCCAGGTATAATACCACAATAGACTGGCTCAATCCGGCCCGACATATTTCTGGAACGGCACATGGTTGTCCATCAGACGCGTGGCTCGTAGCCAGCCGGTGAACTTTTGTCGCGGGACAACACAAAAGGATCCTTGTGCTCCATTGCGAGCGTCTCGATTGTAACACCAGAACCATTGCCCTGTGACATAAATCATTAATCTCCATGCATGTGGCGCTGATTAATTTGTGTACGCAAATGGAGTGCCTTGTCAGGCAGAATTAGACCACGGGGATCAACGTGGAAACGGCCGCCCAAGTTGTTTGACTTTAAGTGATGGATGAATGAGATACGGGTCGAAAGATCGTTGGGAAAGATTCTGTAATGGATTTAATTTTCACTGAGAGAACAAAAGGGTCCGGCTTCCTGTTTCAAATCAACTCGCAAATATGAATGAAAAATGATACAAACTGTTCTGGCGCTTGGAAAAAAAAGGGCTTCATGTGGAAAAGTAAGAACCACAAGCAAATCCAGGTGCATGCCGTGGTTTATATTAACGACTGCCAACATATTTTGAGGGAATTCTGTTTGTAACAGAAAATATATGAATGTAATTTCTAGCGTCACCAAGATAATCAACTCTACTTGGCACCAATTGATGAAGACTCAGATTTCATTACAACAGAGTCTACATTTTTATACGAGCCATATGGGCGTCCAACGTTAAAACTGGAAAACTACGGTTCAACAATAAAAAGTAAGCATGCTGATACTGATAGCTGTTGCTAATAACCATCCATTTATTTTGTTAAATTCCTTAAGGTGAGATAGCAGGCAGCGTAATCCAACTTAATCGACAGTATGTGGCTCAAGGAGAGGGAACTCCATCAAATTAGCTGTTGTCAACATTACTTTAAGCTGATCTAAGCTGTGTATACACACACACACACACACACACACACACACACACACACACACACACACACACACACACACACACACACACACACACACACTTACTTGACAAGAATGAGCAGTATTTCACTGCTTTTTTTTTTGTTCGTCGAGCCTTGAGATTTTACTCACACCAGCAGAAAGCTCAACTCCCTACAGGTTACGTTGCACTTCAGAGGAACATCAATCATGTGTCCCATAACAAAAGGTCCTTAACATGCTTCATAAACTCCAAGGCTTTATAGAAAATCGATGATGGGGCCATATTAAGTGATAATATTTGGGGAGCTTGTAACTGTTTGGTCCTTTGCCAAATATTTTTTAAGCTTCTTATAAAAGCCATTCATCCCTTTATCCCTCACTCTGTTGGTTATCTGTTCTTTTGTTCATTCACAAGCCAGATTTTAGCCGACAGCCAACATTGAGTTATTGTCCTTGGAAACAGCAGTTCAGCCTCTGCACCACTCACAAGCTCCATTTAGTAGCTGTTCAGCGGTTCAATCATATCACATTATCTTCATCAGCAGAGGCAGTTTGTCACTTGAAGGAGTTTGTTCTCCATCTGCTGATGAAGATCTTGGGACGTGATTGAAATCTCTGGCAGCAGCTATAGTGATGGGACCTTGTGGAGAGATAGTTTTTACATGACACATTGTTCAACAAAGCTTTGCTCAAAGATCTTTTTAAATTACAGCAACATAACTGTGAAATGTATAAGAGTGTGTGAGCTGTAGTCAGTTTAAAACTAATATTTATAAATGGTTGAATGACACACTTTAATGTTGTCATTAAAGTCTATCTGTGTATCAGTGTGGATTAACATTATTATATTGTTACATTATTAATCAATGATCTATGAGGTGTATTTATTCATGTGGATTTCTTATGGTAAAAACAAATTCAATACAAAATGGTCCTTAAATTATTGATTTATCTCACAATTAGATAATCTAGTCATCATAGAGTGGTGCAGGGATGACATCTTTTCGCAGACCAACCCTAGAAGTTACCATTGCAAGGTTTTTTTTTCAACAAAATGTCAACGGCATTTTTCCATTGGACTTTAGATTCCTGCAGAAAATAAGCTATGTGACAAACACACGTTTATAATACTTATGATTTAAATCAGCAAGATAATATTCTCAAATGAAAACCACTTTTTGGGGTAGACGATTCACATTTGTATATATTTTTATTTCGTTAACCCCAGATCACAAGTTAACAGCAAGAAAACTGTTATCTTGAGACAACCAGATACATAATTTGTTATCACAAGAAGGTCCTTTCCTCTGACACAAAATGTGTGGGTCAAATCAGCTGACGGTAAATGCCATCATATTTTTAACAAACTCGTTAACATCTTATTTTGAAAACCGGACGTAATCACACGTGCATCCCTCCGCTGACTTCACCAAGTCAATCACTGTCGGCTCGATCAGGGACATATCAATCTTCTTAGATACAGTTCAGTTCATGGGTTGAACACGTTCACCGTCGGAAGATGTGACCCACACGTTGTAAACAACCTTGTGTTTCATCGCGATAACCAATTAAGCGTCTCATGAAAATCTCTTTTTCTCGAGATAACGACATCATTAAGTCGGAATCTGGAGATAACGACATAAAAAAAAAACAAAAAAAAAACGTGTGCGTCATGTCTGTTTATTGCTTCCCATATGATTAATTACGATACATGGGCCTGAGCTATAGCGCGTCCCTTAATGTGTCGGCAGTTTCTGCTTGATGGTTGAATCAGCCCCTCTGTTCAAGTCCATCTGGCGCTAAATAGCACACGGCCATAAATAGTGAGGCGTTTGCACCCATCACGTAAACGAGAGCATTTATTCTCCCCTTTGCCATCACGTCACGTCCCGCAGCGTTTAGCGGCGGCTATGGATGCTGTGGAGGCGGGGAGCTGCTGTCCGTGGTGCTGATGGGGGAGAACTGACGCTCTTCGTGCTCCGTGCAGCCGCTACTGCGCATGTTGCATGACAGGTAGCACGCAAAAAAAAAAAAAAAAAAAAAAAGCCTCCATCTTGAGCTTCCCGAGCTGAGGCGAAAGGGCAGCAAGCCGCACACACACTGATTCCAAAACCAAAACAACAACAAAGCGGGCGCGGTGATAAATCAAGAACAAAAATTGGCAATCTGCCGAGAAGTAACTTTTCCAACAGATACCAATTCCACAAATTGCGTCAGCGGAGAGAGAGAGAGAGAGCGGAGGACAGAATGGGAGAGAAAGACAGCGACTGGTCTGGGAAGCTCTGTTAACGGCTGTCAGCTTCTCTGGCTGTAGTTTCCTTAGGATTTGACAGGTGACAAATCTAAAACGGTAAGTGGTGGCATGATTTGTGATGGCGGACTTTCGTGTTATTTATGTCCCTGACGTGCGCTCATGTGACGCGTAATCGCATGCTCGCCTTCATATGTTTTGCCATCTTCTTCCTGCCTCCCCTCCTCTTCCTCCTCCCCCCCCCACGTTATGGTGGTCGCTGTGTTCTCTCTTCTGGTGCTCAGGCTGCGATCAAGTGTGAGCCTCTGCCACTTACTTTTCTCATCTTGTAAAAGAGACCCATCGCGACCGAGCATGCCACAGGTTGCGCGTGCCCTGGTAGTCACGCGCGCATACGGGGCGCGTTGCATTGTTGTGCGTATGAAAAAGCATAAAGCACAGGCCTTTCCTCGCGGGGTTAAGGCATTTAGGAGTCAAACAACACCGGATAGCCCATTGAAATGAATCATATTCTTTCAAGAAATGGTGAATCATAAATATGATTGACACCAAATCACTATAGCTTTATTATAATAGCGTATACATAATGCTCACTCCTTTACCTACATATTATCATCTTCTTACATGGATTCATTTATATAGAACGACATGATTCTAAAATAAATTTGCAGCCTGTGTAAATAATGTGGGCTGAGTGGAATTACCCATTGACCTTGGACCCATGGGACAGGCCATTTAAGACCGCTTGAGTCACTGTCAGTCACTTTATGACAACGCCTCAGCAGTTTTAGCATCACCGGCAGTAAATCATAGTAATGGTCATGTTCTCCAGTGGTGGCACAGCTGACCCGGGCAGTTCCAAGGTCAATTCATAGACTCCGTCTTTGTTGAACCCATATTTATCTTGACGGATATCTGTGAAGCACGAGTGAGCGTGGTGGCCTGCTTATCTCTTAACATGTATACAATCGTACACGCACACAGCAAAGTGCACACGATCAACGATGTAAAAACACGTCTCTCACATCTGCTCCGATACTATAGATTTGTGTAAAATGAGAAAGTGTGATTACTGCTGGAACGCGCATGTGCTTTTGCTCCGACCGCTTCGACTACTTTGAAGGTATAGCGCCGGCCGGGACATTCTTTCCATTGGAACGAGCTGACCAAGCATAAACGTGAGGCTTCATGCTACCTGCATACGTTGTAAGTACTTGCACTGTATTTCAATGAAGTAAACAATGCAATGATCACCCTTAGTTTGAATTCATGCTGCTCACAATGCATGTTTGCCGCTTGGACCGACAGTGAACATAAACATGCTGCCAGACTATGTACACTGCATGTGTGTGTGTGTGTGTGATTAATGTTGGCTTGCTAATGCGACTGGCTTTATGGGCTGTCCTGTATGCTATGAAATATAATGTTTCCCTTGCACAAAGCGAGTGGGGCTGCATATAGCTGGGATGAGGGGAGAGGGAATACAACGCTGTGGTGTACAATAGATAAGAGGGTCAAAACATTGTAGGAGTATGACAATGTAATAGAGAAGTTACCCTTTAGTTGTGTTATGTCAAATTACAATCACAGAAATCACAGTTATGCTCACAGATCATCATGTCAAAGACATCCACACTTCCCTGATGATAATATTTCTTTTTAATATTCTATTTACAGGTATCCACTGTATGGCAGATCATCTGAAGAAGGCGTATGTGGCTTTTACAAAAAACATTTAAATAAGAAAAAGGGAGTTGTTTTTGTATTTGCACTGTCAACAATCGTGTATTGTTCTATTTGTCATTGTATTTAAAAGAACATTGTTCATGTGATATTTAAATTGTTGCTCAATAAATACAAATACATTGCATCTTGTGTTACATATGGTGTTCTTTGTCCTTTAAGTGGACACTGTAGGACTATGTAAAATATCCAATGAGCATTTTTAAAAAGGCGTTTAAAAAACAGTTACGGTGAATAGTCACGTCATAAGACTTCAATTGAGACTTTTTGATTGTTTCTTAGTCAGGCTCCAAAATTATGATGTTTTATTATTTGCTAAATTTAGTGGATGACACATTTCACGATGGCATCAGTGAACTGGTCAACATGTGAATGCTCATTCAACATCTTCAAATAGTCTGTGAAACAAACTTTCACTTTTGAACCAATTATGAATGGTCTTGTCACCGGTGACCACAGACTTTTTTTGAACGTTTTTTCAACGGAAAAATGCTCACTGAAGAGAAAGTGTATGACCACGTCATCAATTTAAAAACAGTAAAAAACGAAAACCGCCCACCGGCCAGAGCAAACACACCATGACTTGCGAAACTCAAACTGTGCAGTGCTAATCAAATATTAATCAATATTCTGTCACTGCATTCAATAATTCCCGCCTCAAATATTTTCAAAAATATATATTTTTGAGAAACCTTTCTTATAAACTTTTAGGTTTACCTCTACAACTCAAAACTGTGGTAGTGAGCTAGTTTGTTGTGACATTGTCTTTATTTTCAAAATATGTATTATTTCTACAGAAGAGTGTTGCATGGTTAGGACCAGAAAGGATTAAGATGAGAAAATAAAAATAATGAAGAAGGGAACGCTCCAGTCTTTGGTTAATCTGCTCACATATTAAAAAGACACATGTAACCTGCGACCAGGGATTGGAACATTGCTTTGCTATTAACAAAGTTGGGAAACAGTGCCACAATGTGCGCTTTGTTCATGCCAGTGGTCATAATATGTTGATGGGAGTTATCATGAGAAGAATGGCTTTAAGAAATATGGGCCACAGGGACAACAGCATTGTGGGTCACCCAAGAAGTGGCTTACGAGAAATGTGTTCGGTTGCCAAGTTAAACATTCCCCGTCACTCCAGCTGCTGCCATCTGATATGTGTGGGTTTCCACTTTCTCCTCCACGGTGGGACAAACCCCCCACACGCTGCAGAACTCTTTCAAATGGATTTGAAAAAAAAAAAAAAACTAACTCTGTAGAGTTAACTTATAGGCAAGGCAAGGTGTTTGCATGGATACAAAGGCCGCTCAACTGAGCGGTGGAAACGATTTCCTCTCGAGAAGATGATCGGTGTGCAGACGAGGAGCAGTCAGGGAGTTACTGGGCCAAGGCAGTGAGGAAGTGAGGGAGAGCGTCTCTGTCTAGACAATAAACTGCTTCGGTTAATACACAGTCCTGCTGGCAGGACGGGGGATGAGACCGTTGGCTTCGCTTGTGGTCTCAGTGTCCGCAATGACAGTGCTACGGTTTCCTAGACGGGGCATGAATCACACAGGTACTACGGCTGCCCGCTGATTAATGGCCCCTCATCAAAAAATGCAAACGCGAACTGCCTGTGTATAGAAGTGTCCATATGCCGTTGTGTTTAGACTTTTTCCTCACAAAGAGATTTATGGCAAACACACAGCCCCGTCTTATCCCCTACATTTTTAGTATTTGTTGTGAGAGAATGAATTGAACTATAACACCGCAGCTATCATACACCAAACCAAACGATATAGTTCATAAATATCGTGATAAACGACTGTGGTGACGGAAAAGAATAATCTACAGCCGCACGAAGAAACAGCATTATAAGGCCTTTCTTTAGACTGAAGAAGAGGATATTTCAGGGTCACATTCACCTGACGAGTCCTGAATGACCATTGTTATTCGGCTGCATTACTCCCGCTGATTGGATTTATGCTTGAACTGGCACTACTTGAATAAACCATGTCCGATTGATTGATTTACATTTCAGACATTTACTGTAATGTGACATGCATTCTGAGTAAATGGGAATGCATCATGTCAGGAGACCGAAGATAAAAGTCAGTGTATAGAAAATAGATAAAGTGCCTCGAAGCATCATACTCCCGCCGAGGCCAAAGCTTTAGGAGGCACTTTCTTCTCTCACGTGTGCAAATAAATGCTGATATGTGATGAATGTGACGAGAATACATTGCGCCCTTATCTTATCTTTGTTTTCCTCCACAGGCTCATCTCCCACCAGAATGGGCATTAAGAAGGTCACCATCTTTCTCCTGGTCCTCTCTCTTTGTCTAGAGGGAGGATCGGCCAAAGAAAAAGGAACAAGGAAGGGAAAGAAAAAAGGAAAGCAGGTTTACTGTCCATCGTAAGTATGGGATAAACAACACCCTGGGCTGTCGTATTGTCCAATGGAATTGACAACATGATATGCTTTATGTGGTCATAATAGTCGTACAACTATCACTGGCTTGGTAGTACCCCCAGCGACTAATAATCTGACCTTCATGTGTGGAATTGGTGGAGGTCCCCTTTTATGACCTTTTCAGGTGCCCATAATGGTTGTTAAACTACACTGAGACCCGGTGGATCGTCTGCAAACCTGGCCAACATAGCTGTTTTTAGATTAATATATAGTTTATGAACCTAGACAATCTTGGGCATTAATTGGTACCCACCATGCAAGCTTGATGAGAAAAAAGCTACACAACGATGCAAAGTTTGGCAGAATTTTGGGAACGGAAAATATGGCATGGACGTTTTCAAAGGGGTCCCTTGACCTCAAGATATGTGAATGAAAGAAGTCTCCCCTTTACAGATAAGACATTTTATGATAATCCCATGTAGTTTTGGGCAATAATCAAGCAGTTTATTTGGCATGCAGTACAAATGTTGTTTTCACTTATCAATAAGTCCCTAAACAGACTTGGAATTGCATGAATCGGGTTAGACTGGAAAGTTGAGACACTTGTAATTCCAGTTACCTCAATTGTATTCATGTTAGTCCCTATAGTAGCCATTTCACATAGTGAGACCATTGTTTTTATATGTGACCTGTTGTGACCTCTAGGTTAATCACAGCCTCGTGGATCTTTACAATCCCAAACTTGAGACCGAGGATATTCAGAGGATACATGGCTTTCTTATGTACACTGACAATGAGGCGGTTACTGAAGATGTCCCTTGACAGAACTGCTCTCCCTCCTATTGTGATTCTTGCGAATCCAAATGCAATTCCAAAATGTTTTCGTGACCAAGTCACAGCATGGCTTTTTCCAATGGTGTACCTTCAGGTCATGGGAGTCCTAATGTGGGATTTCAGAGGTTTCTTCCACCATTTTTCTAGTAGTCGAAATTTTTTACATTTTGAACCAAATATGTGTAAGAAATTGTATCAACCCAACAATTGCTACAAATTGTCAGGCATATTTGAGCATGGGAATGCCAAATATATACTTCCCTCATAATGTTCCCAGCCCTTAAACACTCTACAATTTGAATATGCGCTTCACCAAAACACAGATTTATAACTAGAAAAACTTACACCCAGATCTGCATCTCAAAGTAATCCTCAAATTCCCAGCTTTCAGATGACGTGTGATTTATGCTATGTGGTATATACAGTTGACCTCATATAACCCCTTAAATATCCCTCCCCCTCTCTCTAAAAAAAGATAAAACATGGCTATATACGAGTGTCTCAAAGGTTTAAAGGATAACTTTGTGTATTTTACACCTCAAGTATCCAATATACTTTCCAGCTTTTATCCACCGGATCTCATCAGCTGCTTCAGTGCAGAGCTATTCAAGTATGATATGAACCTGTACAACACTGAGTCGGCCACTGCTTTAGCATTTTCATATTTAGTATTTGCTGACCGTCTGCAATTGCCTGTAACACCCTGTGTATTCTGTGTGTGTCTTCCCAGTGTTTCCTGATTGTTCATTCCCTTCACCTGTTCCCTTCCAGACTCCTCCCTCCTCTGTGATTGTAAAGCCCCGCCCTAATTGTTTCCACCTGTGCCTCGTTGCCTACCTTCCCCTGTGTATTTAGTCTGTGTCTTTCTTTGTCTTCCTGTGTGTTTGTTGTGTATTTTAGTAAAATACTTTTTGATTTTGCCTCACCGTGACTCATGTCGTTTCCTCTGCACCTGAGTCTCTCCCCCACCACACCCGGTCGTGATACCGCCAACTTATGCCGCTTTTTAGGACGGTATCAAATAAATAGTGAAGTTGTCATATAACTCTGTCTAATAACAGAATGAACATCAATATGTCCTAACATGCCTTTTGGACTGTGGTGAGCTGCACTCCCTTCTTCCTTAAATGGTAACAAATGGCTCAACAATGAGAAGTTCTTGAAATGAGGGAGAGACCGTTTGATGTAGTCCCAGTATTGGCAAGTGTAAGCTGTATGACATATTTCGAGTTTAGTGCTGCGGATGCCTTTGTGGATCAAGGGAACCACTTGGTTCCAGTTTAGCTGTTGTGCTTGAGGTTGTCAGAGAGGTCTGTTAAAAGAGAGAAGAGAAGGAAAAAAAGAGGTTTAGTGGATGGGAATTATGTGTTTCACTTTGATCAGAGGAACCGCAGAACATACACACACTGCGCAGCATTCCTGTGGAGCACTTTAACTCATCCTCAGTGCATGATAAGGTTTACATAATGATATGTAAAGTGCTTTGAGAAGGGGGAATTCTTTGGCAGGAGAATCATTGCCACCCACAAGGAGGCTTTCTTTTTCTCCTTTCTCTCCTGCCAGATCCGGTTCTCCCCTTTCGTTCTCTCCGTACCGTTGTTTTTTTCGTCCGTCAACCACAGACAACAAATGATGTTTAGTTGAATGTCTCTGAAAGTCACCACTGCACATTATGGCAGTAATTTACAGCGGTTGTTTTGTTGCTACTTTGCATGCTTCTATGGGAAACTTTCACTTTGGTTTCAATGAAAGGGTTTAGAGTTAAACAAAAATACTGTTTGTCTTGAAATGGCATGTGCACTCGCTGCCACCCACATTGCTGATTCATCAACTGAATTATTTAAAGGATGTTCACAAGGCAACTAAAATGAAGTTGGATGAAAGGCTTCTTCACTTGTTTACTTTGCACATGAAATTGCTCCAAGAAAATTGCCATTTTGCCACCTTTTATTAAATAGATGACAGTGTAGAGGCAAACTAGAAATGGGGAGACAGCGATAGTCGTATAACATGCAACAAAGGTCCCAATGACCAGAATGAAATGTTGCGGCTTTATTTACCATTCCGCCACCACTATCATTTCTTAACAATTTAGTTGTGACATATTAAGCATTAGACCTCGTACGACATCTTCCAATTTCCTCAGACAAATTCAATTCAGTTTAACAGTTTATAAACCAAAAACAATTCCCTTACCACAACCTACCCTCAAGGGTTCTGTTTGGTGCTAATTAGCAACTGTTAGCATGGTAAACATACCTACTTAATATAAGCATGGGTAAGCACTGTAAGTGTGAGCATGTTAGCATGCTGACATTAGCATTTAGCTCTAAGCACCTGGCGGTAGACGCATATCTTTGCCAGAAATATGATGCTAAATGGCTTCATACATTTGCACAAATGTTTCTTGAAAGGCGTAATTGTCCTCGACGGTTGACACATGTCCTCCATCTGCCTTAAGGATCATGTCAACTTCCCCAGTCAACATTGCCTGCGTGGCCCAAATAATAAAAGCTAAATTAATCCCATTAACTGGTAGCTCTCTAAAGGTTATAGTTCAATCAAAGAGTGTGCAGAGTAGAAGTGTGTGTGTGTGCATCTGCCAGGAATTTGACCTGCTAATGTAATTGTGCCTGCAGTTCACTCTGTCTTATTTGTTTGCAGACAGCTGTCATCTGAGGATCTGGCCCGAGTCCCGGAGAATTCAACCAGTAACATCTTGAACAGGTTACTGATCACCTATGATCCCAGAATAAGGCCCAACTTCAAAGGCAAGTCTCATTTCCTCTTCATCTGTCTCTGTCTATTCTGAATTTACATTTTGTTCAGCAGTGCTGTCATGCTAATTAAAGAAACGAGCATACCGTATACAAGTCTACTCCAGTTTTCTTCCATAAACCTGGTGCAGGGACATGCTATCTGCTTAAATGGGGCGTGAGGCATTAATGACATATTTTGTTCTCCTTTTAATGCATACACTTGCATATTTAACATGTACTTCAACAGTCTAACTATAAGCCGGTGTTCTCGGGTTGGCTGTCATTCCTCAAAAACAGCTCAACGTGGTGTTGATTGACACAAGCCAGCTGTTATGGGAAGGAAATCTGTGATTTATGACAGTCTCAAACCTCTAAAAGAAGAATATACATTGTGAATTTTGTTTATTTTATTTAACTACTGTTATCTCAAATCTCAAGCCTCTAGAATCTGTCACTGTTTTTGTTTTTATTCTCTACAAGTATCCATCTTTAAAGTGATTACAGTGTAGATGCCACACTGTAGCGGCTTTCCGTCTCACAGAGACAGCCATAAAAATAACATGAGAGGTGATTGACGACCTCTGCGTCTGACGGATGGTCTTCACCAGTCTTTAGGTAGTTTCCATCCTTTGGCACTTGGCAGCAGAAGCTGTATCTGGGTCTCACTGTTTGATGTATTGTGAGCAGAATCAGCTCCCGACTGCCTGCGACCGCTCCAGCAGCCAAACATCTGCTCTTGATTTCAGGTTGGGCTGAAAGCTCCCCGTCCATTAACATCCATGTCATAATCTTCCAAACTACATCCTAAACTGCGCCTTGTGCATTGCTTTGCCCAGGCCTATAAAAAACGGAGAGCTGTTGAGAATTTTAAGCTCACAGCAGAAGTGTTTGTGGAATATTTGTTTTATTCGATTGGTTGCATTAATGCATGGAGTTGCGGGCTATAAGCCACCTCCATATTATGCACATTAATTTTGTGAATTGCATGATCGAATTTAGGCTGTGAAACTCCGGAGGCTCCAGTAAACACCTCAAAGGACATCATTTATTCAAAAGGAGTGTGATCGGTCTGCATTCATCAAGGGTTTTATTAGTTTATGTGCAGAGAGATGCCAGTACATATGTTTACCGCATTAGCTTAGCAGAGGGGATGAGAGGGGATTTTATATTGCTTTGCAATGTTGACATAGTCTAATAATAATTCCTGATCAGTAACACAATCGATTGAATTGCCAGGTAAAATATGTTTCAAAGAACACTGACACTTACTGTAAGCTGCCTCCACAGCGGTGCCTCTCTCTCATTGCAAAGCAGCTGTAAAACACAGGACTCGATGCTACAAACTCTTCTTTCCTCTCTCAAAATCCAGGAATTCCCGTGGAAGACAAAGTGAACATTTTCATCAACAGTTTTGGCTCCATTCAAGAAACGACGATGGTAAGAATTTACTTCAATTCCACTTCAGCCTGACAGTATTGCTAATCAATACATCTGCCAATCAGATGCAGTGGATCAGAGCTGAAAACTGCTCTGTCCGACAAGTTTTACGAGGGACGCATGAGCAGGTTTGCTGCACGGTATCAGACCATTTAGCAGTAAATCAGTATGGAGGCCTGGGGTTTCCATGCTTCATTTATCTGATGGTTTAATTGCTGATAAAGAAGTGCAGTGTGAATTCAAGTGAACAGATTAAACCTCAAGGACATCGCTGGGTCGACTCTTCATCGCTTAGGAAACATTAAATTGAAGATTTGTGTAGGTTTCTAATGAGCCCGGTTTAGGGCGTACTTTAATTTAGAGCTGCTGGGAGGAGCCAACAAACACACAGTGTTTGCTTCTCAGTAAATATGTTGTCAAGTTAATTGAAGTTATTATAGGGCAGTGACATTAATCACAATTTAGCTTGATTCTGTTTCACCTGGCTGTGTCCTCTATGCAACGCAGCTTTACAGTTTGCAATCCAGGAGATTTATTCCATTAGAAAACCCACATTTTCACAGATAACTAAAAAATAAAAAATCTTCCCTTTAACATGTGGTCTCATGCAGGCACCTTTAGTCCCATGAGTGAAAAGGTGAATCATCAAGTCAAATCTGACAAAACATCAGTATGCAACTAACAAGTTTTAAGAATATTTATGAGATTTAGACCATTAATATAGAAGACAACAACTATTTTCTCTGTCAGGCCTACTCTATGCTACCTTGCAGATTGATATTGTTCACAAAACGGTAACTATATTCCGTTGTTGATCTAGTTGTGTGGTCAGGGGTAGCGTTGGGGCTTTGACATGCCAAATAAGTGCAATATCTTTTTTTTTGACCTGAACTAACAACTGGAATTATAAAATAATGGAGAACAGACCCACTTTGCAGGCTTCTCTAACAAAAGAGCTAAAGATGAAATCATGGAAAAGTCTTAAAGACTAGCAAGACAAGTTTAGCAGGCAGACCTGTGAACTGTGCGGCAGCTGAGTTACAATGTTGTACCCTTTTGCTTAGAAACCTGCTGTTTTTGTATGAGCGATCACATTTAAGTTATGGAATATACTGCCAATCTGTCTTCACTGGAAAAGATAGAGTGGTAGATTTGAGACCTTTGCACCCAGAGTCCTGTTGTAGGTCTGGACAGTGTCTCAGTCCAAAGCAGTGATCAGTGTTTTCCGACCTCATTTCATCACACTCTGAACAAAGCCTTAGATCGTATATGCTGGAATTGGAGCCGCATGAAAATGCTCTCTGGAGATATTTCTTCTGGCTGCAGATCAGTAGTGTGTGTCCGCTTGTTAAAGCTTCCAAGTGCAGAGTTTCACACCAGGACCAATTACAGGCCGATGCTGGAAAAAGCAAAATCCTTAAAACTCAAAGTATTAGGAACTGGACACAACAGGAGGAAACCAAAAAGGGGAAAAGAAAACAGGAAATCAAGGAGAAATATCAGAAGAATGAAAGAGGCGACATGAAGTCTTAAGGTGGGAAAAATATAATGGGGCAGAAAGTGAAGGAATGGCAAGGGGACGACAAAAGGAAAGGGGAACAAAGAAGGAAGAACAATAAGAGACTGAAGATGAAAAATAAGGAAATTGAGTGAATGTGGAGCAGGGGAAGGTTGGGAGAAATGATATAGAGTGGAAATGATAACATAAGGGAAAAGCAGAGAAAAGGAAAACTTGAAATGAGCGAAAGAGAAGCCATGATGAAGGAAATAGATGGGATTGAGAAGTCACAGCACCAGACTGAGACAGAGGGACAAGGGAGTCACAGATGGCAAATCTCTATTCCATTTTCCCGCCCAACGACAGACAGAGAGAAAATGAAAGTGAGGAAGGTTAAAAATGAATCCAGGAGGAGTAAGAAAAGACAGCCGGTCACATCTCCCACTCAATTTATCACTCTGTGGGGTATCTGATCTCAGGAAACCCTCTCTCATCATCTACACCGCCCGAGGCCAAACACCACCTTGTGTCCACTGTAGTTAAAATATGTATTTTTGCTTTTGTGCTTGTATTCATCAGGAGATGATGACTAATTTGATGTTGTGAGGTGGAATACATTGTGGCTGTGTGTGTGTTTCTTTACTGCCTCTCAGCTTGAGGTTTCCTCACTGATTACAGCGAGCGGTCGTGTTAAATCTCTCCGGGATCGAATGCGCTACAAGCAGCTTTACGGTGAGCCAGAGGGAAGATATATCTCCTTGTCTGTTTTTCGGGAAAGCGAAGGTGTGGGAATTGGCATGCATCTCTGTCAGACAGCGAAGAGCCAGCGGTAGCGATTTGTGCTGTCGCTTAAGGACGAGTCGGAGTCGAAGATTAGGTTGTATAGCAATGACGGCCGTCTTTCCAAAATGAGATATCAACAATCTGACCACTGCTTCTTCTCCCAAAAAAATGTTTACTGGCAGGAAAATGATGCAAATTCTGGGTTACGGCTGAATATATAAACCATCCTAAGACATCTGTGTTAGCTGACATTTAGAAATTCTGTCTACCTTTCATGTGGTTTCTTGTCTCAAAGACTTTGGGCATCGGCACGTAACACTCCATGTAATTGTGTTACATGGATCAATCATACATTGTATATTTTTTTACATTTTTGCCAGGAAAATTATCCGTGTATCCTTGATCAACCCCAACTCCTAAAATTGACATTCCATCCATCTAAACTGGAATCTGTTTACTTGTTTTCTGGAACGTATTTCCTCCCGGATTGGTCGATTGTAACAAAACAAAAAAACAACCACATAACTACTTGCTTAGGTTTCGAAAAATATCTTGGTTTGGCTTGACATGTTAAGCATTTGTTACGTTAAGTTAAATTTGACTTTTTGTAACACACACACACACACACGACACAAACAGTGGTCTCCTGGATGACAGTCCTGTGTTTGACACCCGGACCTCGTCTCTACAGCCTTCAGTGGACTTTGATTAGAGACGTGTGACGTATGTGTATCCCGCGTAACAAGGAAAGGTCATTTCTAGGAGACCATGCCGTCTGAATCTTTACAATATGACAATTAGTTTTATTTGACAGTTATATTCTCAACCGTTGCACAATGATAACTTATTGGAGAATGCTTTAGGGTTGGACAAAATCTTTGATAAAGGGTGACAATACCCCTGAGTTAAAAGAAAGCCCCTGGATGTATTATTTGTATTGGTGTATGTAGATATCATAAACAATATGTTGAGAGTCTGCTGTTTTGGTGTGGTGATGTCACTCAGGAGACATGTTCCATGTGAAACCAAGTGTTGTTGACTCTTTTTGAAGTTACGTCTGTGACGTTTGTTCGGTGTGATACGTACTTATGTGACATCATTTATGTACGTGGTTTACAAGCTATGTTTACAAGCTTTGTTTACTAAGTGCTTTTGTTGGCTAAATCTAACTGCAAGCTTTACCGTTGTTTTGTTGCCAAAACATAACCACAAATGATTCAAGTGAACGCCGTGGGGACACTTAAAATGCATCACGAAGTGAGAAAAATCCATAAAAGTGGCGTGCTATTCATATGCCTTCCCATGAGGTCATGTTGGTAACTTTTTCAAAGTGCTGAAAAAAGACAAATGTACTTTCATGAAGAACAGATCCACTATAAAACCACATTCATGTCAGCTGGCTCTCTCTCTCTCTCTCTCTCTCTCTGTCAAAGAGAGGCTGTAACTACAATTGTTCTATAAATACACAGCCATGAAACAGTTAACACACATTTCCATTTGCAATAAGCAAGAGACCATGTTTCAAGATGAGATACCACAATTTGCTCAGCTCATTCAAATAAAACATGTTCAGCATTGCACATTTTTCATCAGACATATAAATATGTGTAATTGCTAAGTGAAAATCCCTTTAGCAACTGTGAGCCATGTGTTGTGAATGGAGGCTGGTGGCATCCCAGAGGTTTTGCTGAGACTCCTCCAAACGAAAGAAAACATGGAAGAACACCTGAAAGACCAAAAATGATGTTTTGCAGAACTAAAGCCAAGATAAACTTAACTCGGGTAGAGGCTCAACTTGTTGCAGGGATAAGATCCAATGGATGGAGTTAGTTGCGGCCTTGTGTCCCACAAGGGCCGAAAGAGATGAAGTAAAGTAAGTAAGAGGATCACTGGAGTTTAGAGCAAGCGCAGAGCGAGGGGTTTGATGATGTGTCATAGTGGCCAACGTTGGAATTGCAGGACATGTGGCCGAAACACATCCACGGCAGAGGAAAACAACAGCAGCAGATTTTCTAAAACTCCTGACAAACTACTAATAATTTGAACCATTAAGTAAAAATAATGTAAGGGCCGGCAACAGCTATATTATTATATCATTTTTGTGTCATTTACCTGGGCCAGCAGTTGGTCAGACTAAACCAGAGAGAGACAAAAGCACGCTTGTGAAATGGGCATGGAGGAGCTGGGTGAGAAGATGTAATTGGACAGTCTGGTTTCCATATAAAAAAAACGTAACGAACATTTTTGAGAGAAATGTATTGCCTCCAAGATTACGTTGACGTATCAGAAAGACGTTTCTCATCAAAGTCCAGGTAGGGAGGTAGTCTGGGTGGATGGATGGGTCAAACACGGGACTTTTACATTTTTATTTTTCACAAACCTATTTTTTTTTTTACATACGTAACTTCAGTTAAATATATAAAACGTGACCATAATCCGGTTGGAGAAACATTTCAGCAGTTTAGTTGTATGGGAAACTATGCTTCAGAGACAAGGTTGTATCACATTTAACCCACAACCATGTTAGACCAGCGTATCCAATGTTTCTTTTGCACAGACTTAAATTTGTCTCGAGAATTATTTAAAAAGAAAACCAACACTTAAATATTATATTGCACAAGTTAAACACAAGTCCCCATTGTATCATTTCATCCTGGAGGAGACATTTTGGGTTGTAAAAAGAAACCCCCTCTAGATGTTTAAATGGTCCGTTATGGGTCCTGCTGCTGGTTTTATGAACACCTACTACAAACTGTGTTTCCACGAAAACGATTGCATCATTAAAAATGTGTAAACACCTGCGTGCCGAGAAATAAAGCAATGATAAATGTTGCCTTTCAGCAGACTCTGCATACGCCGTTGCATTAAAAAAAGGCCTCCGATATTATACAAAACTGGGAACAATGAAGGAATGGAAGGTGGAAGCTAACTTCTCACGCAGGAACACACACACACACACACACACACACACTCATACAGCTGGTATTATTTGACATGTCATCCGTCTTCACACTCGGCATTAATAGTCCTTCCCAACACCTGGTCCCAGAGCAGCTTGAGGCACGCCAACAAAGCATGCACAAAAACAAACGTCCAAAAGCCTCGCTGAGTGATACTTTCCCACCAACAAGAATGTGGACATTTCACTAGTAAGCTCTCTAATGAGGCATTTGCTGTATCACGTGTTCCTGTATTGATAACCTTTGGCCCTCAGATGATGTTTTCTCGATATGTTCACTGCTTTAAACGTAGATGTCATGAGAGTTTTTGCTGCAGCTGTGAAATATCACTCGGCACATTCAAGTGCTCTGTTGAAGTTATTGTTGAGATGTTTGCTATGAGGAAACACTTCTTGTCAGGGACTCAAAAGAAGGAGAAAATGTAACTTGTCAATACGTTGGAACTCCTAAACAAAGTTAGCAATGTCTTAAAAGGCATGTAGGAAAGGTGCTAACAGATAAATGTCAATTTTTTTTCTCATTATTTGTGTCGGAGAAAAGTAAAATGCTTCTTGAGACACATCTTGCAGTGCTATGGAGATCTCCAAGATCATGCAATAGAAAAACAAAAACCTTTTGTCCAATTGTACTAACACGCTACAGACTTTAACAATGGCTGCTTGTCTGCTGCGCAGGATTACAGGGTCAACATCTTCCTGCGGCAGCAATGGAACGACCCCCGGCTAGAGCTACCGCAGGACTTCAAGTCCGATTCTCTCACCGTCGATCCAAAGATGTTCAAATGTCTGTGGAAACCGGACCTGTTCTTCGCCAACGAGAAGAGCGCCAACTTTCACGACGTCACCCAGGAGAACATTCTCCTCTTCATTTTCCGTAACGGAGATGTCCTCATCAGCATGAGGTAATGGTCTTGGATTCAAAGATAACACTGGCAATCTTTTTCATGCTCTTATGGAATGTGTGGTGCGTTTACATTAAAAGCCAAATTACATATTTTTTAATTTGTTGTTTACAAAGAGTCACATCACCTTTTTACAATGTTAGCGGATTGTCTCTTAATATTTAAAATCCATCAACACAGATTAATAATTAAATAACGCTGATGGACAGCTCCACTAAACCTGATCTTACTGGAAATCCCCCTCTGGAAGCGAGAAAATACACACTGACTCAGTCTTCCATGAACAAATAAATCAAAGTAACATGTATTGATTCATTGATTGTCTTTTTCCTCCACCCTCCGTAGCGAGTGAAGGGAATCTGCCTCTAGTGAAGCAGGAAAGCACACAACACACACACACACACAACACGTTTGCCACCCCCTACACACACACACATTTTTTACGAGTTGAAATAAAAGATCCAAGATTTTGTCGTGTAGGAACACATTGTGTTCACAAATACAAGCCCTGTCTCCATGTGGCCTTTGTAAAAAGAAAAGTTAGCTCTGATCTTCTTGAAACTTTGCAAAATATATGTGTCTTTCACCACATATATCTCACAGTGAGCCTTTACTGACATAATACAGGTCTAATGTTAGGTACAGAGAGGTCACCACTGACAGGAAATGATGAATAAAGCCGTATGAGCCAAAATTATACTTTTCGGCTTCCGCGAGGCTCCACTAGGGTCCGCGTGACGTACATGTCTTAATCAGAGGGTGTAAGTGTCGGCTCTGTACGGACGCATTTGGCCGATTTGTTGTAACAAGACTTGTCCAGACTTGTCCCCGCGGCCGCTCGGCCACAAGCGGTAGTAGTAATCTACTGCACATGTGTGGAATGCGGCCTCTAAGCGGACTTTATAAAACACAACCACTCTGCACTATGCAGGCTTTGTGTCCCGGCTGCCCGTGTATGCCTCCGTTTGGGAGTATAACCGAGGTTTCAATTAACATATTTTTTTTGATGAATGATAAAACAAAAAATGACATTAACTCCTCCTGAAAGTCACTATCGCAGACTCTATGTCAACTGGAAAAGGCGTGGAATGGATATGACACAATGTCGGTTGAAATTATTGAAGTGGAACCAAATTGCAATTCAATGGCATCATCACACTCTGTGCAAAGCTTGCCTAATGTAGCTTTAAATGTGTGTACACAAGACTCAAAAAACATCATATGATTTCAGTCCTAGTTGGACTATTACCTGGAGACCCGAATAGGATTATACAATAATTAGTCATTTGTGTTCTTAATGCCCTGCAAATCTGCAATGATTATTGTATTCCTGTCTGCATATCAATCAGTTATAGGGACTTGCTTCCCTTATCTGCTGGGATTCCCTGGGGTTTCTTCATTTACTTTTATTTCTGTGTCAAGAAGCATTGAGGCTGCCGGCTGCGAAAGCAAAATTTGGAAATGAGACTGTTGACATGCAAAGCATTCCCTAAAAAAAAAAGAAAACATTTTATCTTTTCAAGGGGCTCAATGCGAACTATGGGACTACAGCTACGCTGTGCTGTATTTGGTTTCAGTCGTCTCCAGAGACGAGATAATCCTTGCGAATATGTCTGTGATTCAGAGTGTGACATTTTGTTTATCGCATGCAAATGCACAATAATGGTCAACCCTTAAAATCCTTTGAGATTCCAAGGTAATACGAGTGTCGTGCAAACAAGGCTTTTCTGTGAGTGGTGGATAGAAGAGGGTTACAAAAGCACATCGTATTGAAAAAACTGAAAACTGAATCGTCTTCATCTTCCTCCAGGTTGTCCGTCACCCTTTCGTGTCCCCTGGACCTCGCATTGTTCCCTATGGACACACAGAGGTGTAAGATGCAACTTGAAAGCTGTGAGTTTTACTGAAAGAATAAGTCACAAACCACATATTTGCTTTGCAAATGTGATTTCAGTTGGTCTGATTGTTTGTATTTAGGGGATACCGTATTTCTGAGGTATGCATATTATTGTTGTTTTTATTAAACAGTTATTGTGGGGTAACTGCAAGCTTTTTGTTTGTGTTTAACAGACAATTTCACTGGCAAACACTTAGGGAAGTGGAATAAATCATCATATTTTAGGGTTGTTGTGAAAGTCTCACAGCAAATTGAGCTTGACTGTGGTTATTGCATCTTGTTTACAAAGCAGTATAGACTTGAATTAGCAAAACAACTTCAAGCCATTTTCCTCTAATGGCTTACCCGACTGCTGAGACATATAGTTTTCTGCCAGTCTGTGTGCATTTATGATATTTTTGTCTTCTGATTGCATGTTTCTGAGTTTGCTTAACATGCACACAGATATTGCGGGAACATATCATGTGTATATACAAACTGTAAATGTACATATGCATTTGTGTAACCACTAGTGTGGTTTCAACAATGTGTATTCGTGTATTCACATTTTGTATCCCTTCCATCCAGTTGGCTACACCACAGACGACCTGCAGTTCATGTGGCAGACAGGAGACCCAGTGCAAATGGACACCATCGCTCTGCCACAGTTTGATATCAGACAAGAAGATATTGATTATGGGAACTGCACCAAATTCTATCAGGGAACAGGTATTTTCCTTGTCCAATTTTCTTACATATTTTTTGAAACAGGAAGTTTTAAAAAGTAGATATTTCATCATTCAAAATGGCACATTTAACTTTTGGCGAGCACCCTGTTGGCGCGCAACTGAAAAGGCATGTAAACATACTTTTTCCCGCATTTCCATCAACCACAATGTCTTGAAGCAAACAGGGTTTGGATTTTAGTGCCGTTCCTTTCATCAATTCATATTTTGTTCCCCTCCAAATAAGTTACTTGGTTCTTGGTATGCTCAAAGCTACCGTCCTTGTTTGATATAGGTTCCTAGCCTCATACATCTGGGGAGGGTAATGGGTCTTTTTGTCAAGGTAAGATGAGTTGCTTGCTGTCGATTTTGAAAGATTACATTTTAGCAGCTCTGATCCTGAGCCGCAACGAGCCAGCTTCAATTGAATGCTCTTATCTGACTAAAGGGGACTTGTTTATTTATTTTCTTGTAAAGGCCAAAATATTTGTACACCTCAATCATCCTGCTTCCGTTTCAAAATGGAATTGTTTGTTATCCTCGATAAGGTGTACAAATAAAGTCTTTTATTATTTGATCATGTCAAATGAAATTACAGAGTGAAACACTTTCAGAATAAAAGCGCAGCTCATATTAAGAGTCTGAAAGTATAGATCATGGCAGACATTTTGACTTGGCGTAGCAGGAAAACAACAGGTGTCACCGATCATTGATTATGTCTCCATTCCATTCAGGTGTATCAGTGAGCCAGCATGCACAGCTCTGGCTCTGTTGCACAACTGAGCAGAAATAAGTAATAAATAAGGTCATTGGTTATCCCTCTGTGACAAGTTCAAGTGTTTGCTTTGTGGCCTCTCCAGAGTTAGATCCGATTTAGAATATTTGTTATCTCGAGGTTTAAGTTTGGACAAACATACCTCGGTAAACAATTCAATTCAGTTTATTTTATATAGCCCAACATCACAAATACAAGTTTGCCTCGGAGGGCTTTACAATCTGTACACATAACATCCCTGTCCCGGGACCTCACATCGGATCAGGAAAAACTCCCCTAAAAAGATAGTAAAAACCCTTTCACAGGGAAAAAAGGGAAGAAACCTGAGGGAGAGCAACAGAGGAGGATCCCTCTCCCCGGATGGACAGAAGCAATAGATGTCATGTGGCCAGAATGAATAGCGTAGTTACAGCACATTCAAAACCTGAGGTAGGACACAAGAGAAATGTTGTGTGACTACATGCGTTGATATTTCCAAGAGGTAGCTATAATCAACTCCAACATACTCAGACTAATGTACAACATGGCCTTTTCCCCAGGATACTGGCTGGGAAAAACAAAATCTGAGAATTCAAACTACTAAAAAAAGGTCCCGGTAGCGTGCCGTACATGTATTCGGACTAATGAGAGTACACGGCGACATTCACAATGCAATGGAAAATCTCTATCAGCCAAACGAGCTGGTATGACCTCAGTGCTCTCGCACACTGCTGGCAATAAGTCAGCCTTTTAACGGGTTGCCATGACAACCTGGCCAGACACAAAGATCACCTCTGTGTACGACCGGTTCAAGCCTGCTCTGCGACACAGGCAGCCCCTTATTATGCTGTATAAAGCTCACCCAGAGATCCCCGGGCTAGTTAAATATTACTTCAGCCCATCCACTCTACCATCCCATTGGACCCACCAACCCGCTGCTCAGAGAGCAGGAACACAACGCGGCTGTAGGAGGTCTGAACGTGTATTGATGCCTATTCCATACTGCTGTCAGCCCGAATAATGAAGACCACGTTTCCAGGAGAGATGGATCGGTTTGAATTGATCATTTATGGATGGAAATTTATGCGGCACTGTTTAAAAACTAGTTCCCCAGCCACTAAGAATAGGAAATGCCAAAGAATAGAGAGTTCTTCTTCATAATAGGCATGTGATGAATTGGAAGCAGTGCTTTTTGGATTGCTTCCCTGAGTGTTCAAACGGGTCCAAGCAGTAACAAAGTTAGATGACTTGATGTTAAATTCCTTATGCCCATTGATCTTTTTTTGTTTCCCTCCTCTTGTGTTTTCTGTATTACTAATGGTGCAGCTGTGCTTTGCTTTGTGTTGGAGCTAAAAGAGCCAGGTCAGATGCAGGACTTAACCTGGCTGCTATCTTTCCTCGAAATGCCTAATGCGGATTTAACAAAGTCAGCGTATGGCCGTTTATCTCACCTGCTTGGTTTCAATTCAGAGGAAAGAAGTTCACATGTCTAGACTGAGATAAAGCTTGATGGGCCAACATCTTCGAATTGACAATACTAGTCTGATGCTGTGTTCATGTCATACTGTTCAAACCGTAATTTAAGAGCAGCCAAATTGGAAAATATGTGATTCCAAATAGTTCTAACCGTGACAATATAGTCAACTTAGTGAAAATAATCACAAAAAAACAATATCAACACTAGTACAATTAATTCTTTGTTATTTGAAAAAGGAGCTATATGCTGTTTCTATCTAGTTGGAACTCAGTCGCCTTGTGTATGATGCCAGTATCCTATGTACTCTTTCTGCTTCTCGTATTTGAATTTCAAGACAATTTTGTGTTTCTTACTGAAGCTATTTAAATCCTATTTGACCATAATCTCCTTCCTCATGCAGGGTACTACACTTGCGTGGAGGTTATCTTCACCCTAAGGCGACAGGTTGGCTTCTACATGATGGGTGTTTACGCCCCCACGCTGCTCATCGTGGTCCTCTCCTGGCTTTCCTTCTGGATCAACCCTGACGCGAGTGCTGCCAGGGTGCCTTTGGGTACGGATTATTTGATCAATCCCACCACCTTCCGCTGACATTTACCAATGCACACGATGTGTAAATATTCCCCGTGCTGTTCAACCAGGGTCGAGTGCATGGTTGGATGTTAGATCAAAAAGAGGGGTGAGTGAGAGAGCGGTCGACATTGAGGTAATTAGGTGTGAAAAATCCATGGGGATGAGATTGGAGGTGATCAAATAAAACTCTCTCTGTAGGATTTATACGTTTTTTTTAGGGATCACCGACATTTCGGCCCCAATCATCTCCATCATGACAACATCAATCACTTTGACACCACGGAGGACTTTATCTATCAACCCTGGTGCCATGTCCAGTGCTGTTCTAGATGGGATACATCACTGAATATTACTGTAATTGACAGAAGGGACCCACCACAGTGGTGCTTTAGGTACATTAGGGCGTTTAAGTAGCACTTATTGAATCTACGTCTAAATGAATGGGGATTTGAGCCCCTGTTTAAGTATACTTACTGCACTTCCTACTAGAGAAGTTTGTTTTTATTCACTGGAAAAGACCTCAGGCTAACAGTGTTTTGATTTCCACATCCGCCATACACATAAAATTACCTAATTGTCTAAAATATAAGCATTAACCCCACTTGGTTTCATAGTCGGCTATTCTCTCTGTTGATGTGATCAATTCAACAACATTTAGGACATTTGGGCTTTTGGCTAAGTTTAAAATATGCAGGTACACAGTTTAGCTGATGGCAGGAAACAATTGCAGGCTCTCCTGTTTCCGCCAAACCTTTCTGGTAATCAGTGTGGAGACAGAGAGCACCAGCAGACTCAGCTGGCCAACGAGGTACACCTGATCCCTATTAACCCTAATTAATGAAGGGGTATGTGGAGGCGCATGAGGAGTTAGTGCTGTTGTTTTTTCAAACATGAGGAGCACACAATCTCTTAGACAGTTGGCCTCAACCAAGAGGGGATTTGAGCATGGTTGAGTACTGCCAGTGCTCAATTTAAGTTGTGGTGTTGTTTACTCACTGAATGCATCACAGATTAGTCATCTCTATCGTGATCATTTTGATGACGGCGCCCCAGTTTCACCTGCATGATGGAAAAAGGGGCAGCAACTCTCAAACTCTTCACACATGTTGTGTTTGGTCCAAATGGAAGACTGACATGCATGTGATGACCTCACCTTATTACTTATTACTCATCTCATCACATCTTCATGGTTCACCATTTTTTTCTTCCGGCAGCCCTAAATATTTCCAAACAAACAAAGTATTACATTCTTATTATATTATGTCTTATTGTATTAGTATGTGCTACAACTTAATGTATCTCCCATATTAGCAGGCTAACAGAACACATTCTCATAATCTCATCATCTACTGACGCTTTGTCAGACCCCTTGGTGTTACTTCCCACTGGGTAGCTACAAAATTACGTTCTCATACAACTAAACTATCAATTATGTTTCTAGGGAAACATATTTTCTTCCAGACAAAGGCTCATGGAATTAACCATTTCAAACATGTGGTTAACAAACAAAACAAAACAAAAAACTGAAAAACTACGCTTACAATTACTCCGAAATTTAAGGAACAAATTTAAGGAGCAAATACATACACATACTTGATTGGGTTCAGGCAGCACAAGTGCTTAATTCACACGCGACGGATCTGTGTTTTGTGAACCATCCACCTCATCAACCACCTCTCCGTATTCATGATTTATTAAAAGCAAACACAATCCATCACAAAATACCTTTCCCTCTAAACGTAATTCACAATCCAGTCTTGCTGTGTGGGAATATGATTTTTAGGGGACAAGGCTGCACCCCCTGCAACATTTTCTCTGAGCATCTAATAACGACGGAGAATGGTCTTCATTGTAGTTACTTTGAAACCCCGGTGCGCCTCATAAAGGTATCAGACGCCGAGGGTGTGTGCAGGGCTGCATGGATGAAATAATCTATTGTTATCCCACTCCAGTCGTCCACTGTCTCCTTTTCTCCATCCTCCCTCCAGTTGTTTATCACCACTTTCATCCCATCATCACTCCAACTCCTCATGGAAGCCTCCTCTGACTTCTCTCTAAATGGGATCAGTCCAGGTCAGTCAACATTTAGGTGTGGGACTTCGCTCATGTATTGCTCTTTTGTGTGTGTTAGCCTTTAAGTGTGTGTGTCCATGTGTTTGTGTCTATTGGTTCTATTTAACTGAGCGTTTTTGTGTATTTTCTTCCCCCACAAGGGTGTGAGCTAGTGTTACAATAAAATGGGTTTACCATTGCGATTCAGAAATAAATAGTTTTTTTTTTAGATTTTCTGTCTGATACAAAGTCCAGGTTTATTTTCGTCATTGGGGAACAAGTCAAACAAAGCTATATTCGCATCTCCACCACTCGCGTTTCTCCCTCTTGGTGGATAATAGTCGGGCTTCCAGGATGACAAATGCTCCGTTTAACAGTTCGTCGTAGTTTGATTAGAAATCCTGAACCCTGTACGAACTCTCCCTTGACGAGTGACCATAATGAGGTCTGGAGGGGAAACTCCACCGGTCATTCCATTGTATTTATTATCTCTCTAAAGAATTATCACAGGAAGGGGAATGGGAGTGAAGCCGTTCATTGGTGGTTATAATACCATCTGAAAAGAGTGGTTGTAATTATTTCTGCTGTAGCCTGAAACCATTGGCGCTGTGCACAGGGAATCTCTAACCTGTAATCCCGTTAGCTATTCGAGATAAAAACAATTTAAAATAACTGCAATTAGAGGCTGTCTGAGCTCGCGGAGACGTCCTAATGAAAGCGGTAAAGGAACGGTTGAATATCTAATTGCAGTCATGTTCTAAGAAACCATGTGTGGATGTGAGCATTTTATTGCAGCATATGTGCATATTAGGAGATTAATTTAGTTCAGTATTTTGTGCTTTGAAGAGTAAATGATTCAGTTTAGTTTCTCTCAACATGCTTTTCCTCAGTGGAAACAAACCTTTAGGCGGCACACACAGGACTGTCTTATAAGAGGTGTTTGATTACCTTGACATTGTTAAACTCTCATCATATGATTAACTGGAGCTGGGTATTGATCCTCAATACTTTCTTGTCCAGATTATAATAAATATTGTCAAGTACCAGAAGTTGACATTAGCTGTGTTTCCATTCACATATGTGTATGTATCGCATTAGGAAAGCTGGAAACAGGAAAACGTTTATAAAACTTCCTCAATTGCACAAAAAAAAATTGAATCCTCACTCAAGGTATTTTTTGCTTTTGTCAAAACAAAGTTGATGCTTTAAATGTATTATGTAAATACCAATTACGATATGTTCTGATGGTTTTAACTCAGATTACTGATCAGCTTTTTCTGTTATTTCTTCCTAGATATTCTCATAATGCAGGAATGCTTGTCTTCGTCATCAGACAGCATAAAACATTGGCCTATAAAAGCTTAATTACAACAACTTTAAACAAATTCCAGAATGCCTCTCTCCATTTCTCTCTTGCAAAATGGGTGAGGTAGCCAAGG
Organism: Myoxocephalus aenaeus; assembly: GCA_038501785.1. Taxonomy (NCBI): domain Eukaryota; kingdom Metazoa; phylum Chordata; class Actinopteri; order Perciformes; family Cottidae; genus Myoxocephalus; species Myoxocephalus aenaeus. The sequence goes on from JBAMJR010000100.1 coordinate 340,677, forward strand.
TGACTAGTTTGATTTATCAATGTGTACTGGCAGATTACAGCCATACATAGCTAATACATTCAACTTCTGACCAAACTATACTGTAACCCAACTTATTAGCTGGACAGTTGAATAGAAACACAGCCATTCAGGGTCATCGACTTGTTTTTCTTATTCTCTGATCACGTAATTAGATTACAGGAAGTGTAGAGGCAAGATGTATTTCTCGTAGATGGTGAAAAAGTTACAATTTCATGTTTCTTTCATCCGACTGACAAGGTTAATCGTCTTCCCTCTTTGCTTAGGCATCCTCTCGGTGCTCTCTCTGTCCTCCGAGTGCACCTCCCTGGCTTCGGAGCTGCCCAAAGTGTCCTACGTCAAGGCCATCGACATCTGGCTCATCGCTTGCCTGCTGTTTGGTTTCGCCTCGCTGGTGGAGTACGCCGTGGTCCAAGTGATGCTCAACAGCCCGAAGCGCATCGAGGCCGAGAAGGCCAAGATGGCAGCCAAGGAGAAGGCTCTGGGAAAGAGCCCCACGGCCAAGAACAACACGGTCAACGGGACGGGAGGGACGCCGCTTCATGTCAGCGCCTTGCAAGTCAGTGGATCTTGTTTGGTATCTTTACCGTGTTTGTTGTGTGTGTGTTTGTCACCATTCGAGGATTTCAAGGGTTACTATACTTTGTCACACCAGAATGTGCGGACCGTATACCTGTACTGCTGAAATCTGCTATCTTTCCAATGATAGTGGTGTATCCGGTATCCTTTGAGAGTAAAAGTACAATTGAGAGGTTGCCTTTCTTTTGTATTTCCTTTAACCCATTGATCAAGATGCATACCATATAATTGGAACATCCCTGGTTTGATTCTGACCACGGACCATTGTTGCATACTCCTTTCTAGTTTACCGTCTGTATCAACACCGCCACAATCTAAAGAAAAAAGTTAACTGCTTAAAAAAATAACGTCAATAATACTTTTTTGGGGGTCTTTTTCTTCTTAATCAGAAGTCCTCTTGGCTGCTGTTTGCACCGCTACAGCGGTTACAGTGCTGCAGCTAACGCAGCATGACTTGATGCAACAAGCAAACGATATCGGGCTCAGGTGTAGCCAACCGCTAACCGACTGACTGCATGCAACATAATACTTTATGTGTGCAGAATTCAAGTCATGATGATGGTAACGCGTGTTGCCAACATGTTAAAACATAATCAACCCAGATAGAAATACACCTTTTCTGTTGCAGAATATCAATGTTTAGTTTTGTACATCACCAACACATTGGATGCACACAGAGTTCTTGCAACATTTACATTATCCTGTATCCATATATGTACACATGTTTTTACTCTGTATTGAAAACCATTCACGTAAAAAAAACTAAAAACAATCTTACATCATCTTAAAACCAAGCAAAAACTGATTTGTGATCAGAGGCTAGTTGATTCTGTTTTCCACTGACCCCCCCAGCTACAGCACACAGTACAATAACAAAATGCATATTCCAAAATCAAACATCCTCAGGCAGGTCTGTAACAGTGAGGCATAGAGATCTAATCTAAATGCAAAACCAAGAAATCCAATCATTGAAAATTGCCATTGTCTGGAACACACTCGTGCTTACAGCTCAGTCAGGACTGAAGTCTGACACTCACATGCACGGCAGGCATGCAGCAGGTCGTATGGGTCTCTCAATTGTACGCCTAATTGAAATTAATTTACCTCTGAATCCACGTTAGTCCGGACCACATTTGGTTTTGAGAGGATTACACCATTCCATTGAGGTCTAATGGGCTTTTTTGTCAAAACCAAATCAAAATAATGAAGCTCTAATGAGCTTAATGACTTCAGTGGGTAAGCATCCATAGTCTGATTAGAGCCCGTTCACCCCGCAGGCCTTCAGGGGAGTTGATGAAAGGATTTTTTTTGTTGGACGACCTAATAATGAAACTACGTCCTTTTGCTGATAGCTCTCATGCTGGTTGTCCGCTGTGATAGCACATGGAGGGTGTAAAGGAGTTACGAGACTCGAGATGAGACGGAACCATATTAGGCAGCATTGCAGAGCCACATGGTCGATCTAATCTTGGCTCCAAAACTCTTTCTTTTCTTTCTCCTAGAATAACAGTAGTTTTTGATTTATCAGCGTGCGTTCTGTCCAGCTTGGAAGCTTTCGGCATCAAACGGCTCCTTTACTGGGTTTTCAAAGTGTTGTCTGTTTTCAATCGAGTCCACCAGCCCTAAACAGCCTCATTTAAATGTTCCTCACAGTTTAGATGAAACCGGTCTGCTGAGTCGATGTGACTTCTCATAGACATCGTTGCCACTGTATACGATTACAACACCTTTTTTTATTTTTTTCCTGTGTCAAAGACTGGTCAGAGAATGTGGAGCATGCAGTCGTCACTTTCCAATGTGTGATTGTAAAGTTGCAGAGTCAGTTTCTACGTGATGATTTGTGCAGTTTGATCCTCAAGCAAGGAAACGTAGAAAAAGAAAAGTATAAATAGTTCTTGCAGCCTGAGTATGATAGAATAGTGTCTTTCTTGTTCGAGAAACAATGTATATTGTTTGCAAGGGGGTGTTTTTTTAAGTCTATTGAGCTAACGATTGAACCATTGAAAAAGGTATTAGAGGTGCAATGTGTAAGATATGGCGACAACATTTGTTTACTACATTCGCAAAATGAATTTACCTTATCAATATAATATTAAGAGGTTGCAGTGTTGATGTTTTGTCAACACAGAGAGGGGACAAAAGGAAATGGATGTGCTGTGAATTACAGAAATCAATGCCGACATTTCTGTTCTATTCTGAGATGCAGAATGTTGTTGTTTTTGGGCTTCAAAGAGCTTTCAATATTTTTTTCCCCATGAAATGTGTGAAGACAGAAAGAAAAAGATGAGATAAGTCATAATGCCCTGTTGATTGACATGTTTTATAAAGTGTATATATTATTACAATTGTATTAGACTCAAAAGCAGAAGTCAGACATAGATCAGGTGAAATATAACAAAAGGTTTGTAACAGAAAACCAAACAAGAAGTAGTCAGGTGTCCTAAACAGGAAGGCAGGTAACTAGGACGAGAGCTAGAGTGCTAAGGCCACTGTTCTCCAAATAAAACGTATAAAGAGAATGCAGTTGAGTTTTTTTGGGGAACGTTAATTTGAAGGAGATCGATTTGCTGCTAGTGCTCGGTAGAGATGAGTCGCACCGGATCAAAGCTGCAATAAAGTTAAGAACCACTGTATTGAATCAGTATTTTCATGTGCTTCTCTTCCACCCAGGTGGCGGAGACTCGCTGTAAGAAGGTGTGCACCTCGAAATCCGACCTGCGGACCAACGACTTCAGCATCGTGGGCTCGCTCCCGCGGGACTTTGAGCTGTCAAACTTTGACTGCTACGGGAAGCCCATCAATAACGCCAGTGCTCACGGCAAATCCCAGGCCAAGCACCACAAGAGACCTCCTCCCCCGAAACCGGTCATCCCCTCCGCTGCCAAGAGAGTCGATCTGTACGCCCGAGCCCTCTTCCCGTTCTCCTTCCTCTTCTTCAACGTGGTTTATTGGTCCGTATACTTGTGATTATTGTGAAAGTATCTTGTGTCGTAAAGTCTCCCACTTCACTCCCACAAGTTCTTTTGTTGATCTGATTACCTTCAAAAAAATTCCAAAAGTGAATACGTTTACATGCTAATCTTCTGGTTTCCAGTCTTATCCTGTTTTTGATCGTATTCAGGGTATAGCGTTTACATGGAACATGAAAAACCCTTTCTACACGATCATTACAATATCCAGGTTTCTGATCGTCTGCCTGCAGGTAATCTCACCAACTCAGCCTCCATGTTCTGTGCAAATAATACTCAGAAGCTTGGATATGGCCGAGGTATCCTGTTTTCTATCGGAGTAATCCAGCCAGCATATTCAGGTTTCTAAAAACCAGAATATAATGTTTACATGACTAACGGATAACAGGGATATACAAAAAACGAATGGTACCCAGGATGCGCATAAGTGCGCAAATACCTTTTTAATGAATCTTAATCATACAAAATAATTGCTGAGAAGAAAATTAAACGATGTATTATTCAATTTATATTTACATGAAAACTATCATGATTTGTGTGTTAAAACAACTTAGTATTTCTTTACCTAAAATGTATATACAGCTTCTTGTATTGAAAAACGTAATGTATTGTTCATGGTAATTGAGGTGTTAATACAGGTTTGACTGCTGTGAAGTCCACAAAGACTGATTGCGTAAGAACCGATCAGAGGATGCACAGATCTATAAAAGAGCATTTGTAAATAATACATTCAGTTCAGCTTTGAGTAATGGGAGTCTGCCCACACGTTTAATACGTTTACACATTTATTTAAGCTTCAATGCAACGTGTAACATTGTTATTACATTGCATGCTAGAAAGAAAAAGAAGAAAAAAAATTGCATGAAGATAAAATCTAAATATCTGTTTATGGAGTATTTGTTACATTTTGTTATTCCTATGATTTGCTCTTGAGATAATCGGAGATGTGAAACACTGTGTTTTCCCGTTCAGATGGTTTTGTGACACTGCCACCTTTCCACCAAATGTAATGTTTGACATCGCCCACTTGTAGCGTGTGTAAATGGGTCGCTCGTGAGCTGTGACCATGTGTTCGTGAAATTTACAAGCACAGACAAGTATATGACCAAAACACTTTTCACCATTTGATGTGATTAAACAGATTTAAATTCTCAAACCCTGTATGCTCTTTCTTTTGGTGACGGTAATTCTTTCTTTTTTTTTTGCATTTTTAATCCGGTCTGCATCTCCCTGTTTGCTGCGTCGACACGTCTCCTGCACGTCACACGACAACACAGCTGTTTCTTCCACCGAGGTTTGACCTATCCTAATCAACCGTCCCCGGCCATCTATTATTCATGCAAACCTGCCTGGAAAATGACCCCTGACTATCATTTGCGAGACTTCTCATATGGAATCAGTTTCCAAGCTTAATGAAGCGAGATGAATGCGGACCTTATGTCATGACAACAGGGTCATATTTATGAAGTTTGAAGCAAATTGGACCCGAATTGCTCATGTAAAGGAGGCACGTTGCTGGGATCTTTTTTTTTTTAATGAGAAAACACACATTCTTTTCTCTCTTTCTCTTTGTGGCTGCCATGGTTACCGACATGGAAAAGGATTTTTGTCTGTCACTACAAAGAAAATCCTGGCTGAGACACAGAATGGGAGTCAGACTGTAACTACATGCACACTCAAGTGGAAAAAGCCTCTTAAATCACAGATGAATCTTGAATCACCAAGAGACTCATCTGTTTTCACAGACTGATGAAATACTTTAGTTGCACTTCGTTTTGACTCATCTGATGACTAATTTCAGCTCTGACAGAATCTCAAATGAGAGAGATTCTGCATTGCAGTGCCCTCCAATGGCCATATATATATATTTTAAACGTAATAAGGAGATGAAATGCTCTCCTGGGAGAAGAAAACAGATGTAGTGCCAGGTTGTGTGTAGAGTATGATAATGGCACTGCCAGGAAAAAAAGCTTGATTTCCACTTCATGCTAAAATACTGCTGAAAGGTTTTCAGTTTGCTACATAAACCATAATATAAGAGACAAAATATCATAAATATTTTCAGTGGTAAAACCACACTCAATTATTAATGTAAAAAAACCTTTAGAAGAGCTGCAGTGAGATTTTCCACGTTCAGTTGCTTTTCTTAAAACTTGTGTCACATCTTATAATCCTGGTCATCAGCTCAGACCGTTACCTGCAACAAACACAACTATGATTACAATATGCTCATAGATCAGATGGCAGATCACCAGTGGTGCAAGGACACTATGTTAAGGGGATTTACAGATGAAGTCCTCGACACAGTGGAGGTATCAAAGCGTCCTAGTGACTCATGTGCCTCTTTGTGTGTGTGTCTGTGCATGAACACCCCCGCAGCCCAGCACCCTGCTAGCAGCACAGTGCGGTAACCTATATCACACAGGGTGCTTTCTAATCCAACATGACCTCTCACCAGGATGCCACCCGGGCCACCAAGAAAACCACCATGACAGTCAGGCAATGATTAGTGGAGGAACCGTGGGGGAGGAGAGGCCACAGGGCTTATTGGAAGCTCATTTACTGTGAACAAGGCTCTCACACATCAGTGTGGTGCTTTTGCAACATTCTCCTAGCCCCAAAAATGCACATACAGAGGAAGCGTTGGATTTGTAAGTACCAGCATCTGATGTAATGAAATATGCATTGCTGTAAATTATATATCATAGCATCAAGGGTATATTCTTTTGTAGTAATTATGTGTTTAACTTCTGTTAGTTTGTTCCATTGCTACTTGTTGCCATAGTGTTGTGAGGGAACAGCCGTGGTTTTATCTGAAACCTGAGACATAATAGGCTATTTTTTTCCAAATGCCACAGTGGATTTCAAGTCTGCCACAATTTCCTCATTCTGCAGTCTTTTGGCAGAGCTCGAAATGTGGAGGTCTAGAAAGTGTGGAGGATGCCATTTGCTGTCAGAGGTCAACGTAGCGAGGAGCTCAGTTCCAGCCAGACTCGACCAATCTGTAAAATAGCTGTGACTGTGGGTCCTGTCATCACAGGAGAGCAGAGAAAGGACAGGGTGAAGTCTGACGAGCCTGATAGTGGAGGAAATAGGCGATCACTAGACAATTCATTTGAATTACATTGTCAAATATTGAAAACAATGTTTTATGCATATTTTACCGTTTTGAAATGATGTGTTCATGACCATAGGATCATTAAACAACGACTGCTCCGCTGCAAACATGCAGAAGGAGGTTCAGGAGGATGCATCATCAGTGAAAGGCAAAGGGACATACACAAACATGGAGGCAAGAGATGAAATACACAATGCAGACAGCTGGAAACGATTAGTATTGTTGATGAGCCAATGGATGCTGTTCATCAGCACCGCACCTCTACACATTCACACATGCGTTCATATCTAAGAGCCCAGTTTGAGCTCAAAGTGATTAAAGCCTGTGCTTTTTTGTGAGTAAATATGACTGAGGACTGAAACAATAACATATGCACATGAACAGGACTATTTCCAATAATAACACCCTTTAAATGTAGAACTTTTATATTACTTTTATATGGATTATAAGGGTTTTGAACCTCTCATCTGATCCGAGGCTGTGTTTTCGAGGTCAATTTATAAGAGGAGCTCAGAGCAACATTGCTACAAATTGAATGGTATTGACGTAAGCTGATGCAGTCAAAGTGCAAAGTGTCCAGTCTCAGCACTCTTTCTGACCTTGGAGCTCATCCCTGCAGGTTTAACTCCCAGAACTGTTCCAATGGCAGTAAATGCTTGGCTTAGCAACTTCTGTGTGTCCAAAGGCCCTGTTATGCATTCACATCACCTCTTTGGTTTACTCACAGTCACTCTCACGTCAGCAGCGACTGTACTATAAGGCACTGCTGGTTTCAAGTCCCACTACATAGAGAATCACCAAAACCATGTCATACGTAAGTAGAATGATTGGTTTCAATGTTTTTTTTGGAGTCATAATTTCCAGTTGCATTTCAGATGTGCTACAATTGTGTGAATCAATCACTAAATACGTATTTATTCACAAAATGGTTGTCATAATACATAACAGGGATATAACATGTTCCTCTAAACGTATTTTGTTTGTACTGTTGATTTATTTTTTTGTGAGCTGTTTAATAACCTCTGTCTACAGAATAAATGTTGCTAGTGTACGATTCTGCAACCCACTGGATAAGTTTCTGAACCAAAAATATTTTTCATACATTTCTTATCAGCCTCTTTTTACACTCGCAAAAAAATGTACAATACCACGTGCTTAAAGTTGTGCAATTTGTTTCGGCATCATAACTATAAGGTTAGGAACAAAATCAAGGTTTTTTAAAGATAATAACGGAACCACTTTAGAAAATAAGATTACAACTGCAACAACGTAAGTAGTCTCCGCCCTTGACTCTATTTGTGGACTTTATTGCACTTAAAACTTTTGTATACACCACATGATTACCAGCCAATCCATACTGTCACTTGCTCTAGTGTTGTTTTCCTCAGACATGCAGTTCAGCTGGATGGGAAACTTCCGTAGTCATGAATGTGAGTTCTGTGTTAGTGCAGTGTGTCTGAAACACAGAAGCTTCATGTTCAGTCTATGCAAAGACAGATTCCACTTGTGTGGAACTTCCTCACAAAGAGACAACAGTAAAGAAAATGTATCACATTGCTGTATGTTCTTGATATTTTCTGACTACGGTATGAGAACTAATTCATACTTCAAGCTGTGTCGTGTCTTGGCCTTCTCTTTTCTTAGATCGAGTATTCAACTCATTTGAATTATTTTGTATTTAAAGAAAATACAAATCGCTTGAGATATTCTTTCCTCAACTAATTTCTGAAGGTCTAAACATCATTTTAAAAATGTAAAAAAACAACAACAACATAGGAGTGTCAGGATCCCTGTCTGACCCTGTTTGCTCCTCCCGGTTTCCGCCCACTGCCACTGTCCTTCATCCCAGCTGTTGGCCGTTGCCTTGATCACCGGCAGGTGATTAAAGGTCCACAGCATGACCCGGCTCATTGTCGGGTTATTACTTTGTAAGAGTTGGTCGCACGAGCGGTTGAGTTGCCCTCCCGACAAGCAGAATCAGTCTGGCAGGCTTCGCGAGCGTGTTCACAAGCGGTTGAGTTGCCCTCCCGACTCTGGAGCAGGAGAGGTGGATCTCCTGTGTTCGCTGGACCTGACCGGTAGCATTCGTTTGTATCTGTTTGTGGTGTCTTGTTTACTTTAAATAAAGTCCGCCCGTGGAACTGTACTGCTGCGTGTGTTGCGTTTGGGTCCGCTACACCACACACCCCCTAACAGAACAACCCGACCAAGATGACGGACCCAGCCTCCGCAGCAGCACCTCTTTCTGCAGACCATCTGCAGAGGGCGGTCGCCACGCATGGCGTTCTCCTCGACCAACACCAGCAGACGTTGCAGGACGTACTGGACTCCCAGCGGGCCATCGGGTCCCAGATGGCGGAGATAAGAGGCCTGTTGGACGACCTCACGCTGCATCGCCCCGCCACCACGGAGCCGGTCCCGGAGGACGAGGAGTCAGCCGGCACCCATGAGTCCTTTGTTCCCTCTCCTGTGCCTTATGGTGGAGCATCTGGGGAGTACCGAGGGTTCATGCTCCAGTGTAGGTTTGTTTTCAACCAGCAGCCCCGCACGTACGCCTCGGACAATGCAAGGGTGGCATATACGGTGGGGTTGCTACGTGGCAAGGCGCTGGTCTGGGCTGAGGCATGGCTCCACCGACGCTCAACTCGAGTCTCCTACGAGTGCTTCAAGGAGGATTTCAAGAGCGTATTCGACCACCCGGTGTACACCCGGGACGTCGTACAGCGCCTGCTCAGTCTTCGCCAGGGTTCCACCAGCGCAGCAGAACACTCCGTTGATTTCCAGATTCTGGCTACGGAGTCAGGTTGGGATAGTGAGGCATTGAAGGGAATATATCGCTGCAGTCTGTCGGAGCATCTGAGAGATGAGCTTGCCGTCCGGGATGAGCCGGATTCCTTAGAGGAGCTCATCACCCTCACAGTCAAGATGGATAGCCGTATTCGGGAGCGTCGTCGGGAGAGGAACTACCGGTCTTCCAATCCGGTGCGTCAGGTTTTTTCCGCTCCCCGTCCCCAGCTTCCGAGCCCGGTCGGCGGGTACGGCCAGGTGAGCGCCCGCTCTCCTTCCACGGCTCCTCCCCCGTTGGAACCTGAGGAGCCAATGCAGCTCGGGCGGATTCATCTCTCTCCGGAGGAGAGAGAGACGCCTCCGCACAGGAAGCTGCCTGTACTGCGGTGGATCAGGTCACCGTATGGCCGTGTGCCGTCGGCCAAAAGAGATGGCTCGCCGGTAAGAGTGGGGGTACTGGCGAGTGGTTCAAGGAGAATCCCCCATTCCGAGTCTCAGTCATTGTTTCCTGCCACCCTAAGGTTGTCATCAGGGCCTGTGCACCTCTCAGCCCTTATTGATTCAGGGGCTGAACAGAACCTTTTGGACACTGACTTTATTAGGAGTCAGGGAACCCTGTGGAGGCGTTAGAGTGCAGTCTGCTGGTGAGAGCACTGGATGGCAGTTCACTGGCTGAGATAACACACTGGACCGAGCCAATTTCCCTGCACGTGTCAGGTAATCACAGTCAGAAGACCCGGTTCTATGTATTTCCGTCCCCTCAGACACCCTTGGTCCTGGGACTTTCCTGGCTCAGGGAGCATAATCCGCAGATTGATTGGGCTGGAGGTAGGATCACCGGCTGGAGTTCCAACTGTCACTCCCGCTGCCTCGGATCTGCAGTGCCCCGTCAGGTTATCCCTTCCAGCAAACCAGACACCGGTTCTGGCCTCGCCACTGTGCCCGAGGAGTATGTGGATTTGGGGGAGGCATTCAGCAAGGAGCGGGCTCTTTCACTTCCCCCTCATCGTCCTGCTCCCGGGTGCTCCACTTCCCACGAGCCGGTTATATAACCTCTCCTGGCCTGAACGTGAGTGTATGGAGAGGTACATCACGGACTCGGTCGCCGCTGGAATAATACGCCCCTCATCCTCACCTGTGGGAGCAGGTTTCTTCTTCGTCTCCAAGAAGGACAGGAGCCTCCGTCCCTGTATTGACTACAGAGGTTTGAATCGGATAACTATCAAGAATAAATATCCGTTACCGTTAATCTCCTCTGTTTTTGATTCCCTAGCTGGAGCAAGGATATTCACTAAACTAGATCTCTGTAATGCATATCATCTGGTGCGAATTCGTGAGGGGGACGAATGGAAAACTGCATTCAACACACCCCTGGGTCACTTCGAGTACTTGGTGATGCCATTTGGGTTAACCAACGCCCCTGCCGTCTTTCAGGGCTTGGTGAACGACGTCTTCCGAGACTTTTTGAACCGTTTTGTGTTTGTGTATATTGACGACATCCTTATCTTCTCCCCGGATCCCCAGGAGCACACCAAACATGTTCGCCTAGTGTTGCAAAGGCTGCTGGAGAACCAGCTCTTCGTGAAGGCCGAGAAGTGCAAATTCCACGTTACATCGGTGCAGTTCCTGGGGGTCCTGATCGAAGAGGGTCAGGTGAGAAAGGACCCAGAGAAGGTTAGAGCTGTAAGGGATTGGCCGGTGCCCACCTCTAGAAAGAAGCTTCAGCAGTTCCTGGGGTTTGCGAACTTCTATCGTCGGTTCATCCGGAACTACAGCCGTACGGCTGAACCGCTGACACGACTCACCTCCTCCAGGGTCCGTTTTGCTTGGACTCCTGAGGCCGACGGAGCTTTTCGTGCTCTCAAGGAGCGGTTTGTCTCAGCCCCGATCCGGGTTCACCCAGACGAGACCCGCTAGTTTGTCGTCGAGGTGGATGCCTCGGACACCGGAGTCGGAGCTGTACTTTCCCAGCGGTCAGCTTCCGACTCCAAGCTTCATCCATGTGCTTTCTTCTCCCGTAGACTGTCCCCGGCGGAGAGGAATTATGATGTCGGCAACCGTGAACTGTTGGCGGTCAAGTTAGCCTTGGAGGAGTGGAGGCACTGGCTGGAGGGATCGGTGCTCCCCTTCATTGTATGGACCGACCACCACAATTTTGAATAAATCCATTCGGCGAGACGCCTCAACTCCCGCCAGGCCCGCTGGGCTTTGTTCTTCACACGCTTCAACTTCACCATCACCTTCCGGCCGGGGCACAAGAACACCAAGCCGGATGCACTCTCCCGTCAGTTTGCTCCGGAGGGGGAGGTTCAATTCCCGACACCATCCTGCCCGCCTCGTGCGTGCTGGGTGCAGTTACCTGGGAGATTGAGAGGGTGGTACGTGAGGCCCAGCACGCCCAGCCTGACCCCGGAGGAGGCCCCCCGAACCGCCTGTTCGTTCCTCAGGCCGCCCGTTCCCAAGTCCTGCGATGGGCCCACGAGTCCCGTCTCTCGGGCCACCCCGGCACCCACCGGACTATAAACTGGCTCCGCCGCATCTTTTGGTGGTCATCTCTCGAGGAGGATGCCCGTTCATATGTGCTGGCCTGCACCACGTGCGCCCGCAATAAGGCTTTGCATCGACCTTCTGCGGGGCTACTAAGACCACTTCCTGTGCCCCAACGTCCGTGGTCCCATATCGGGGTGGATTTCGTTACTGGGTTACCTCCATCTGACACCAACACCGTCATTCTGACGGTGGTGGACCGGTTTTCTAAGGCTGCTCACTTCATTCCCCTGCCCAAGCTTCCATCGGCCCGCGAAACCGCCGATCTACTAGTCCTACATGTGGTTAGGCTTCATGGCATCCCTGCGGACATAGTTTCGGACCGCGGACCCCAGTTTTCTTCCCAGCTGTGGAAGGCCTTCTGTCACACCCTCGGCGCCACGGCCAGTCTCTCCTCAGGTTTCCACCCACAGACTAATGGCCAGACGGAGAGGATGAACCAGGAGCTCGAGGCCATCCTCAGGTGTGTGACCGCCACCAACCCCTCTTCTTGGAGTCGTCACCTCCCGTGGGTTGAGTATGCCCACAATTCCCACACATCTACTGCCACCGGGCTATCCCCAATTGAGGCCTCCTTGGGTTTTCAGCCTCCCCTTTTCCCCAGCCAGGAGGTTGAGGTTGCCGTGCCCTCAGTCCAAAGCAATGCCCGTCGTTGTAGGCGCGTGTGGAGAGAGACTCGGGCCGCTCTACTCCGCACAGCGGAGCAGAACAGGAGAGTGGCGGATCGTCGTTGTGTTCCAGCCCCGGACTACCGTGTTGGTCAATCGGTGTGGCTTTCGGCCAAGGACATCTCCCTCCGCACCGAGTGTAAGAAGCTCTCCCCCAGATATGTCGGTCCTTATCCCATCATCTCCATCATCAACCCTGTCTCGGTCAAACTTCGGTTGCCTCGTTCCATGAGGATTCACCCAGTATTTCATGTCTCTCTCCTCAAGCCCGTTGTCTCCAGTCCTTTGAATCCTCCGCCAGTACCCCCTCCCCCCCCCCCCCCCCCCCCCCCCCCCCCCGTCTCATCGAGGGGGGCCCCGTTTACACGGTCAATCGCCTCCTGGATGTCCGCCGGTGGGGTAGGGGGTATCAGTACTTGGTAGACTGGGAGGGGTATGGACCAGAGGAGCGGTGCTGGGTGCCCCGTTCTCGGATCTTGAATGCAGGGCTCATTAGAGACTACCATCGACAGAACCCTGGTAGACCCGGTGGTTCGCCAAGAGGCTCCCCTTGAGGGGGGGGTACTGTCAGGATCCCTGTCTGACCCTGTTTGCTCCTCCCGGTTTCCGCCCACTGCCACGCCCCCCTCCTTCATCCCAGCTGTTGGCCGTTGCCTTGATCACCGGCAGGTGATTAAAGGTCCACAGCATGACCCGGCTCATTGTCGGGTTGTTACTTTGTAAGAGTTGGTCGCACGAGCGGTTGAGTTGCCCTCCCGACTCTGGAGCAGGAGAGGTGGATCTCCTGTGTTCGCTGGACCTGACCGGTAGCATTCGTTTGTATCTGTTTGTGGTGTCTTGTTTACTTTAAATAAAGTCCGCCCGTGGAACTGTACTGCTGCGTGTGTTGTGTTTGGGTCCGCTACACCACACACCCCCTAACAAGGAGAGAAGAAAGTAAGGAGTCCTTTGAGGCTCCACATGGACTTCCAGAGAATAATCGCTGAAACATTTATCCATTGTGTACTGCAGCTATTGATGGCAAGTGTTTCATTAAACTCTGTTATACCAAAAGGTCACGTGTCAGATCCCCACAGTATCAGCCGGCGTTTGTCCATCACAAGCGTCACAAGCGTCTCGCTGCACAGCCCTTGAGTGAGACACTAAAATGTTACCCATTGTAAGCCTCTCTCGATAAGAGCAACAACTAAATGCCAGAATTGTAAATGCTTTCTAGGAGAGAAGTCGCTGCAGAGGATTTCCGGGACATAGGAGATGGTTAAACATTTCTCAAAAAGGTCACTGACTTGGTTTGACCAGCTGCAGAGTGCTGGATTCCCCAGGAGGTCCACGTGCTTTCATTAGCGCCGTCGTAAAAAAAAGGCCCATCTCACTCTCGAGGTTTATTCGTGTAAATTCACTCGAAAAGGTAAACATTCTCACGCAGCCAGCGGGCTCATGATTTGATTATGAGTTACTCTCATTTCATTCCTAAAAACTCATTAGAACGCTCCTCAGCTGTGCAACAGTTACATTATCTCGCAGGCTGCAAATTCAGAGGATTGCGGAATGTGCTGTAAGATAATCAAACTGGAATTGCATATCGGGCGAGCAGCCGCAGAGTGAATCCATGCATGACGGAGCCTCCAGACAAGGTCAAACAGATGAGCATATGTGTGGGTATGTGAAACACAAGCAGCTGAGCGTGCAATGTATTCTGCCATGAGTCGGATTGTACAATGAGAATGACACCTGAGAGCAAATATGTGCACGTCCAGTGGATGCACAGTGCAACAGGTCTGACACTTAACCCTAGAACACTAACGTTAAAAATAGTCACACTATCACTAACGTTGGATGAATTTCACCCGATATAATGTACCTGATAAAATATACTTCTCATCGAAATATATTCAAATACAACAATACAAGGCAAGTTGAAGTACTCTTATTTTACCCTATAGAACTTCTCATAAAACTATAAACAGGTAACATGGGGAGACCGTGAAAAAATCGTCAATAAAACATGATTACAAATATAAACATGATTACAAATATAAATAAAGGAGCTATGAACTTTGGTCCACATGTTCCTGGGGCATGTGAGTCTTGTTCTGTGAAGGAAAAGTTAATTAATGTTAAAAGTCCATGTTAAAACCCATCCAGAAAAAATAGTCACACGATCACTAACGTTGATTGAAAACCACCCGAACAGGTAGGTGCCTGTAGAAACAGTGATCGGAGCAGGAAGACACGCCCACCTTCAATAAGACACGCCCACTTTCACTAACGTCTGTGAGCAGCATGAAGCTACAGAAGGACCCACGCAACTCAGACAAAAGCAACACAATGAAAATAACGTAACCACAATCACTCGGGTGAAAATCACCCGACGTTAGTGTTCTAGGGTTAAGGGGGGGATTTCTTGTTCCGTTCAACTTTAGTCTCATTTTTATAGTTTTGGCCATCGTCCCTATTGCAAATATACATACTGTGCTGAAAAGTTATTTGCTGAAATCCATAGACTGTATATAAGAAGTGGACTTAGTCTACGTGATGTCGCTCATCGGCTAGTGGACTAAGATTGTAAAGACTCGAGATGGGCATTTTGGCCGTGGCCATCTTGCTTTTCTGCAGCCAGAGGTAACATGAGAGGGTGGAGCTAAGTACAATCGAATGCTGAATAAAACCTTTTTAGGTGACCAAAATGTTCCAATCAACTTTCACAAACTGAAAACACTCTGTTAAAAGGTTAAAGTTCTGAGACAAAAACACGGACAACTCCCAGACCAGACAACTGTACCGATACTCACACGCCCTAAAGAATAGCCTTTTTATAAAACAATATAATTTTCCTCTATTTTCCAGGACGTTCAACATGAAGTTACGCTCACAATGATACATAAATGATACATTGATATCGATGTAAAGTTCTCTCAATCAGCCTCTTACTGTAAGCGAAAAACAACAACCATATTATTCTCTTCCAAAAAATAGCACACATATGTCTATTGTTGTGTTTTTGTTTGAGGTGGCCAGGGAAACAAAGTGATGTCACATTGTTATAAGGAAATACAAAAACTTGCAGGGGTCTTTAAATGGAACGTCTGTGACGTTATTAAGAAACTATTTTAACCTAACACACCTACTGGTTCCTAGTTGTGCACACAGACTATTTTCCTGTGCAACAATTTAATACTGACATTTCAGACGCTTTTGTTTTCATTTTATACAGTTTGACTTGTTTGCAGCTATTATCCTCCGATTGCTTGTTTTTCTTGCGAAATGACCCAAGTTATCACAAACCCAACATGTCCTTTAACAATCCCTCCCCTACATTTACTCATAGAGCTAAATGAAGACATTGTTCTGTGGGGTGTGCTGTCCATGGTGCTGAAATATGATCCACACGGTTGCTTCTAACTGCCACCACCCGTAGCTTCCACCTCATTAGTTTGGTCCCATACTACCGTCCAATGATTAATATACATCTGTCTGTGAGGGGCTGAGATATGCATATCATAAAACAAGGGGACAGGAATGTCATTTATTTCCTGTTAGCTGTGAAGCAGCTCTCCTCCATTTAACCCTGCTCTAAATGGCAGTTACAGCCTGCCACAGATTTGCATTGCATTGATTTGTATGCAGATGGTGGAAATAAACGCTCGATCAAAGTTAGAGAGGAGTTTCATTCCTGGAGGGAGTGAGCGATGGCCTCCAGCTGATGCACTTGATGAGTTTTCTCCGTTTGAAATGTTGGCCTTTAACGTGCCAAAGAGGAGACTTGTTTTTCAGGTAACCGAAAAAACATTTGCAGCTCTCAAATAAAATGTTCTATTCAATGCATATATATTTTAACTGCTTTTCTGACATTTCGTCAATTGCACAGAACAGTTCTTGGTTACAAATATCTTGAGCTATATTCCACTGTGTATTCTGCAACTAGTAGGGGAGAAAGGATTACATGATTAATGTAGGCCAAAGATATTTAGCACATTGAGTGATGTGTACGTAACTTCTAAGGTCATGAGTCTGATTCCTGCAAGAGGGAAGTGATCTCGAGCAACCTTTATCAGACCGGCAGGTCTACCTGCTTCACTGAGAGCTCTCTGCCTTGTGCCAACATTAACAGATACACATCCATGTAAACATCCAACACTGATAAAACACACACATTTAAGTCTGTTCATTGGTCTATTTACTTTTACATTGAATTCAACGGGTTAGTAAAGAAGGGAGGTTCAGTTAACAGCATGCTCGGTGAGGAAGAGGTTCTGTGTGTTTGGTTGGAAAGCCTTTTGCTATACAAGTGGAACAACCTGTTAAACAAACTGTGCCTAACTGCACGTATTTTACCCTGCAGGGGTGTTGTGAAATTACCAATGTGTAATGCTTCTGACTAAAGCTCGCCATGTATACAAAAAAAACGGTTATATTTCCCATCGTGGCTGAAGGTGTGTAGCGTTCACTCTTGTCACAAAGTGGTTGCCGCTCGGCTCTTTCCGTCTCTGTCCGCCGTCTCATTAACGTCCCTCACTTGTGGGTGTGATGCTGAAAGGATCTCCGGCGCGCCGAGCGGAGACGCGCAGTGTCCCTGTGCGCTTAGAGGAGGTATCAGCTGCCGGCAGGAGGGGAGCGACGAGGAGGAGCGGAAGAAGAGACAAGCAGACCTACATTGCAGGCGACCATTCCTTCACTGCTGGCGTCCTTTTCACAGCAGAAGAAAAAAAAAAAACGCTCCTTTTTGCTGCAGATTTGAATTGTTTTCTCCCAAAGGCTGAAGGTCTCCAACATGTGTGGGATCTAACAGCTCCGGAGACATCGAGGAATATCAAACTCCCCTCCCTGGTGGATGTGGACACCTAAACTGTGGACATGGAAACGATAGTGAATTTATCCGTGTCAGTTCTGCTGGTTTTATGGGGGTGCGCGCTTGGAGGCTCGCCCAGTGTTCAAATCGGTACGTATCCATTAGTTCAAACATAACAACCACTTGGATTAAAAGCGACGATTTTTTTCTTTTCTTTTTTTTTTTGTGCGTAAAAATGCTGAGAAAAATGTTAAATGACCAGAGAACAATGTGCGAGTGTTAGCTCATGTGTGCATTTGGGTTTCAGGGGGACTCTTTCCAAGGGGCGCGGATCAAGAGTACAGCGCATTTCGGATAGGGATGGTTCAGTTTGGCACCTCGGAATTCAGACTGACGCCCCACATTGACAATCTGGAAGTGGCGAACAGTTTTGCTGTAACCAACTGCTGTAAGTGACAAAACACCCCCTCCCCCTCCCTTTGTTTTAATGAACCACATCCTTCTTACAAGTGTGCATGTCATCCATACAATGTTCACTGCTTGTATTGTGCGTTTTTACGAGATGAGTTTGGGTTGATCGGCTTTTATGATGGAGATTGAAACCGTTTGTGCTGTCAGTAAACACACCGATGGACTGTGAGGTGGGTAGTTGAGGACGAACCAGCATCGTGCAGGCAGGGGGAAAGTTGGTTTCCACAGTAACAGTCAGTCACATCCATCCCATTTCCATTCCTTCAGATTCAGAGATCAAACAAAGCTGCAGAAATATCGATCCCTCTGCTTCTTTTCATCCAGCTTGCCTTTTATAGCGAATGATTCTGAGTAAAGTGAGTTTAGCGGGACTGCACTTGACTCTAATTAACATCAACCTGTTTCTGGAACCACATTTCATTTCTATTGGCTAATACCAACGTCGAGATATGACTTTTTTCCGTTCTCCCTTAATCCATGAAAAAAAGAAGAAAAGAAAAAAACACCACTTGAAACAAAATAGATTAAGATGCTCTCTCTCTCTCTCTCTCTCTCTCTCTCTCTCTCTCTCTCTCTCTCTCTCTCTCTCTATCATGTTTCTTGAGACAAAAAGCGAGATGTGACATTTCTTGCAGCTCAGGAGGAGCGGTGCTCATCCTTTATTGGCTTTATTATAACACAGATTTACATTGAACATAATATCGGAGATGAATAGGACGCGTTGCATTAACAGCCGAGGTCCTGATGAGCGTCAGTTCCTCGGGGAAATGTAGAAGATAATAGACCAAATCACGACTCAAAAGACCGCTTCTCTCACATCCAACTCCATCACTTCGTACACATTTGTCTTTGTCGATAGAAAGCGGAGAGTTTTTTTTTTTTTAAATGTCAAAATCTATTTTAATCGTGCCTCTCTTGCTTTAAAAGAACCGAGATGCTGAGTATTTTCTTTGAAATAGCGGCAAGAAAAAGCATCAAATTGGTTCTAAGGTCGCACTTATGTATTTATTTTAATAGGCAGACCTCGTACATTTCATTAGGCGGTTGCCAAGCGACTACTCCTCTCAACAGCCCCCCTAAACATAAATCACACGCTTCTGATTGGTCCGCGCATCGGTCCAATCGATTTCATTACCATATAAAAGCTTCCTGCTTGGAGAGCCCCGTTGCATCCGACAGATCACAGCGAGACATGTCGACGGCCAACATGCAAAACATTGTTTTCCCTTCTGGAAGAGAGACATATTGCAGCCTTGAGGATTTGTTGGGGGGCTCCGGACATAGTGTTTACTTATTTACTCTTGCCAGCGAGCCACATTAATATGTACCACAATATTCTATCAGTTATTAACTGTTTTACTATTGTCTGACTGATAGGTTTTAAATTCATCAAAAGTGCATATGAACCCAGATTTGTTTCCTCCTACCCCGAATGTGTGTGTGTGTGTGTGTGTGTGTGTGTGTGTGTGTGTGTGTGTGTGTGTGTGTGTGTGTGTGTGTGTGTGTGTGGTGTTGCATAAACTCCATTTAGCAAACAGTTGCTTCCAAACAGCTAACTTGGTTGTCTTAATCAATTGTTATCAGTATCAATTTAGGCTACTAAGAGTTTTTAAGTCTGTCTGGCTGCATATAATGAATTACCTCTGATTTCTTAAGATGTTTTTATTATACAGTATGCTCTAGGGCAGGGAGTGAACCGGATGCAACATTTCTCAGAGTAAACACAAACTACAGCATGAAGCAGTTCTGGAAGAAAAAAAAATAAATCAACACCATGCAAAATCGTTTTTATTATCATTCCTGATTTATGGCACACATGAAGACTGCTGGCTTCCACATATTTCTACAAGTATATTGGAATATAGAGTATATTGCCTGCATGATAGTGTATCCTATAAGCAGCTGACACTGGTGATATGTCGATGCCACTTTAACAACACAGCTCCAATTCAGTCATTGCTGGGTTAACATTTAAACAGCAAATTACTAAAACATGCACACAGTCACCGGTGACCCTCAATGGGCAATTACAGGCTATAGAAAAAAGACAAATGAATGGCTGGATTTAGATTTGATTAGTGTTGCTGTGCTGAGGGAATAGCTGTCACATTAAGTTTTAAAAAGGCTGCTAATAGTCTGAGTATGTTTTTGTCTCTCAACACAGCACCCAGGCTGAACGTCTGACACATGCACTTGGTTTTCCTCCAAATGTTTGTGCATGAACATTATCTACATCCTCTAATTAACTACTTGAGTGGGAGTTGGCTGGGGGGGAGGGGTTAGGCCAGTAGATGGCAGTCTGCCTCACAATCCACCTGCATGTGTAATTATAGTGTATTAACGCCACCACTTTGCCTTTTGTTAAAATGTACTTTATGAGTGGAGAATAAAGGAAATTGCATCTGACGCGGCATATTGAGAGCTAAAACAAAAAGTACACTGTAAGCTTGTTGTTGGGCTCCTCACACTCTCCATTACCACGGAGCTGCTGCACACTGTGTGTCAGGTGTGCTCTTTTATTTTGGATCCAAAACAAAAGCACTTCTGTCTTTAATGAAGAGGGGGACATGAGGGAAAATGTGGAGCTACATCACACGTCATCGAAGTGGACTACAATAATGTAATCTCAATATGTTTGAGTCCTCAAACTGTGTGTGTAGCACAACATTTTGAAATGATCTGAGGAGCAGATATTTGCTTCTTTTTTTTTTAAATCAGATATTTCCTGAATCGTGTCATAATTTTATTCATTGTATGCTTTATCGTTCTTATAAATAATATATATAAAGACAGTATATGAGATCATTAAATGCGATTTTGGCCAAATGGATGTGTATCCCACAGACGTATCACACTCTGGTTGTACTTGGCCTGCACAGCGGCATACCTCATCAGTGCAGTGTGTCAGAGACAGTAGGAGGGAGGATGATACATTCCTCCATCAATAACAGTTCATCCAGACAGGCGTGCATCTGCTGCCAAGTCCATGGGAATCATTGGACTGAGTGAGTGCATGTAAAGCACGTGTGTGCAGTGGTGTGCTGTCCACCCAGAGCAATAAATTGAAAATATTCTTCTTCGCACTCCCTAGAATAGATCACCTCTGTGACTCCATGTGGTTAAATGACTAATGCACTCTAAAACACGACACTGCTGTTGAAAATAACATACATATATATATATATATATATATATATATATATGTATATATATATATATATATATATATATATATATATATATGTCCACCCAGAGCAATAAATTGAAAATATTCTTCTTCGCACTCCCTAGAATAGATCACCTCTGTGACTCCATGTGGTTAAATGACTAATGCACTCTAAAACACGACACTGCTGTTGAAAATAACATACATATATATATATATATATATATATATATATATATATATATATATATATATATATATATGTATGTATGTATATATATATATATATATGTATGTATGTATGTATGTATGTATATATATATATATATATATATATATATGTATGTATGTATGTATGTATGTATGTATGTATGTATATATATATGTATGTATATATGTATGTATATATATATATATATATATATATATATATATATATATATATATATATATATGTATATATACATACATATATATATATACATACATATATATGTATATATATGTATGTGTATGTATGTATATATATGTATGTATATATATATATGTATGTATATATATATATATATATATATACATACATATATATGTATATATATATATGTATGTATGTATATATATATATGTATGTATGTATATATATATATATGTATGTATATATATATATATATATATATATATATATATATATATATATATATATATATGGTGGATGTTGAGATTCTGGGGCCATGGTACTGTTTGGTGTTGTGTTTTTCTAACTAATAGTTTATGACTTTATGCTTTTAATGCTTTATAGGTCAGCAGTAATCTCTTAATAAGGACAGCGTTTTGGTTGCCAGGTTCTGATCTATAATACATCAATGCATTATTTCCTAGCATTAATAAATGCATTAGATACGCATTGCCTCTTATAAAGAACTCCATGTTCGAAAGTGGTACTTTCTTATTTTTCTCTGGACAAACTGTCAAAGTAGACATTATGGATCACACTGGAATATTCCCTGCACAATTGCACTGGAGACTAAAGGGAAGCTGCACCAATTTACACATGAGGGTCAATGTACTCGCCATGAAGAATCTAATTCAGCCTGTGATAAGTGGCGTGGTGTCTTCTGTGCCTCCGGAGAGAAGAATGAGGAAATCACCCTCAATGATGTCACCGGGGTTACACTTAAATTAACGCTTAGCCGGCATTTTTAGCCGGAGACATTTAGTTTGAAAGATGGTGGCATTTGCAATGAAGGTCTTGTGAAAGACGCTATGCAATTGCGTTATGGTAAGTGTAGGAATGAGTGTTTATAAGAGCTTGACTCATACTATCATACTATTTCTAGCCCCCCAGCGATATAGAGGAGCAATACTAAATAGGAGAACAGCTCTAATGAGATTAAATATTGTAGATGTGTTAAACCATCAACAAACAAGCAGTAGGGTTTAGATTCAGGGGGGTTTGAGTGTAGTGATAAATTTATAAGCGTTGAAAATATGTTAAAACATTCTGCTACACAAAATGTTTGTCTTATCGCTGATCTTTGCATTGTTTTAGTGAAATGCTGTCCTCACATTATTATTCAAGTTATTCAAATAGAACAAAAAAGGAAATTCAAGCTTCAATTGAATAAATTGTCACACGTGTACATTGCTTTGTAAAATGGGGTCATGAGCATGAATGGTGGGGAACTTCTCTAAAGCCTAAATTCTGCATGAACTTCCAATTATCAGTCTCTGCATTTGAGTACATATTGCTACAATTGCTTTTGTCATCGGCAGTGCAAAGTACTATATGACACCTTTTCTGACAAACCGCCTACAGAACTGTAGCACAGCATCATTGAAAGGCATTCTGGGTATCATCGCAAATCGGGTAAATTATCACCAATTAATGATAATTAGCAGTGCACGCTTAGGGATGACCTGTTCCTGTCCGGTGAAGAGCATTTACATATCTCGGCCCACCTGGCTGTGTGCACATGTCTTTGCCTGCCAAATTAAATGTTTAATTATGCTATAGAATGCTCCCATGCTTTTTATTTCTCACTCCCACCACTTTCAAAGCAAACGACTCCGAGCAGTTTGAGGTCACTGACGGCCGGCCAGCGATTTTAACACTTCAAAGTTCGAGTTTGTCATGGTTGAATCGCGTCATACTGTAATTTCACGCATCTACATGCGCACATCATCTCAGGGACGGATGCTTTCAGGAACCTCGCTGTGTGCTCAAAAGCTCAAAGCGACCGTAGATGTGCAGCGGAGCATTGGTTATAGGCAAGTTATTGTTCACACTTAATTAAGTGCATTCTCCTCCGTTTGAGAGGAAGCTGTGAAATATTAAATAGGCCTGGGAGCGGTGGCTGGTCAGAAAATGAGGCTAAAGAACCCTCTGTGGATCTTTGCTTGCCCTGAATACAGCCCTCAACCAGGCCCTTATCACTCTGTCCTCATAAAACACAAGACTGAGATAGCATCACTTACAGCGAGATTCAAAGGCTCCCAGCTGGAAGTCCCCTCCTGTCTCGTATCCAATGACTTACTTTGCTCCGTGCCTTTGAGGAAGGTGGCTCAACAGCAGCTTTTTCCCTAAGCTAGGCAGGAAAAAAAAAACATGTTTTCTGTCCTCCAGCGACAGTGGCTAGAGCATCGCACATTTTGCTAGACACACAGACGACATGTTCTCCTCCTGAGTCACCAGATATGTTTCAAGACAGTAATGCGCTAAACTCAGCATACATGTCAATGACACAATCAGAAAGATAACTATTGGATTTGGATTTTAAATATATATAACATACATATTTGACATAATAATCTATATCAAGGTCCTTTTACTGGCAGTTTTCCAGAACGTTCAACTGCATCCGACAGTCCACATCAATGCAAAGAGTTTATTCAGTTGTCATCGAGTTGACTGGGTTGTCATCACACAACACAAGTGAAACTTAAAGTGATGACAACTGAGTCAACTTCAATGACCATGAAATATCTATCAAAGCTCTAGTAAGTGGAACTTAAGTTAATTAAGATCATTTTAAGAATGTAATTTTATGCTCAATTTCATAGTTTTTTCTCTATTTGGTTGTTGCTATTTTCTTTTTGTTTGGCATTTTAAATATTATGCACACGAGTTTCCAGTTACAATGTTTAGTCACAATGAACCACAGCCACTTGATCATAAACACACCCGTTCAGTTTATGACGCACAATCAATCCACTACACAACTAATAGGCTTTCATTGCCAGATGGAGGGTCCCATCCTTTAGCTGAGCAAGCATGCAACAGAGAAAAATGAGTCCAACTACTAGGACTTGGGTTATAATTCATTCATTCACAATGTTGGAGTAAACACACTCCTCTCCTGTAGACCAGCACTACTTGTCTCTGCGACGCTACTTATTTCTTTGCATTTCTTTAGATGGCATAACAGAGATCCACAGATTGCTCCCCCTCAGCACAGAGATCCTTATCCTAAAAAGATGTAACCGAGGCTTTATCCTTGGCCCTCTATCTTGATGTCCCCTCCCATATCTTTCATTTTGAAAATAATAATAAAAACAACCCATTCTTCCGCAGCCTTTTATCAAACCCCTAACAGCTTGTACAGCGACAACAGCAACGACCGTTTACTCTCCCGGTTTCAGTGTGTGAAGAAGTGAGGTTTCAGAGTGCGGCTGTCCACGCGGCAGAAGCCGAATCCATCGTAAGAGTCGGGCACTGTGTCGCGGAGAGGAATGATTATAGATCAGCTGTCATCTCCAACTCATCATATGATGAAGAGCATCATTTCACAGCGGCATAAGTCTGCGGTTGAATGGAGATTCAGTAGCAGCTTAGAGACGCAAAAAAAAACATGAGCAGCTGTTCACGTCATTTAGGCATCAATTTAGCAAATATGAATTATTTAACAGCAAACCGTATACGACAGACACAAATACTCTGAAGTTGAACACATTCAAACACATTTCCTTAAAAACCTGAACAAAAACCTGAACACAGTCAAACTATCTGAATGATCTTTTTTTGCCACAAACCTCTCATGGACTGTTTACTGGACATTTTCCAGAGCTTTTTGTCACATCTCATGGTCATCGTCAACACCATTTTAAAGATTTGATTAACTGTTTGTCTTTGGACCAGCCTACCCATGAGTCACAGCCGTTACTGTTCTTAATACTTCACTGGATACGAAATGTGTCTCTATAATAATATCTACGTTGCAAGAAATCCATACCATTAACTTTGTTATATGTACTTTAAGTTATTTATTTATTTGACTCTACAACTACTACTGACACTACTACTACTACCGTAAAAGTCGGGTTACAAGCGCTCCTACGACCGGTCAGTGTCCCCGCTGTAGCAAGCTAGTAGCAGCGCTAGCTAGGAGCAGCGCTAGCTAGGAGCAGCGCTAGCTAGGAGCAGCGCTAGCTAGCGCTGCTGCTGCTACTGCCCGCATCCCCTCTGCCCAAGTCGGGTGTCGAGCCTGGTCCCGCTACCTTCAGTGGTTTTCGGAGAGCTGGCGGAAGTTAGCGGAGAGCTAGCGGAAGTCAGCGGGGAAGTAACGGAGCGCTAGCAGGAGCCCCAGCTGGCTACAGCGGGGAGCTAACGAGGACACTGACCAAAGGTAGTAGCGGCTTGTAACCCAACTTTTACGGTACTCCTACTACTACTACCACCACTACTGCTACTACTACTGAGTCTACTTTACTACTAGCTACTAGCTTCTATAGAGCTATGTATATGAATCTGACTCAAATATGTTGTCATCAACTTAAGTTTCACGTAAATGACACGTTTACTTTAATTCACCGAATGACCTTTTCTGCTCATCAGCATGCATAGAAAGGAATCCGTCCTCCCCACCATCGAGGTGATTAAGATTTGATCCGGTTGCCTTGTCTGGTCTTACGGGGTGTTCTTGTGAAACTTATTCAGATGTGAGTGTGTGTGTGTGTGTGTGTGTGTGTATGTATAGAGAGAGAGAGAGAGAGAGAGAGAGAGAGAGAGAGAGAGAGGAATATTGGAAATACTAAATGAAAATGGCAGGCCAGAATGACTTTAATGTGTGATAAGCGGAGCAGGAGGGCCGTGAGCAGACAGTCATGTCCCTGTGCTCTGCGTGGTTCTAATGGTACGGCACGCTGAGCAAAACATTCATGTTTTGTAAAGGAGCGACTGTCTTTAGCTGGGTCCTTTAAAAAAAAAAGAAGAGGATAACTCAGTCTGATGGTGGATACGATCATGAAAAAAAACTGTTTTTTGTCAGCAGACGTTTACCTCCAGTGTAACCCATTAATATATTAGCACTTTATTTAATTCACAAAAAGCAAACGTATGCCCACTGGCATATACATAATGATTCCACATGTTCTAATTCTAAGCACAATGCATCCTTGATCTGTGTAATGTTGACTCACTGCAGCCGTTTTCTCACCAGCTTAACCTTTCTTTAGAGAGTGTGTCTCTGAAAAACCTACAGTGTCATGCCTCCAAACAACCCAATGAATCAAAGTGGAGGGCTGCAGAGTACACTTCCTGGAAGGTGTGCTCTTTTTTTTTCTCCCGCTTCTCTTAACTTTGTCCACTTGATTTAGAGCTTTTATTCACTTTAAACCTTTCTCTATGTTGTCGGCGGGGCTGCTAAGCACTGTCTGTTTCTCAGACGGTGCTTAGCGGTATGAACTTGTCCCCTGATGGTTTGACTGCCTGAACAAAAAGTCTCCTCTGGACTCCGGCCAATGTACAGTGTATCTCAGCAGCTGTCGGCCTGTCAGTTGCATTTCAAAGGATCTTTCTCACTCATCAAAAAGGTGCGAGCCGTGAAACTGATGTACTGTCTACGTTCCATGCGCTTACATAACATATTATTAAAGGAAAAAAAAAAAAATCTAGCTTTAGATGATTTCTTCAAATTAGCGTTTTGTGGCGTTGCATTCTCGGGGTTATTTTGTTACAACATTTCGTAATCTGTGTATGTACTGGAATCACATTCTCTTCGTCCGCCTTGTCAACTTATATCGCTACTAATTTTCTTATATACCCCAGAATTACTTTCGGCATTCTTCAGAAGACGGACCTGACATGTTTGAATTCAGCTGTTAGGTATGCATCGGGGTGGAAAAAGTGATGACAATTCCAAAAGCGAAAAAAATAGAAAATGAAATGCTGCTGCTATGAATACTGGTATATTCAGGCTGTTTATTATCATCACAAGGTTTCGTTTGTGTTGACGCACAACGACTTGGCTTTCAGCCACATATCCCTCTGTCCTGCTCCTCTACTGTCTGGCTCTGACTTGATGTTTGTCCCCATTAAAGGGACCATGGATGCTTCACCATCCATGTAAGGCCACAGTCTGTGGGCAGCTTCTTTGATCCGGGACAGTTCTCTGTGTTATTAGGGCGGCCATGCAGGAGATGTTACATCGTGTCTTTTTGTCAGGATGGTTTGTGCGCGGGTCTTTTTATGTTCTTGTGTTGTTTTTTTAGTGTAGTTTTGGTTTATTACCCTGCTGCTCCCATAGATGAAAGGGGAAGAGAACACTCTGTCCCCAACTCGCAGGATTATTATTCAATAATTTAAAATCAGACAAAGCAAAAAAAGAAGAAAAATAACAGCTGCAGGTTTACCTGCGAAATTATGCCCTAAAATATTCGGTTTTGTATGTACAGCATGTTAATTTCATATAGTTGGTTTGATCTTGGCAAATCCTTCATGTGGATTAGAGTAACTGAATTAAAAGTTATTAAACAGACAGATTGCTTCTCTTAATCATGTCAATAAAATCAAATAATTTGCATAATCTAATTACTATTCTAATATTGATTAACGTCAATCAAAGACATACTTGCTTTACTGAAGGCTTCTGATGATTTGTTTGCAGAAAATGTGTTTTTTTATGTGGATGAACTGACCCTGTAATAAAGTATGTAATAGTTATATTTTTGGTAGTAAAGTTGTAGTCAGTAGAAATGGCAGCAATGCTGAAAATAAAGCACTCTGTAAAAACCACTAAATCAATCACAAACAATATAGTCCTTTTGGAAAAGCTAAATATTACAAAAAAAAGTATGTATTGAAAACCATCATTTCTAACTGAATGTAATGTACTCACCAGTCACCCTCAAACACTCGGATGAGGTTAAATTCCCAACAGTAAAATCAATTCAAAGAGCGATAAACCCCAAGGACAGACAATAATGTAAAAGGTACGGGGACAAAACCTTTAAATGGACAATGACATGGAGAGTTAAGAGATAAGAAAACAAAAACAAGTGAAATATGACAGTGACAGATATGAATACGGCCATCGGCAGGCCCACAAAAAGCGAGGTCAGCACCAGCGTCCGCTGGCAGGTGAGATCATCGTGTGCAGCAGGTGTCTGAAAGAGAGGGCAAACGAACAGACACGTACGGACACACTCTCAGAGCAGGTATATGCAGCCACACACACACACACACACACACACACACACACACACACACACACACACACACACACACACACACACACACACACACACTCAGGTAGCAGACAGGCAGAGAGGTTTATGCTGCAGCAGGCAAGAGGCGACTCCGGACTGACTCCCAACTGTCGTCTCCTATTTCAACACAGTGAAACTAGAGTAAAGTAATGTCGCTCGTGGCTCCGAGTTTGGAACATGATGGGTTTGGACCTACAGTATGATGTAGCAGTCAAATCCAAACAAACATTTAGAGATTACACATGCAGAAAAAAAAAAAAAAAAACAGCCCTCAAAGCACTTAGCAGCTCCGCATCCCACCTGCTGTGAGGAAACAGTAGGAGAAACACTGGGAAAAGAGGGCAGCTGCATAAATTATATGACATTTTATGATTTCCCCATTTTATGACCGTAGAGAAAACAAAGTAATAGCATTATATGTATTCAGATGTATTCAGATGATGACCTTTTATTGTCTCTTAGTTCTGCCTACGGTCTTTCAGGTGAAAACAAAACCCAGCAGGGATTTTTTTTAGAGTTGTATCATATTGCTTCGACTTGTATCCTGATTAAATTAATGCCGCCTTAACAGAGGCCATTTTCCATCATTGTCAGACAGAAAGACTACAAGGTCTTGAAAAACTTCCCAAAAGAAAGTAAATAACGTCTGATACTCTTTAACGTTCTGCCTTCGAACTATTAGCAGCCAGAATGACACAGCTCTTTTTTTAAATTTGTTACGGTTGATTAAGCCCAATGTGAATATGGCGTGAAGCATTTGCACCAGTGGCGGGCCGTGCATTTTGTACCTAGGCCTGCTGTCTGATATCCTAAACATAAATATGCGCATGACGGGATGCTGTTCGGCGCATTAATACAGGCCCATCTCTAGTCTGAACCAGATGTCATGGCATGGCAGTCTTGTCAAAAGTCCTCGAGACATTTTACTAAAAACCACAGACGTCAACCAGGTGTCATTAAGATTGATCATCTGGGAACTATGAATGTCTGTACCTCATGTTATGTCAATCAGTTTGGTATAGATGTTGCAGTATTTCATAGGATAAGTGACACATGTGACCTGTGGCTGGAAAAGTCAAAGCATCACCAAAGTAAGTGGGCTTCATCCTCCGGGGGACATGCAAATGTAATGATAATCCATGTAGTTACATTCTGGACCAAAGTGTTTGACCATCTGACAGAGAGTGCTGTCCCCAGGTTGATAACCAAGTAGGTAAAACACATGATAACAGTCTTTTAAAGTAGATGTTAGACTCTGATCTATGCTCCAGTCCAATATCATGTCAGTAAGGAATTGAAAGATATTTATTCCAAAGATCTAGACAACGCAACGAGATGACTGTCACAATCATCACAATGCCAATGTATTGCCAATTTATTATCCATACTCCATTACAGATACTTTGCTCAGTTTATCATCAACTCACCCGCATTAAGCTGCTCAATCAAGGAAAGTGTTATTAAAAAAGAGTAAGGGAACAAGTTCCACCTATTTTCTATATCCTAATCACATTTAATACCTCAATACACCGCTACACTGTACATGCTATTCACTTTTCAACCATGCAGAAATATTACTGCTGAGGAAATATTACTGTCATGGTGCATTGTTCTCTTAACATAACGAGTTCTGTTTTGTCTGCTGCCGGCGCGACAAAGCAGCCTTCTGTACAACAGAGTTGTTTGTCAAAAACAGTTGGATTTGTATGACAATCCCTCACAGTGAGGGAAATATCAAATCCCATGAAAGGGCCACATGCTGCAACTCCAAGCTTACTTTATAATGCTCACTTTATGGTTGAAAACCGAAGCCTCCGGAAGGTCACAACTCTGTTTGCTTCCTTTTGAAGTAGTATGGAAGTGTATTGTCCATATTTTTCGAAGGAAACTTTTCACCGGCATAATGCAATGTCTTGTGTTTTAACACAGTCTCAGTCCCAACTCGTCAAATACAGAGGCCTGATCAGTGGCCCCGCTAGTATTAATATATTAAACAAATAATTTGATTTGAGAATGGTAGCAGGCCACGCAGCCTCATTGTGTGAGGTAATGTGTATTCTAAGACCGACTCAACCCACATCACACTGAATGTATTCATTCATGTGTTGTAAATAAATGGATGCTTGATAGTTGTGTGAAGGTCAGGGACAGAGGGCGGAGCCAAAGGCCATGAAAGGAGGGGAAGAGTCAGAGGTCAAATGGAGATGATGAGCTGATGAGAAGAACCCTGGGGTCATTTTTTGGGCTACCCATGGAGGTGATAATCCCCCTGCAGAAGGGAAATGAGAGACAAATAAGAGAGAAAGGGTTCCTGAATGTTCCTGAACATATTAAGAGTCATCTTACCTGTGATGTAAAAGTACTTTGACCAGCAGCCATCAAAGACGGGTGTACGGCCTCTTTGCTTTGCTCCATCTGGCTGATTCTGTCCTCGTTCATCTTCAGCAAACACTCAGTGTCGGGTTTCTATGGCAGCCGCTCCCTCAGATGCTAGATGGAAGCCGTGTTTTTATAGATGTAACTAATTTTGCTCGGACAGGTTCCAGGATCATTAGAACATAGTACGGCAGATCTCAAGTCCGCCTTGGTATTTCCGCGAAAGGTCAGTGGACGTAGAATATGTTTTATTACAAGAGGCAGGTCGGAATGCGAACAAAGTAGCTGTGTGTGATGTATGGGCCGACTTCACCAAATCAATAACACTGCAGAATTCTGTATTGTGCTTGGAGGGATGGACTGGACTGCATTGTGCATAGTGGGATGGATGGGTGTGCGTGTGCGTGTGCACTTCAACACAACACAGTGATTCTCTCTCTAAAAAACGTAAGACTTGTCAGTGTTTCTGATAGGTAAAACAAAAAAAAGATATAGTCAAAGCACTGCATAATTATAATGTGCAAGATACAAATGAGCCTTCACAGGCTGCTCCTAGTTGGGATTTTGTTTAAACCTTTTTGTAAGATTAGGTGTTACTTAATCTCCGTTTGACTATCGTGTCTTTTGAAATATGCAGTATTTAAAAGCTCCAATACGGATCAGTGTTTAAAACCGGCCTCGCATGGCTGAACAGGAAATTACTAGGCGAGTAGATTGCACACACTCACACACCTTTAGTCACTGGATCTCACTTTGTTTAACGATCGGCTTCATTCGAAGATTTTAAGAAGGGTTAGCTTTGATTATTTACATATAAACACTCACATCAAAAATTATACTGCTGTTACGTTAAAAGTCGCTTCCATATGTGCAGGGAGCTCGCAAGAGACTGATTAGATGTCGGTTCCAATTGCTCATTTTCATCAAGCTCTCTTAATAAGGATCACACCAATGGAACTTGATGGCATATGTTTATTCAAGTTTATTGCAGTCGATGTTTTAAAAATATTTTACCACGCTGAGATAACCCTGGTGGCATCGCTTGGATTATTTGAGAAATGTGAAAAAGCTCCTCCGGAGACACAGGTTGCTTAATCATAGGCCGAGTTAAACTGACTTTTATGTATAACATCAGCGTGGCTGTTTTGATGTTGTTAATTATATTGACTTAGAATTCACAGGAGAAACGCTGGCAAGAACTGTACGTTGTTAGTTGGCACTAAGTGACGCAGCTTCTCAATTTATGCCAATAACTGGCACATATGAGCGGTTCAGGCAGCTTCCAAGCCTCTGCAGTCGCTGCTTACCCCGCCAGCTATACTGGTGAAGCACTCAAAAAGTGCCGAGATAACAACACAAGGCAGAGCTGAAAGGACAATTGGGACTTTGGGGAAGCTGTTCAACGACAGCATATTGGGCCCATAGTATGGAAAACATTCATCAGACTCTTGTGAAACCTACATCCTCTATCCACAGCCTCAGTCAGAAAGCCTCCAGGAAACAGGTCAGTGAACAAAGCGAGAGAGTGAGAAAGGAAGGAGAGCGAGAGAAAAAAAGATGGGAGATGGGAGGAGGGGGCGTCAGAAGTTGATAAGAACTGAGCTGTAATGTTCTTCTCGAGACCAGCTGCCGGAAGAGCTGCTCCAAGGCAGACAAAAACACCTCCCAGTGCGCCTCGCTGGCCCGCAGTGACACCTCCCAGAAGTCTTCCCGTCGGCCTCTCCAGAGCGTGACTGAGAGCTGTCACCCAAAGGCGACATAGAGCCTGCAGCGCTGCAGCGCACGCATGCCGGCCTTCGCAGAGAAAGACTTTCACAATGCAGAGATGTTCAGAAGCGGAGGAATCCAACCCATTTGGCTCATTTCTTCAGTCGCATTTCAGAAAAGATGGCATTTAAAGCCTCAACGCGACATGAAATGACGTGCCGAGATGAATATTTTCAGCAGAGTAGCGGGGGGAACATGGCTGAAATATGTTACCCTGGCAACAGTCGACAGAGGGAGTGAAACCAGAGCATGTTGTTATGGGCTGCAGACAAAGCTCCTCCAAGTTATAAAACACTGCCTGCGCTCCTAAAATCCCGTTATTGATAGATATTTTGTTTCCCCCAAGAGTTGCAGGTTCCAATTTGGTGGGGTATAGCGGGGGTATAGAAAGTCAAAATCTAGCCGTGCAGCAACTATATCAGTGACAAATGTGCTCAGGTTGCTCTGACAGAAGGGGTGGTGGCTCTGAGCCGCCTCGCCAACTGGTGACAGATCAGTTTTACATAAAAGTCCCACAGCCCAGAGGCCTTTTCTCTGGTGAGAACAGGAGTGTTGAAGAGGGTGAGATATCTAACAGTCAGTTCTGTTCACTGTGACTGGACTGCTGATGATCATCACCGCATGACGTGGTCTGTGTGTGTGTGTGTGTGTGTGTGTGTGTGTGTGTGTGTGTGTGTGTGTGTGTGTGTGTGTGTGTGTGAGTGTTAATCTGATTCATCATTTTGCTGATGCAGTGGGTCTCTGCTGGTCTTCCATTAAATAGCAGATAGTGTGTCCACTGCTAATTCAATGAATGACCTCCCTGATAATTAGAGCTGAATAAAAAAAACACCGTAAGTCCTTCAACTAAATTGTATTGCTCATTCTAGTTCTTTTTTTATTTTTTGACAGTTATTTTTCAAACTAACTCTTTATTAAAAGGCCTGATGTATGCCAATGTTCTCCATAACATTGAGTTAGGTCTAAATGTTGTTTCAGATATTTTACAGAAGGAAACAATGCAGAATCACATTTAAACATGCAGAAAATATGAATACAATATTGGCTTTATAATAGTTTCCATTGTTATCCAACCTTGGTGTACTCATTCTGTCTGTTTTGGGGTCTCATCTGAGATGAACACTAACTGAATACAACTAAATGAATTTGCAAATAAGTGAACACAGAAATAAAAAAGCTTGCTAAAAGATGACATACATTGCCAGTACCTGTTATACACTTTTTACTATTAATATTATATTATTATTATAATATTATATACCAGCTGAACGTGGGTGTTTTATGAGCAGTTGATTTATGTGAGTTTAATCTCTGATCAGTGACCCAGCCGTGATGTAAACAGTGGTGGAGCAGTGGAGATGCCTTCAGTGGCACGATGGTGATAATGAGGTCAGCTAATTGGGACAGCTAAATATATTTCCTTCTCCTTTGAAGGTGAAACTCAGATCCAGAGTCACAGCTGGTGATAATGAGGTGATTAGCACCTTTTGATGACCACAGATTGTCTGACGAGCGCTTATACATCTAACGTACTACATCTCCAAGTAACGCACAGGAACTACTGCAGGGACAACGCATGTAGTTGTTGCAGAGATCATCTTTTTTTTCCAGAGTCCAGCCCAAACTTCAGACAAGACAACACAATTAAATCTAACATAACTGTAAATGATACATGTTATTTTCTGTTAAATTCTGCAGTACTGTCAACACTGAGCATATACTGCCCGCGGAAAATATCAGTGAAGTCAGTGATTAAAAAAATATTTATATTTCAGTGTTATTTTGGACAGTTACTACTACATTTTTTTTTGTCTTGATCTTATGTACCAATGTCAACATAATAACTGCATTAATAATGTATTTTACTCAAATGAATAAACCATTCTCCTAAATTAATAATCATTAATTAGGAAAATAAATGAATGAACCAATAAATGAATAAGTAAAATGCCCAATGATTTTTAGAGAGAAATTGTATTCGACTCTCTATTGCAACCAGGCCTTTAAACATATGTGACAGTGTAAGTTTTCCTTCTGCATTTTGAAAGTTTAAATTTGCCTTTTAAAAGCTGCCACCGATAACCAAAATCAACTAAAAGATTTTTTTAGCAAGCCCAACAATCTCAAAACATAATACAAGTCCCAAAACCTCACAACAGCCAATTGGGTCCTTCACTTTCAATCAGACAAACAGTTTCCCCATGGTGTGTGTGTGTGTGTGTGTGTGTGTGTGTGTGTGTGTGTGTGTGTGTGTGTGTGCGTGTGTGTGTGTGTGTGTGCGTGTGTGTGTGTGTGTGTGTGTGTCTGAGGCTTTGTGTTTTGCTACATACTGGGAACCTACAGAAGTTTTTATCAACTAAGCGGGGACATCTTTGGAAAGTGAGGACACGTGGCCAGTCCTCACTTGTTCAAGGTTAAGACATGGTTTTAAGGTCCAGGTTAGAATTAGGCAAGGGTAAGAGTAAACAATTCCACTTGTAGGGTGATATCGTTATACATTTGCAAGCATCAGCATGTGTAAATTCCAGTCAAGACATTAGAATGTCAAATCTTCAACCATATATTGTTTGCCTTGACCTTTTAATGCAGCTCAAAGCCACCATTGTAGGATATCTAATTTGTAAAGCTGTTTGTTTCAAGCATGTTGGTCTGAAGGCTTTGAGAAATCCAAGGCTGAAGCGCTTTGTGCTTCCGGTTCCATTATTATAATACTGAAAGCGGTTTTGAAGATAAAGTCATTTTTTCTGCACATATTCCAAAATAGAACGGTTGACGCATGGCTGTCTTCTACTCCATGATTTTAGAGAGCTATGTTAAAAACATAACTTTCAATGACATTTCAGATGCAGCTGAATGCATCGCATACCGTAATAACAGTAACTTCTACATTAACCTCATCAAAAGGCTCATGTCCTTTGTCATTACTGATTCACTGATGAAAGAATTAAAAACCTTTCAAAGGAATTTTTAGACCAACCAGCTCCCATAGCAACAACCAAACATAAAACAGCAGTGTGCTGTGCTCTAGCCTTTATTGTCTTGAACTACAATGTCAGTATTAGAAGTCCCCAAGTAGACAGTGTCTTTATCTTACTTAAACATTCCCAGATTAAGGGAGAACTGCATTTAGTTTATTTATTTTTTTAGGACAAACTGGGTGCATACCACAGCGTACAGACCCTGCAGTGAGCAATAATACGTTTCAACATTTTGCTCTTGGTGACTAATTAGGGTGACCTCATCAACACTGTAGGGAAGAAGAAGAAAAAAATACCCAGTAACTTCATTTTTTTTCTGTGTTCGGAGGGGGATTTCTGTGAGCAAACCTCCCTGGTTTCATTGAAACGTGGTCAGATGTGACAGAGGCTTAATGGCTTCTCTTTTTTTTTTACAATCCTCACTGTTTCTAAACGTTGCTGTTTGTGCCGGGCTTTTCTTCCTTAATTAAACATTTCTAAATTCCCCTTTGAAGAGGCACGTGTAGACGTCTCGCCCATTAAAAAGCTCTTGCTCCTCATTCATTTTGCCGTCACGTTCCAATGCCATGCAGCTAAATCCCCTCCGAACAGCCGCTCCGCGGAGAAATGGGTAGTTTGGGATGTGAATTACCATATTTGGTAATAAAGTAACATGTTGTCAAACTGTTCGCTCTGGCATAAGCCGCATCCCAGTCATGGAGGATATGCAGGCTCTAAGCACGAGCTCAGAGACTTTTAATCCTGGGCAAACTCAGCAAGCTCACGAGGAGCTTGCCAGGAAAGAATGCCTGAGAAACATGACAATGGACGGACGTGACACGGGGACTGGAGGAAACTCTGCAGCTGTATTAGGTTCAGGGGGTGGCAATGAGGGGTGCTAGAATATATTATTTATGTTCTATGATGCCATAATATGAAAGGATGTTTTTTTTTTTTTTTACTTCTAAGACCAGATGTGAGCTTTGCCAGGCAATACAAGTCCCATCTTTCTCATGTTTTGCAACACAACATATGGCAAGCTTATGTAAAGACATTTTTCATCTCCTACAGTAGAAATAACAATGGATGTAATGCTGGAGAATGAAGTGTATTGTGATTCAAAGGATATGCATTTGATGAATAGAGCTTTGTATACAGTAGCATCGGTATTTCCATATTTTAATATAGGTGAATATATGGGTTAGAAACAAAAATAATGTACTCTTTATCACTGGAGCTTCTTTTTGTCAGCAGAAAACAACATTTGAGCTCACAAAGACATAACATATATAAATATATTTGATCTAAGTGATCTAAACCAGGGAAAATCACAAATTGAAAAAAGTCTGTTTAGTAACACTACCAATTGACACTCTTTTTTCTCACTACATTTGGTGGCACATACGTATATCCTAAAAACTATTACAAAAACTATAACCAAATTAAAATTGTTCACATTTGTAACCCATGAACAGAGTGCCATGGCTTGTTTAACATGTAACCTAACCTCTCCTCTGAGGAATGTTTCATCGCCTTCACTGAATTGTGCAGAATAATTTCCAATTAGATTGCGACAGTTAAACAGACGACACACTTTGGGTTCTATTAGCTCCCAGTTAGACACAAGTGCAATTAGATTAGTGAGGATTGATCTCTCTGTGGCCACGTTGGCGACTGATAAAAAGATTAGGAACTGTGCCACAGATCGATGGAGGTGGTTGGAGCGTCATGAGCTGTTTGTCTCGGATGACAGTGATGAACATTGTATTGCTTGAGTCGATGGATCGGTAAAGGTTTGGGCAGCACATGGACACTGGCAGTGGATGAAAGCTGGCCTTGACCCCGTTTATTTTGGCCCGTTCTTGATGAGCTCGGCATGTTTAGGGATTTGGGAATTTAAACTGTATTAGTAACACCCTTACTGCCTCGCAAAATATTGCTTGTTGAGTAAAGCAAGTAACTTTAGGCCTTTAAACACACTTTAAAACACACTGGAAAATACATAACACAAAAATGCAAAATACTGGCTTGCGAATTGTATATGTCGAGGGCTTTTATTGTGAAAGATAAGAGTGGAAGGAGTGGATCTGATGGAGGAATAGAGTTTGCTGTCTTTGTTCTGACTACGGAGCCTCTGTGTGTTTGTTTTATGAATAAAGGCGACACTCAACCCGTTCAGCACCATAGTATTGGTTGATGCCTAATGGTGCAAAAACTCAGAAAAATCGTCCTTTTAAAATAAAAGTGTCACTTTTGTTGCCACATGATATTGACGTTCTGTGTGAAAGTATTCATGACATTGCATCCGTGATGTAGAAGTGTACTCAATGATTTGTCATTACGTCGTGTGGTTACAGGTGCAAAAAGAGCACACCTCAGAGGTGAAACAGCGAGACACTGTTTTTTAGCATTACATTTTGATGTTACAATTTTTTTCTTTTCTTTTTTTCTCATAATTATATTGTCACAATCCCACAATTGTATAATACCACTTTAAGTACAGTAGTGTTGAGTTGCAAGGTTGGACTAGTTGCTGAAGTATTTTTACCCACTCTGAATTCCCACTTCAGAAATATATATTTTAATCATATCCCCAGTGCCCTTTAAAATAGAAACACATGTATGTCTTGGAAAATGTAACCTGTTTTTGGCCACCAGTTTTTTTCCGCCTACTTTGTTTTTGAGAAAGAATGTTTTTTACATCACCTTGGAATGGCAAATGGCTTTGAATACCAAAGAGCTGCCGTTGATGAATAAGAGTTACTTTTGTTTTCTAACAATTGTGCTTTTTAGTATCAAACCATTGTTACATGATGTATAAGAATCATCACATTAAACATCATTGTAAGAACCAAAGTGCACGCTCTGAGTAATATAGTAGCTAATCAAAGGCTTGTACATTTGACTTTTTATCAAAGAACTAGACATCTTTTATGGATTTGTACACCAGAGATGCATGTCTATACAAGCGGTTGAAGTGCTCTGTCAGTCACCTGCCATTGTCTATGAAGAAAATGAATTGGACTTCCACTTTAGAAACCCTGGGTGCCCGAAATACCTTCTCCAACTTCAACTTCAACCTCACAGAAAGTTAACATTTGATCCAAGTGAGTCTGTCTTGTTCAGCAGAATAAACAAAGACCGAATACTCGGGCTGCTTGATTCATTCGCCAGAGACACATTTTAATGAGCTGCTGTTCATTTTGACCCAAAACCTCCCTAATGAAGCTGCTCAGCGTTTAAAAGTACAAGAAAATGGCTGTAAAGAGCACTCACTGTGTGTATGTGTGAAACATTAAAGCAGGGAATTGAATAAACCTTTCCTAAACATCCCGTCTTAACATAAAGACGGAAGAGCAAAGCCTCTATGAGAGTCTGTTGATAACGTTCCCTCGTTCCCATGTTGCTAAGCCCACAGCACTTTTGATGCTATGCAGCATGTTTCAATTCATCAACGATAGCTGCCACAGCCAGTGCAGAAGTAGCAGGAAGCCTACAGTATTTAAAGCAAGCCAGCTAATATATAATATATGGACTCCACTTCCCTTTGTCAGCAAGTCATCCCAATTATATTGTGGCGAGGGAAACGACTCATTCGATTTATTACATTGGAAGACACATATGTACAAATCAATACGCCTGATTAACTTACATTTGATCAATACACTTTTACAAGCAACATGCCAATCTGCTGATCCTGGTAAAATTTTTGAGAAACAGCCCGCAATCTCAGGATTACTTTGACACTCAGCGTTCACGTTTATCTTGAGTGCACAGTGCCCTTTTCCAGTCTGTGCATAATGGATGTTGGAGGCCAACAAAGGTACCTGAGCATGGGTTATGAATTATTGAACAAAGGTGATTTTTCAGAGTCGACAAAAGGAGGTCCCAATACAAATAATCTGATGCAAACACACAGTCATCATACATGCTGGTAGCATACCCGAAAAGGATCTCAACAAAGGGGATCATTTAGGTCTAATGGGCTCTAAAGAAGATGCATCAGGGTTCTTACGCTCATGGAAAACCTGGAAAAGTCATGGAATTTTAAAATGGTTATTTCCAGGCCTGGCAAAGTCCTTGAAAAAAATAGAATCCCAAAAGTTTTGGAAAAGTCATGGACATGTGTTATATTCATGTGTTCATGACGTTCATTTACGCTGAGTTTGAAATAATTAATATGCTTTTAAAAGAAAGACGCTCAAAATATACATACAGGCGTCTATATAAATGTTTATTATGTTATCAAACTATTGTCTCTCATTCATTTGTGCCATTTAAGGTTTACTGTATGCTTTGGAATTCTAAATTTAAAGTTTAAATACTACATTTTCTCACGTTTTCATGTGGAAATTTGGTTTAAAGTCATGGAAAAGTCATGTGAATCCATTGGTCAACATGTGTATGAACCCTGATGTATGCAGTACTGTATAGCATCTACTGTGGACACATGCATTGCTAATAAGTGGTGCTGAAGCTGTGCACCGTAGCACATCTGTCATATTTTCATAGGAGCAGCCTGAAATGTGTTTCTTCCCGAGCAGAAATCAATCAGACAAAACCATTACAGCATATCATGGTACAGCACGGATGGATATCTCATATGAAGAATTAATGTGCAGTTTTGGTGAATGCTTGACATACTCAACATCTCTTACTCCCACTGTATCAAAAAGTCATAGGGCAACTCGTACAACTTTCACACAGTGACTGGAGTACAGTGGATCTTTTACTGTTGAATACAAGCACTCCCCTGGCAAAGCTTACAGAAAGCTATCTATAAATCAGCAGAAAGAGAAGCGCTTAATAGGTGTGTGGGGCCCTAATGTGCTCTCAAGGATTGTGATAACGTTTTTGGATGTACACAATCTTGTGAATTATGGCAATGTCTGCAATTTGTTTCACAGCGGAATTTTTTTTCATTCTTCCGATTCAGGCGGTGTGTCTGTGGGGGGGGGGGGGGGGGGGGGGGGGTAAACATCAAGGAACACACACCTTAACACACCTCTTTCCTCTGCTTCAGTCTGTTCACAGTTCTCAAGAGGAGTGTACGCCATTTTCGGATTCTACGACAAGAAGTCTGTGAACACCATCACGTCATTTTGTGGGACGCTCCACGTGTCCTTCATTACGCCCAGCTTCCCCCTGGATGGGAATCAACAGTTCATCATCCAGATGAGACCCGACATCAAAGGGCCCCTCCTCAGCCTTATCGAGTACTACAAGTGGGACAAGTTTGCCTACCTGTACGACAGTGACCGAGGTAAGTCACGCACACCATTGTTGAAAGGATCTTTCCAGATCTGATTCCACAAGAATTACCACTAATGTTGGCATCATATAATTACCATAATCTCGACAGAGTCTGATGGAAAAACATGCAGCTATAGCGACGCAAGACAACCTGCAATGCCAACGCTTGTTCAGTGGCTTTAAGCTCCAAACTGTGTTCCCCTCTAGCGTCGGTTTTGGACATGAATGCGTGTCAGTTTCCACTCATTGCAATCGCACAATACAGTGTCTTTTCAACATTTACTTCCAAAATAGGTTTCCTTAGTTTTTAGGTTTACTTACGCTACAAAACAACTTGATTAGGTAGGTTATTAAAGTAAATTGGTAAGGCTTAGGAAAAGATAATCATTTGGGTTTAAATAATGCCGTTTATTATGTAAAATAATGTACTTTTGTTAC
The DNA here is from genome assembly GCA_038501785.1 of Myoxocephalus aenaeus. Classification (NCBI taxonomy): domain Eukaryota; kingdom Metazoa; phylum Chordata; class Actinopteri; order Perciformes; family Cottidae; genus Myoxocephalus; species Myoxocephalus aenaeus. The sequence goes on from JBAMJR010000100.1 coordinate 382,062, forward strand.
GTCGATGGTGTTAAGTAGGCTACGTATGTTACGTAACAAAAGTCAAAAAAGTCAACTTTGATTTGGTTTCACACAAGAGATGAACAGCAGTCTCCTGAATGAAAGTCCTGTGTTTGGCCATACGCAGACTTTAAAGCTCTTTATACAATGCCACTTGCTCTGACCATTTAATAGCGACTCAGAAGGGTTTACACTGGAGTTAGTTAATTAGTTAGTTAATTAGTTAGTTAGTTAGCCTGGTGCATCTCATACATACGCTAAAGGGTTCCCACAGCGCCGCTGAGCCGTATCAGCCCCTGAGCTGCACTGACGAAGCTGCTTTATTCAAAGTCTTGCGAGTCGGAACAGGTTGAGCCACATAAGGCCCGCAATTATTTCTCCCTTGATTGAAAACTACATTGCCCTTTGAAAATGACATTTTTCTCATTTTAACGTGACACCATCCACAAAGGTGGTTGCAACGGTTTGATCTCATGCAATCCAACGATTGTATTCAAACTCCTTCTTTTAGCTCAAACACCAGTTATATGCAAAACACATTGACTGTAAGCATGCAACACAGCACAGGTAAATCCAGGTAAAGGGCATTTTGGTTTCTGACACAGAGCTTGTCACATACAATCAACTATAGCACCTCCTGTGTTTGGGAGTCTGTTTTACATAATATAAAGGGGAGTGGAGGCAGTCAGGGTCATCTTTGACGTACAGTAAAGGTGATGTGCCCTGCAGGTGTGGACTTCCACACTCGTTCTACAGAGAGACGTGATTTGTTTGCATTATGTGTTTATGCTATGAACACTGACAACTGAAAAAAGTCATATCTGCCTTCACAGCTGAAACTGTGTTCCCACTATAGTGGTGGACAGAGGAGAATCTATATTCAATATTATTGAGTAGTACCAAAGGAGAATATTTAAAAGCAAAACAGGACCAGTCATTGCTTTCATTGCAAGTACATTATATAAATATACATTTCATGATTTTGTTTTTGCACTATGTGGAATGGTCCATAAACCAATCGTGGTATTATGTGGGATTTGGGGAGCAATTTCCAAAAATATTATTTAAGTGTTACCACATTTATTTTTCTTCGGATAATTTAATCATGCAAAGATAAGTTGATTCACTTTTGCATATTAGGGGAGGGCATTAGTGCATTAGTCCCCAAAGCCATACAGGAAGGTTTTACTTACAGTTATCTGTTTTTCACATCTGATACTAAACACACACACACACACACACACACACACACACACACACACACACACACACACACACACACACACACACACGCACACACACACACACACAGGTTAGTAGATGGTGATTATGTGTTCACAAGCTCTAACTCAATGTCAAGCATCACCAACCCCCTGGCCTCTCAGTTGATTTGTATCTTTATTACACTCATTATTCATCAGTCTACACATTTAAGTCAACATTTAAATAACAATCATTAACTGTGCAGTGTCCCTCTGTGCTCAGCCTGTGAGTGCACCTGTGATAGCGATCCCAGATTAGATCATGGACTGATTTTATGCAAGTTAGAAAATGATCTTCCATGAAACTGTAATATCCAGACTTACTTCATATTCAAATCTATTCCATCGCTAATCTTTGATCTCGTTCGTCAGTGATTATTTATTTTTAATTGGAGATTGATGTATGTCTGGAAATGTTAATTTAGCAGCTGTTTCGCTGTCTGAATGGTTCTTCTTTCCCGCTCACATCTGGTATCTGAATATCACACAACACGGTGTGTAAAGTGTAAAGACGATAACGGCAAAACGGGCTAAATAACACACAATTGCTCTGTGTGCGCTATCTGTCTTTGCTGTGTCATGTCACTCATTTCGTTGTGTCATCTGCTAATTGTGATTCCGTGACTTGTACCCTTGGAGAACAATGCAGCCTCCTGCGGCACAGAGGGACCGTCCAGCGCTGAAAAAAGGAAACGTCTTCCAAAGATAGTGTTCCATTGTATTTAAATAGCTACTTCAATGAGAGAACAGAATTAATACCTCAATCAAATCCAGTTACTTTGGAATTACACTATCAAGTCTTTTTTTCCCCCCTTTCATTCTAACAAGGATATCCGGCTTTCAGGTTTCACTTCTTAATCCCCCTTTTTACTTCTCATTTTAGATTGACAATCATTCATTATTTTTATTTTCTGCACACAAAATAAGTAGTTGTGGGATCACTTTGCAGGTGTTGAATGATTATTGATGAAAGCCCACAGATGGCTTACAAGAAATGTAACTAATACACATAATGGCTTAAAGTAACAGGAAGTGTGAGTTCTCTCTCTCTACACCAGTGTTCAGGCTGAATATAGTGTAGTGTCAATGGTTTAGGAGGGATTTAGTGCATTTCTGCTCTGTATTCACTTTAACTTATTGTTTGACATCACTTAAAGTCTCACCACACATGCTCCACCTTCACTTAATCTATCTACAGTATCTACCTTCATTCCCATCTTTTTCAACATGATCTTCTTCCTCTTTCCATCCATTGGTAATCTTCCCAGTCAGCCTTGCCCCGACTGAAACCCAAATACTGTCCCTCTCCGAAACCAGAGGGCAGGTTCCAACCAGCTGTTTTAGTCTGTCCTCATGCTAATGCTAGCTCTGACCCGTTGTCTCTACTGTACGCCCGCTGTGGCACCAAAGGGCCTGTTGTGCATATTTCATCATTGCATGGCTGTCTAATTAGGTCAGTGTGATCCACTCATTCCCATGGCAACATGTGTGTGGAGAGAGAGACACAGAGAGCGAGAAAGAGAGAGAGAGAGAGAGAGAGAGAGAGAGAGAGAGAGAGAGAGAGAGAGAGAGAGAGAGAGAGAGAGAGAGAGATTGTAAGTGACTGAGCGAGATGATGAATTGTATTAGCACATTAAGACTGATGGTTGAACCAACACTGCCATTGTCAGCTAAGTCAGTTTAGATAATGGATGTACTGTCTGTGGGCGTTTAGGCAATCTGAGCGTTGTGTTTTGCATTCCTTTGGCTCACTGAATGCAACATGTTCTCTTTGATAATTTAGCACTGCCACTTAGAATAATAGCTGATGAACAAAGAAAGGATTTTTTTCACAATCTGGGTCTTTGGTCAACATTCCTATAAGGAGTTGTGTTTGATTCTGCACTTGACAATTTACATCCAATTTCAGTGTTTAATGCCCTTCAACTAGTGAGTGTAAGACCGCTCACAGACATACAATTCAAAATGCTATCTTTAAAACAATAACCTTGATAATTCCCTAAAGTTAACTAAGTGTTTGGTTGCTTAGTCAGGCTCTACATTTAAAGCTGCTTTAATCCAAGGCAGTCTCACCACAGTTCGTAAGATTGCATGATTGTTCGTCACAATATACAATACTGGTTTTATATTCTTACATTCATCAGGTGGTCAGAAACAAATGAATGCTAATGTGGCTCTGAATCTGCACGATGTGTAAACAATCAATTGTTTGCAAAAATGCCATATCAGCTTAAAAGGTGATAATACAAATATGTGTGCTGTTTTGCAGCTTGTCTCCATTGCAGCTAAGTGGCTATAAACCAAACCAACCACATCTGGTGTTTTGCAGAGTTTCTGGCTATAGCGATAGTGTTGTATATGATTATGATAACATTTTACTGACCTAATCTTGCAGTATTTTCTGACTTTCGTTGACAATGTATGTATCCATTTGCATGTTTTTCACAATACTTGGAACCTGTTAAAATACCATTTCAAATTCAAATAATTAAAAAAGTCAATTACCATTAGCAGATTCAAGTTCCTACTTTAACGGCAGCATTACTGCCCCACTACTACCTAAATCCACTTATCCATTGATTATGTTTGTGGTGCTTTAATAATTGGTATTATGCAGTGGTAATGTATACCAGGGGAAAGATGACCAACCTTTACTGTGGATGAGTGAGGAAACAATAGCTTGAAGCAAAGAGATTGTAGCTCGCTGGTATTGAAATGCTTTCCTATATGCATTATTTATGAACATTTTATTGCCTCATTTGAATAGTTTTCCATCATATTTTGCATATGATACAGACACATACATCAACTCATCGCAATGTTGTTGATCAAGGAGTATGAAGTTAAGCCTTTACAGTCGAGGCTGCATGTGTGATCACTAGGAAAATAAATGTGAAAAGGGAAGTTATGGTTTACTGTTACTCCACCTTCACAGTTGTGATTATCTCTATGCTTTATCAAATGTTGCATACTAATTCATGTCTCTGATTTCTCCCCTTGCCTTTTAAATTCAGTGCAACTTAGTGGCAAATGTGAGGTCACATCAGTACAATGGCAGCGCTGTGCCTGTTCAAATGGATGGCATGATGTTGTCTGCAAGCCAAGACACAACATATGTCTTATTCTAAAGAGGAGCAATAACAAACTGTTCTAATCCAAGGGGGGATATGCTGCATACAGCAGTCTTTGAACTGCAGAGGAAACCAGCAAAGCCAAGTCTCCGCTTGAGTTCTGTATTTAGAGGAGCAACAAAGGTTTTTATTAGTTATTATTACATCACAAGGTTCATTGTACAGATGGAATGGTACTATTTAGAATAAACTGATGTGCAGCAGATTGCAGAAAGGAATCCAACACATTTTAATTGTATAAGCAATGGTCGAGTGGGTTAGTGCCTTTTGATTGTTTTGGGGCTATTAACTCAGTGGTAAAGACCATTATAATTGGATATTAAACTGATAATACAACTCACTCCACTCCAGTCTACTTTCATTTAAAAAGCATGGGCAGTAATGTATAACTACTTGTTTCAGTCACTAATCCTATTTATTACTTTATAATTGGGGGGTGGGGGGGCAACCTGTTTATAATCATCATGTCTTAGCTACACGGCTAAGAACACACATGATATGCTGTGCCATGTGTGTTCTTAGCTGGCTAGCTTGCCACTAGTAAAACTTAAGTTAATACTGTTCTTGTGTTAAGTTCATAGTTAAAGGTTGTGTGAACCATGAAGATTCACTGTGAGGAAAGGACTCCTGGAGGGCTGGACAGGGCTGAGCTAACGTTAGCTTGTGATGTTCAGTGAATCCCTTCTAATTGTTGGCTGGTAGCTTGTAAACTAAAATGCAACATAGTCCATTGTTGCATATGTTAAGTACAGTAGTTGTGGCGTGTGGGTCTGAAGGCTTTGGAAGCTTTTGTAAATCACATTTGACATAGCTGGACTGAGTAATGCAAGTAATGTAACACATGATGCCTACAAATAATATTGCTAATGACTAATTCATAAAATAATGACTTTTCCAGATACAAAACAAGTAATTTGCCCAATATGCCTCTTCCCACAGGTAAAATTACAGCTTTTATAGATTGCTTGTGGCTATTTTAACTTCTGGTTAGGTCCATTTCACCAGTGGGATTTAACTGAATACAAAACTGTGTTGCTACAGTTACCTTGTGCCCTTATTTTAGGGTGACCAGATTTGAGTTTGTGAAAAAGAGGACGCTTCGTCTCGGGGGGGGGTAGCAGTAGTGTATAGCATGCCGGGGAATTACATTTACGTTGAGATCGGTCGACCAATGACAGTTCTCTCTACAGTCAGAGCTTGCGCAAGAAGGTGGAACGTGAGGGAGATACCATTTCCAAAACTTGTAAGGGGGTAATAACTATTTTTCCGGATGTAGCAAAATCCCGGACGTACCATTTCCAAAACTTGTAAAGGGGTAATAACTATTTTCCCCGACGTAGCAAAATCCCGGACGTTTTTGGAATCCCTGCCGGACGCTTTTTTTAGGTCTCGAAAAGAGGACATGTCCGGGAAAAAGAGGACGTCTGGTCACCCTACCTTATTTAGAACACTGGTTGTGTATGTCTAGTTATCCAGTTTTAAGGAACACCTGCCAGACAAACAGAGATTAACATTTTCTGTGACGATTATATAAGTGAGGTGGTTATCAAATAATAATGCATGCAACGCAAGACACAAAGACTGTGGCTGCACTGATGTGAAGCTCTGGGGAATTTCTCTCTGCAGCATGCATTTTTAATCATCTCTTTATATAATGTTTTAGACCTCACGATGTAAACGTAATATAACAATCTATGTCTATATATACATTTTGGCAAATACACAGTTTTCCTTGAATCAAATTGTGTTGGTATTACTTTTTCAACCTTTTCAACATTACTCTCTTGCTGTGAGCAGGAGAAGCTGTAGCTTTGTGATACTAATCAAGCAAATTATCATTCAACCATAACCACCATCAATGTAGAATCAACCTTTACGCTTACATTTAGCTTATGTCCTTGATGTATCTTCTCTGTAAATCGCTCTAAATTCTAATTATCTCATTTAATAAGCATTGATGAAACAGTCAAATTGAACCACACCATAATGACCTAACTGTAATTATGATGTATAGTTCATTCAGATGAAACTGCAAGCCCCCATTTTCCTCCCTACCATCATAAAACCATGGCTGCATTGCATGAAATTGATTACATCTGTAATTCACCTCACTGTAGCAAGCAAACGCTCAAAGCGCTCTCAAACGGCCCTCTGCAGACCAGGGATCAATATCAGAAGAGATATTCAGCTATGAAGTAGAGAGGGTGATACGAATATTAGTTCAAATGGAGACTGTAGTCTTTGCCGTCAATAGACTTTGCTTCAGATTGATTGACATTTCCTGCATGTAATTGAAATGAAAACTACGGCAGGTTCTTTAATGTATCATTTTTGTTTAATTGGTTTTGGAGTAAAGAATGAAACATGCGAGCGCATAAGATGGTATTGATGTAAAGATTGTTTAATCAACACTCACCCAGCCGCAGGCTCAGTGCTTCGACTAAACACATTTGTATTTCTTACTGGTGGGAAGCCAGTGAGGGATGAGCTAAAGGCCAAGAGAAGGGTAGGGAAAGGGAATGGACAGATGGCAGTCCATTATGGACTTAGGAAACAACAGTTCTCAAAACAATTTCCATTCAAGGTCTGTTTACTTGCTTGGAATGGAGCTTCCTGCCATAGTATACACTCTATATCTGCAGAGGATGTTTGCTCAGTTGCTATAGAAATAGATGTTCAAACTCTAGTTCTGACACCCATTTATTGGTATATGTTCATGACTGCTGATAACGCAATTTCTCTCGGCTGATAGCATTCAAAGCAGGTGATAATGAGCACTTTTAGGACTTCTCCTCTATGTTGGTTTAAACATTGAGCTTGACAGTTCATACCTGACTTCCTGAACAGGGAACGTCTTATGAATAACAAGAGGTGATGAAAATAATGAAAGGATTATGGAAGGTTTAAACATCGATAGTTCAACTTCATCTGCTGATGAAGGCTGTGTGATATGGTGAAAAGCGTCATTGGACCTTGAGTAGAGATTGTTTTATCAACGACATTCAAGTACTGTATATTGAAAAAACTCAACACTTTTATTCAAACATAAATCAGCAATATATAACTTCTGTATTGGTGCCTTCTAGTGTATTGTAACATCCACTCTCCTCCCACATGTTAGTCAGGTTTATGCCAGAACACCTGTGAGTCATCCTGATGAGCTCTGTACATAAGGCATTCAGTCTCTGTTAAACATCCAAAGGGTTTCAATAAGCAGACAGTCAATAGTCTGAAATGAAAGCACTATGTTTACCCATGGTTTTGAATAAGTCTTGTCTGACACATCTTTTTTTTAGTTCATTTTCACATCTTTTCTGCTTCCGCCATTGGTGTTTGTGCTCCATTGCCACGACTTCCCTTCTTTGTGGTCACTTCTAAAGTGTGTATGACTGTGCCCTTACAATAAGACACATGATATACAACCAAATATACCCCATTCCCGGAAAGCTGGTTTCAAGGAAATGGGAAAGGGCAACAAAGAAGAGACAATGATACTGTGCAGAAACACAAAATATGAAAACCTTTTTTAGTATCTACCTTCCCAAGGTGTCAGTTTTTTGGTTCCATTTGTAAAACGATGTCTCTAAAACCAAGAGTTCTTCAATAGTCTTCAGTGCCAAATAATACAACGGATAAATCAGTATGAATAATGTTATAACTCCACTTTCCATCCCCAGGTCTAACAACGCTGCAGGTTGTTCTGGACACAGCAGCAGAAAGGAAGTGGCAAGTGACAGCAATCAACGTGGGAAACCTGAAAGACGAGAGGAAGGACGAGGCCTACCGCACTCTCTTCCAAGATTTGGAGAACAAAAAAGAGAGGAGGGTGATCCTGGACTGTGAACAAGACAAAGTCAAAGACATCATGGAGCAGGTAAAGAATCTAGTTTTGTTTTTGTTTCTTTATCATTCTGTTTACATTCAATGAGAACCTACAGATGGAGAGTTTTCTCTATGTGAAATGTAACAATGTTAGGAAGGAATTTAAGGTTACAGTGAACTGGGTGAGGCAGGCTTTTGCTTTGATCGCAACTCAAGGGAGCTAGTATTTTAATGTTATTAACAGTCAAGAAAAAGAGAAAAATCACAATATCTCATTATGTGAGAATGTAAGAAATTATCTGCAGTATTTTGTTCCATTAGTTTAATGCAGCGAAAGGCTAACAATCCTATTAAAAAAGTGTTTTTCAGCCAAAATATGTGCATTTGATACAGCCTTTAGAAAAACAACATTGTCACATGGACCCAGCAGCCCAGCAGATGTGGAAAGGCACCATAACAATTGCACTAATTGTTCATTTAGGCTGTAAACAAAACTGCAATTAAAGGCAAAACAGATGCACATGAACAAGTTATATTTACTTTACTTTTTACCCAGGAGAGAGGCTTATCGATTAGCATTTAAAGCATGCCAACGTCTGTTTAACCGGATGCTGAATTAAATCAATGCCCGCAGCCTCAGTGCCTTGTTTATCTGGGAAAAACAGAATCCGTTCAGGTGGAAGTTTTTTGCTTCATGTCAAAGACATTTACGTGGGAGATACAAGACGTTATTATTCAAATCTGCTTCAAGTAGCGGCCCTGACAAACGGAGGTGCCAGTCAAGCAGCGGGATTAGTTTTAGGTGTGTCATTTATAAGAGGTACAGAAATGCTACATAGCTGAGATATTTCTGTTATTTTCTGCTTTTCTGCTCCACTGATAAGGAACGTTTATTTGCAATTGGATATCTCTGTCTCGCCGTATTTGTGACTGTGAACGCCACCGTTTTTTTTCATTCAATGATAACAGCCAGGACAGTCAGCCATGTTAGGGTTGGTAATGACAAATTACAATGTCTGAATGTAATGCTGGATTTGTATTCATTACGCTCATGATTGCCTTATCTCTGGTTATCAGACTCCTGGTCCATTAAATAATTGCAATGAACATTTTCCCAAATACTAATGATAACAGATACAGCACTGAAATGGATATTAATCATATTGTGAGTCATTAAAAAAAAGCCAAAACTGTCTCAAAGAACTTCTTTCAAAAACTTGTATAATGCTATCTTTTTTGCTATTCATTATTCCAGTGGGAGCTTATACTTTGTGTGTGTCATAACCCTACAGGTCATCACAATTGGCAGACATGTTAAAGGCTACCACTACATCATAGCAAATCTGGTAAGTTGACACAACGTCTCCATTTGTTCAAGGATTCTGTCATCACTTTTTATGTTTCCAAATACACTTCGTATAGAAAAGAAACATGTCTCAATTAAATTTTCCAGGGATTCATTGATGGGGATCTGACCAAAATCCAGTATGGCGGTGCCAACGTGTCAGGATTTCAGATTGTTGATTTTGATGATCCTTTGGTGTCCAAATTTGACCAGAGATGGGAGGCCCTCGAAGAAAAGGAGTATCCTGGTGCCGACAGCAAAATAAAGGTACGTTTTCTTTCTATTCCTCTATTTATTTGCAGGCTGGGATTGTTGAGTGAAAATATCTTTGCAAGCACTTAAACGTGGCTCATTTACTCTAATGTAAGTACAAGTATGCCGTTTCGAACAGCATCACCCAACTATACAGCCTATAAAGCTGTGAAACTATAAAGATATTTATGCATTGTTACACTTACACACATACATTTCCCCATGAGCTGAGTGTTGGCATGTATAACACATTTTTTATAATTGAATTTGCATGCAATGTAAATGAAATCAGGATGTTGTGATAGTTCACAATATTCTCGCAACGTCTGCAAAATTGTCAAAGTTCAAGATCTATTTTATAGCCACACAGCTAGGCTGTTGCAAGTGGTTCAAAATCACTCTGACATTTACAACACAGAACACACTAGGTGTGGCAAGGTCCATAAACATAAAACATTTTAAAAAAAAAGACCACCAGACATAGGCTATTATATGCACTCTAATTAGGACAAGATGCTTATTAAATGCCAAGGAGGACGAACAGAGAGTGTGTTGTGTGTGTGTTTAGAACTTCAGAGGCGGATACTTTATTTTCAAAGCGGTTCATGTTGGTCCTCACTGGTTGGCAAGTTGAATTTAATGGCAGAACTTGGAATCAAAGTCTTGTTTGTCAACTAATTATTCAAACCCTAAAAAATGGATGAGGCGAGTTTGTGTTCAAGATCCATGGTTTGACTTGAGGCACAGACGTAACACGTCCTATGTAGTTTGCCTCAAAACATTGAAGAATAACAATTAGATGCATAGATGCAGTTGAGAGAAGTCACAAAGCCTTCTGCAGTGAAGTGTCTGGTTTCTGCTAATTGAGACCCCACAGATTTGGTCTTTTTGCCCAAATGGAATGAAGTTGAAATCTGCCCAGCCATAACAAATGACAAAAAATAACTATGTCCTGGAGGCTCTCACCCAACACCAGTGTTAGATCTTTTGCCTCTCATCTAGCTGGTGTCCTTTGGTATTAAGCAATCGTTGACCAGCTGCACTGGTATACATGAGCTGCCTGCTCAGTCTCCTGTTTACTGGCATCCATTTTGGGATTTCTTGGTCTTAATGTTCCAATAGTTAACTCAGTCACTACTTTTTTTTTAAAAGAAAAGAAATTAGTTACACTTTGAAAGGATAACACTGAAAATAAATCCCATGAAGCCAAAACCGATTACATCTGATTTATATTTGTAGTAAAAATGTAGTGTTTTTTGTTATTGGCTATTTCCAGTTGTGGATTTAGAGCTCATATTTATGGTTGCAAGACATGTTCAACTCAAACTAAACTACAGTGCCCAAGAATATTATGTAATGAAAGAACAAGTCATCTATTGCGGCGGAATGGCTGATCGAACTACGCAGGAATAAGCTCTATAACGGATAGGAGAGAGTCCTACTTCATGGTTAGGAGTTAGGGCTGGGCTAAAGGAATCCTACCTCCCTGACAACCTCATTCCCAACTTCTTTTCCCATTGCTCTGCTCTAGTACACATCAGCGTTGACCTACGACGCCGTGCAGGTGATGACGGAAGCCTTCCGCTACTTGCACAAACAGCGCATCGAATTCACCAGGAGAGCCAACAATGGTGACTGCCTGGCCAATCCTGCTGTTCCGTGGGCTCAGGGAGTGGAGATCGAACGTGCGCTGAAACAGGTAACACATTACACATATGCACACATCCTTTTGTTGGCGAAGTCTTGTTGCCGTGGTAACAACAGATCTCCCTCAGCAAATGTACGAAACACCCACAGAAAGTACTTCAGATGTGCTGACAGCTATTCTTCAGAAGAGACACAGAGGTCTACCCACAGACTCTCCTCTGAGCGATAAATCAAGATTAGCTTCACTCCTGCTGAGAAATCTTGAATTACAACATTCAGGGGAAAAAAGTACCAGTCAAATAGAAAGATCATTAAAGCACCAATGGTTATATTGGTTGATAAAAGCATCAACCAACAAAATTACTTTCCCATAGAACTAAACTAAGCTCTCAAATACAATTCAAGGGAAACTGTTTAGTTAGGTGTTGGCAACTACTTGGTTTGATGTTGTAAAAACATGATGGTTTGTCTTAAAATGACTATGAAATTGAAACAAACAAAAATGCAATAAAAGCATGCGCTTCTCCTGGGGTCGCCTTGGTTTTTTTGATCCGTCCACCAACCCGACCTCCTCCCTATGCTGGCTGCTGCAGACTCATTTAAATGTATTTGTGTTACACAGTTTTGTTGGATGGGAAAGTCATTTTGAGGAGACAGGGCTGAACTTACAGGATGCTCAAAGGGTTTTCATTGTATCTGTATCTCTATCACTCTGACTTGGGGAAAGTCCCTGGTGTCTCCTGATTGGCCATGTGGCACCGTCGGGATGACCGCCCACAACCAAACTGTAGCAAGGGTGAGATTTTTGCCATGATTGATCATAACTTGGCTTTGATGCCTTTGCCTGCTACACAGAAAGTCTGGATATGCATGTAAAAGGTGAGGAATAGCAGTCTTAACCCACCCCATCGGTACAAGACAGGGAACATAGGGTCAGTATCAATCATGTCAGATATAAAGTCCATATATTATGCTCATGTGTTATGAGAAATTAAATCCATTCAACACGTTTGTATGGTGTTTTTAAGGTGTTTTGTAAGAACACTGCATTTAAACACAGCTGATTCAACAAGAAAACTCAACAGGATACCTATAAGCCTCCTTCTGGTCCTTCCTGTCTTGGCCTATTTGTTGTTTAATTTGGCTGCCAATAAGCAATGAGATTTTCCAAGTGTCTAAACACACTCATGTCTTTCTGCTGCTTTGTAGCTGGGCATGAAACACCATTTGAAGTCATTTGGATCTTGGCACGAAGGCTGCATTCACATGAAATCAGGTGTTGCGGCGAAATATAGCGCAGGATCGTGTGGAATCTCACTGAGCGGCCCATTAACACCAATCTACTGCACGGAAATTAACGTCTTCTGTTTCCTCACGGCTGGGTTGTACAGATTTGGATCGCCGGTTACACAGCCAACTCAGCATGACGTAGGGTTGCATTTCTCTTAAAAGTTGATTCTGTTTCAACTTTCTACTGCAGGCCTCAGCATTTTTGCTGCAATGCCAGATTTGGTGTAGACTAACTTTGTAGAAGAGGAGAGAATAACCAACCAGTACAAAGACTGACCCCCTTTACGTCTCCTTCCACTTTAACTTACATCCAACTAATTGTTTCAAGAAGAATGCAGTATGATGAATTATGCAAAACACAAAGGGCTGTTTTCGTGCGACAGAGCAGTCGTTGTGTACATGCCGTGTCAACCACGTTGCAGATGTCATGTTTAATTTTCTGTCTCTAAGGTTCGTGTGGAAGGCCTGACGGGAAACATCCAGTTCGATCAGCATGGCAAGCGAGTCAACTACTCAGTGAACATCATGGAATTAAAGACCAACGGTCCCGTAAAGGTCGGCATCTGGTGGTTCAATACGTATATAATTGTTGTTTTTTTAATCTTGTGGATGGTTTACATTTGAGGATCAGAATATGTAAAGTAGTACTCTTACAGGAGCACTCAAGATTAATTGAACACATGTTTTTATGCATTTGCTCCCAACAGATTGGATACTGGAATGAAGTTGACAAAATGGCCGTCACCAAATCGGATGTCTTTCCAAATGACACAACAGGAATGGAAAACAAAACAGTTATTGTCACCACCATCTTGGTAAATATCAGAATATATGATTGTATAACGCAGTGGCGGGCCGTGGATTTTGACCTATGCCTGCTGTCTAACAGCTGATCGCGTGTATTTGTGAAAAACAATTAAATTATAAAATAGCTATAACTTTTAATTATATATATATATATATATATTTAAACAAAAATAATTATTATTTAAATTTAAACTTTGTGATTCTGTTTAGCCCAGCAGAGAAGGCTTAGCAGGCCCTGACGGCCCGCCACTGATATAACGTAGTTTAAGTTAATTTAATTGTCTTTCCAGTGTCTGGGGAAACAGTTGTAAATTGTATTTCATTTAGACTGAATTTATTTAGCTATATGATTTTAAATCTCACATTTCCCTATGTGTATTGGGAAATAGTTTGTTTTTCTTTAGTAGAACACCTTGTCTGTCTGACTATTGTCTTCATATATAACACCAGAACAACACCAGGCTACTAATCTCTTGCTACAAGTATGTGGTTGGTGTTAGACTAGTGCTCTCTGAATTATGTTCTCATAATTACGTGTCTGCCTGATCCGAAACCCTTGTTTTTGAAGCTGCTTTTATAACATTGCAATTTCAAACCTCATGTGCTGAGCGCTGTTTTCTTTTTGTTGTGTCTGTCCTCCAGGAAGCTCCGTATGTAATGCTGAAAAAGAACTCTGACCTTTTTGTAGACAATGAGCGTTACGAGGGTTACTGTGTAGATCTGGCTGCGGAGATAGCGAAGCACTGCGGCTTCAAATATCAACTGAAAATAGTGGGGGATGGGAAATATGGAGCCAGAGATGCAGAGACCAAAATCTGGAATGGGATGGTTGGAGAGTTGGTGTACGGGGTGAGTTGTCTTTATCAAGAGGTAACGCAATTAATATTTATTTGATTAATACCACATGCCACTTATTCTGGTTATTTTGTCCCTTGGTTTGATAGAAAGCAGACATTGCAGTGGCTCCTCTGACCATCACGTTGGTCCGAGAGGAGGTGATTGACTTCTCCAAACCCTTCATGTCTCTGGGAATCTCTATCATGATAAAGAAGCCTCAGAAATCCAAACCAGGAGTCTTCTCTTTCCTGGACCCCCTGGCCTACGAGATCTGGATGTGTATTGTTTTTGCCTACATCGGTGTCAGCGTGGTGCTGTTCCTCGTCAGCCGCTTCAGCCCGTATGAGTGGCACACTGAAGAATATGAGGACGGACAGATCCAGACCAATGAGTCGACTAACGAGTTTGGCATATTCAACAGCCTCTGGTTCTCCCTTGGAGCCTTCATGCGCCAAGGCTGTGACATCTCACCTCGGTAGGTCACAAACATCACCGACTGCCATGTTGTTCTCTGTTTAATCAATCAAAAATAACTTGTGAATTCATGTATTTATAACTTGGAATGTAAGTGTGCTTTATCACGTTTCACAGCAACGGCTGACAGAGATTATTGGCAACTGTAATCTTGCAAATTGCAAGTCAACGAAGTCTATCTTTTGCTATCTTTTGGTCTGTTGGTCCAACACTTTAGTCCAGAGTGGAAGTATCAGTAGATTTGTAATGGAGTTATTAGAATCAAGAGGCAAGGAGGTTGATTAACTTTGATAAATCACTCATATCTACGCCAACAGGTCTAATTTTCAACTTTCCAACACTTTTGTCAAATAAAAGGACATTTCTACTTCATCATCTACTTACTGTCAGCGCCAATTGTAACTACTCTCAAGTTACTGTTTACAAGCTAAGTTTAGCATAATTAAATGCTAATTAGCATATCATACTAAAATTATAAATGTAAGCATAACATCATGATAAAAGTTACATATAGAACATCTCCACGGTGACACCCAGTAGTTTTTAACATACATGTTGACATTCTAGCTGTAAGTTATGGTACTGTTAACACATCAAATGAACTCATTTGATTCAGCTGAGTACGTGTTTTCCACTGCTAAACAAAAAATATAAGTATTTATCCATCCATGTTTCTTCTTGGTAATCACCTTGACAACCTTTTAGGGCCACTGGCAGTACTGAGGAAATGTAAACGTATGCAGTGTCAGTGCTCTTAGAGAGCTGCTTTGTTATTATTTATTGTATATATATTATCTTTAGATTGACTCTTTTCATTCTTTTATTTTGTATTTTCTTCAAACACATCCTGTAGGTCGTGTTTGTACAAAGCTTACATACATGAAGGGAGTTGGGATAATGGGGCATCTACATGCATTTAGTGTCAGATAAACTTTTGTATATGGAGATTTAATAACTTGTGAGAGCAGGCCCTTGTAAGTAAGGTTTGAGTCATGTATTCCACGGAGATGAAAGATGATTCAACGTGTCTTCTACATCTCATCCCGGTGATATGAGCGATGTCAACATGACTCTGAATCAAGAGACAGTGTTATATAGTGCTATATAATGTTAGTTTATTCCTTCAACTGAAGCAAGGCTGTCCTCCTTTGTTTAATACACTCGTTGAGCTTAGAGGCATGTTATTAAACCCTAGACAACGTCAACATATTACTTTAACATAGATTTAGTATTATTGCATACTGCAAAGGTTGAATCATCTTCACAAGTCTTTGTCCTGTATAATGACACCAGTGCTGAATCAAACAGTTTCTGAAGATTGATTTGTTTGTGAATGCATTCTTTACAATCGGTAGGATTATGAGAAATCAAGCATCTGACCACTATAATGAAATGTTTTGACTTAACTAATGAAGTGTTCATTGAAGTGTACCTCAATTATGTCAAATGAAAATAACATTGATCATTGATCAACCGTTTTAACACATGTGAAACTTCTGTGTGCTCATGTCCACTCACTGACTACAGTTAGAGAATATGTTGGTAATACTTGATAATTTTATAAACAGACAAGTGTCAAGTTCTGTTAACGATAACAAACAAAATGTAATATTTCTTCCTTTGTTTTTTTATCATTAGATCTCTCTCTGGGCGCATTGTTGGTGGCGTTTGGTGGTTTTTCACTTTAATCATCATCTCCTCCTACACCGCTAACCTGGCTGCTTTCCTAACTGTTGAGAGGATGGTCTCTCCCATTGAAAGTGCAGAAGACCTGGCAAAACAGACTGAGATAGCCTATGGGACTCTGGATTCTGGCTCCACTAAAGAGTTTTTCAGGGTAAGAGATACTATCTTTGTATTCTATACCTCTGGAAACAAGGCTTTAGGCTTGAGCCTTAGTAGCTGAAATGCAACTTACTTCAATTCTCAATGAACCATGCTCCTCTGCTCAAAATTCTTCCTTGAAGGAGTAACTCGAAATTCCAACATTTTGTCCCGAGAATGACATATTATAATAGTGCATGTAATCTTTAAAGCAGTACATTTGGAGGAGGAATGAATGACACACTTAACACCTTGCATTACATTTCATGAATTTATTGGAAGCTCTCATAACCGCGCTAACAGCAGGTCCTTCTACCATTGTCTTTTTTTTTTCTTCAAAACAGCGCTCAAAAATTGCCCTCTTTGACAAAATGTGGACATACATGAGCCGTGCGGAGCCCTCTGTGTTTGTGAAAACCACAGCCGAGGGGGTTGTGAGGGTCCGCAAGTCCAAGGGAAAGTACGCTTACCTGCTGGAGTCCACCATGAACGAGTATATCGAGCAGCGAAAACCCTGCGACACCATGAAGGTGGGAGGCAACCTGGACTCCAAAGGCTACGGGATCGCCACGCCGAAAGGATCCTCATTAAGGTGGGTGGAATAGTATAACAATGTGTCCAATGTTGTTATAGTATCCCACCTACCCTGATGTAGCTTTGCTTATTTGTCTCTGGTTTGTATCAGGAGATGAGGTAAAGCCCATTCCCCTTCAAATTCTTTAAAAACCATTGCAATTTATTGTAAGTCGATAAATTGCAAAATAAATGTTTTTTATCTATAGTTATATATATATTTGAATAATTGACAAATTTGCTGCAATAGTTTCCCAAATTATTATTGTTAATGACTCATTCCTCTTATCCAGGCTGGATTTCAGCTGGTTATTTGAACCTTTTCTAAATAATTACTCATATTAATGAGATTTTGAATCTTAATTTGAAACTTTTCTATTGCTTCTCCCATATTAATCTAAATTTAGATTTCTCTCCTATAGTCTTTCTGTCTAGTACTGTCCTAGCGTACGTCTTTTTCTATGTTTCTATATGCTTAACATGTTGCCTTGCTGTTCTGCCCTTTTTCTCATTTGATTGACTGAATGATTGAGTAGTTTGTATATTTCTGATAAGATATGTTAGGAATGTGTATAATGTCTTACTGTGTTTTGCTAAACCCTTGCAGTACACTTCTTTTATTTAATGACTTAATGAACATTTCCTTTGTGGAAAGAAATTGGAAGCTACAAAAAA
>JBAMJR010000100.1:1660000-2037500 GCA_038501785.1 Myoxocephalus aenaeus
TTTAACTTTTTCAAACATATAAATAATGGTAATTTTCTCTATTTTTTTTACTTCACATTGACGCATGGCAGGCAGGTGTAGCGGCTAGCTAAGAAGATACCTAGCTTATGCTACGTAAATAGCACCACTGCTTATTAAAAGGGATGTAGCATGTAAAACTCACTTTTCAGTGCTTGTGCGTATATATTTGAGTATCTTGAGGATTAACCCTCAAACTGTGACATAAGACAATCCAGCAGTTTCTTTGTGGGCTGCTTAGATCAGAAGTTATTTGCTTCAACAGGCCATTCAGATTTGGTCCCCCATCTTATGTCACATTATAATAAACACCCACCCATCCAAGTATCTCTGGCCGTGACTCCAGAACTATACCTTTGCAAAGGTGTAGCCCATTTTTTTCACGAGCTAATTAGAATAGAGTGAACTTTTTTATTTCGCTTGGGGGTATAACCTGAAAATTAGAATGATATGTCCCCTTTAATATATATCTATTTTCAGTTAGACTTTGTGATAATATATATATATATATATATATATATATATATATATATATATATATATATATATATATATATATATATATATATATTATACACTATACAATACATGATTTTTGTATTGGACTGGCTTATATTTGGGTACTGTAACCATGCAGTATAATTGTTTCTAATCGTTGCCCCCTTCAAATAAATAAGGCTGATCGAACCATTAACAATTATAACTGAAACTAAATGCGTTGTTGGCTCAACAAAGTGTGTCCGAGTCCCTTTTGCTTAATGATTCCAAGAAATGCTGCAATGAAAGTAGATTTTTTTTTTTTTTTGTCGTAGAAGGTTAGTAATCATTGTGCTGTGGATTACAACATGAGTCGCTTCGTCTTGTCTGTAAAGAATGAAGCAAAACATATTTTCTTCTTCTTTATTTGTCAAACTTTTGCATTGATTTGTAACAGATCAACTGTCACAGCGAGAAGAGCACCCTAAACATGTAAATAAACACACACAATTTAAAGTAAAACATTATTTTTCACAAGAGCAATACAACCTGCATGCATGACTTGTTGTTGTTTAACTGTGTCTGACTGATTTATATATTTCACATACTCTGCATGCTTTTATGTTCTGTGCCTATTTTAACATATTTGACATTTTAACATTTTATTTGCTTTGTGTGTTGAATTTGTGAGCCTCTGTGTTGCATGTCCTGTTAGTACTTGACAATGTCTCCTGAATGATGATACTATGTATTTCAATATTCTCACTCTATTCATTGTTTGTGCACGTATTGTAAAGCGTCAATATTTTATAACCTTGCATATTTAATTATATTTCTGTTTTGTAACATCTGCCTCTCGGGACTACAGATGAAAAATAGCCTCTTGGCTAACTCTGGCGCATTTACAGAAATGTTTTTATTAATGTGCACTGTCCCCTTATCAAATAAACCATTTAATAACATGACGTCATCCAATCAAACAAAGTGAAAGTAACAAAGGATCCCAAATACAACATTTCATTTCCTGTTAGTAAATCACAACGCTACGAGGAAAACATCCTCATGTACATCTCAGTCCGTATTGATATCTGAAGACTTTTTTGGGGTCGGGAAGGTCAAGGCATGAACCCCGCTGAGAATGCAAGGGAGTGACTCTATAGATTCAATTTCTCAGTCTCAATACGGCGTTTACGAGTCGGTGACATTATCCTCAGCGACAAAACCTCACATCTGCAGAGATTTTCAGCTGCTAGAGTCATTCACAGACGCTGCAGACGGGAATGGGTGTTGGCCTTGAGTTGATCAGTGAACTGCAGAGGGGGCGCTGAAAACAACACAAAGACCCTAATGACCATTTCTGAAATGAAATACTTGGATTAACTTTGAAATGCAAGAAATTATCGTGAATGCTTTCGCAGTTAAAACGTCAGGAGAAATTAACGATCGGTATTTGTAAATCTCAAGCTTTTCCTTGCTCATGAGATTTGATGGATTGATGGATCAGGATTCAGCAGACTTCTCCTCCCACCTTCCAGAATTCACTTCTTCTGACAGAAACCGTTTCCCAAGGCAGAAAAACAAACATAAACCCAGGGTTTTACAAGGATAACACGGTTCATGGCAAATATGCCCTTTACTCAGATGTCTGGCCCTATACCACACATGGAATAAAAACCTGGTCAGATTTGACTGAATGCCAAAACCGGCTGGCTTCACTTTTTCTTCCCTTTTTTTCTTCTTCTTTTTACACACTGAGCATGTTTAGCATTACAGGAAACCTTTGCTGCTTTAAATATTTAATATATGTGTAGAATGCAATTCAAACTCCATTAGAGCAGACACACACACTACTTTACTAATTCTCTCTACTATGGCATGTAAGTAAAGGGAACTGTGAGAGCAGCAATGATTGCAATCATCTCTGTTTATTTTAACAACGCAATGTACGGTTCACCACATCAGTAATTCAAGAGCCCTACAGTGCTTAAAAAAAAATACTTGTCCGTGTCAACTTTTGCATTTTCTTACAGAAAAAATAGAATCACGAATCTGGCGTTCAAAACTAATTGGGAAACACAAAATGTTCCTCAAAAGTCCAGTGAGAGTGGTCAATGTCACACAGAGGTGGATCCAGAAACACCATTCTACAAACAATATAATATATAAAGGACAGCAACAAAAAAACAAGCAACCAACATAAATATTACTATCACTGCTGCTGGATACAGACTGAATAACTAGCATGTTGTCTTTCTTAAGGCCTTTACATGCAAATAAACAATACGAAAATGCAATATACTTGAATGCGAATAACTAATATATCTATCGGCAATTATTTAGAAAGTTAAGAACGGAAGGAGTGGATCTGATATGCTCCCCCTCCGTGTTATTGTTTCATAAAAATAGGCCCCAGTCAACTCGTTGCACACAACAGGATCGGTTGATGCCTTTATTTGCTGTGAGAAAACTCCACCGTGTTCTTTTTCGCCGTACAATGGCACGTCCTTGTGTGAAAGACCCCCCTCTCCCGTGTATGGAAAGGCGTTTAGTTTGCAGAAGCAATATGTACTTGGCGATGCATTTGCTATCTGCGTACTACATGCAGCTCTTTTTGTGGCACTGACTGCAGTGGTTGATTTATATTTAATACAAAACCTCTGTGTCTTGAGGAAGCATGAAACAGCGCAGATGGTTTCTTCCATCGTAATCGTCTTGCCTCTGTCGGCTGCTACACTGTCGCTGACCCCCGAGCTCTGACTTTTTCTCTGGAGGGCGTTCGGTGAAAATAGTTTTTTTTTTCAACCGAGATCAATACAGTCTGACATTATTGTTACGCCCTCGTGAAGATCTAACAAACAGGAGTACGCCGGCTCGAAGCCGAGCGTCTCCGCTGCTATACATGGCCGTGGACTGCTGCTGTCAGCATTCCCCTTCTGCTCTCCTCTTTCAGCCGCCCAGTTGCTTGGCGCGCCCTCCTTTTTTTTCGGGGGTGATCATGAATCACGGAAATTGATTATGCTGTCACATCTCAAATCCCCCTGCCCAGGGCTTGACCGCAAAGTGTGTGACTGCAGGTCGGTCAAGCCTGCTTAAGGGATGCTCTGCTGGCTGCCCCGGAGAAGGGCCAGTCAGCCGGACTGGCCCCGCGGGGTCACGCGGCTTCCTACCGTAGCAAATTGTAGAAAGATCACTCACGTCGGCGGGGAGGAATGAAGACGTCCTGCTTAAAATACCAGAGTCCAGCCATCACCGCCCGATGTTTCCCTGGCTGCTTTCTACCCTTCCGTCTTCCTCGTCCCCACTCCCCCCCCCCCCCCGTTGTGTCATCTGTCTTTATCAACGCCATTCAAAGATTCTTGGAGAAGTCTCGAGTGACATCACGAGATGCCAGAGGACGTCTTCGGGGTTTTGGGATATCTTTGCCTCATCGCATGCGAGAGGCACGCAAGAGCGATGGGCCACGTGGGAAAAGAAAATGGCGACGCTAACTCGCCTCCAAATTAAGCTCAAGCTATGAATTGCTCTTCCTGGAATCTGCGTTTGAAGAAATCAGCGCAGCCACAATAATCTGTTTAATGCAGCGGAAAATTTAAGGGAGGCCTCCACATGTAAAGCCATGAAAAATGATGACCGTCCGCACAGAGGCAAAAAAATAATAACGTTTTTCACAATCAGACGATAACATCATTGACTTGGACCAAACTTTGATTCCTCTTGGGCCTTCTTCTCCGTGCAACCAGTGAAGCTGTAGCAGGATATTCAGTCATTCATAGACAAAAGCGCTTTTCAAGCAGTTTTTTTTTAAACTTGACTTCCAACTTTTGTACTTCATCATATGGACATCACATGTTCAGCTGCTTCTGGCGCACCTTCCCCTCTAACCCAGACTTTCCAACAGACTCCCCCCTTAATGATTTCTGCAGATTGTTGTTCTTTTTTATTGTGAAGATAAATCTGCTGTAACAAGCTGAAAACACCCATAAATCTGGTGCCGGGCTCGGGTTGCAATGAGCCTTTTTAAGGGTCACTGTTGCTATGGCGACGCATCAATCCTTCAAGGGGCCGAGGCGAGCGCTATAAAAGAGGTGAGTGTCTGTGACAGTGTTACTGTTGTTATTGTGGACTCGCCATTAAAGCCTTTTTTAAACGACACAGACTGAAGGGCCACTTAACCTCTCTCAGGCGTGTCTGCACTTCAGGCCTTTCTGGATTATTGTTGAATCATCAGATTTCTAACTCTGCTTGTTACTGTACTGCACTTTTCCGACGTAGACATTTATTTCACTTGTATATGCAGGAAGGAATTTTTCAGAGGATGTACGTAGTGTTTAAGGAATGCGCTGCTTCACTTTGGTACTTTAACCTCTGGAAGCTGGCCTGTTCGTCCCAGCTCCTCCAACAAAGACGTTTAACACTTTGCTCGAGGGCCTCTGAACGTGAAGCTGACAAGGAAACAGTGGGTGTCGTTCACTTACACCTGCCAAGAATCGTCCCCCGCTGGAGTCTCCAAAAGTGATGTGCAATAATGAACTACAGCTTTTAATGTGTCCGGGATGTAGCGGCAACCCGGTCTCACTCCAAACTCCTCAAATACAGTCAGTGCCTTCTGCAGTCTGATACCGACACATGGAGGCACCCTTAGGCGTCTCTATGCGACGCATCGGCCTTTCAACTCATTCTTAACCCTAGAACACTAACGTTGGGTCATTTTCACCCGAGCGATTGTGGTTACGTTATTTCCATTGTGTTGCTGTTGTCTGAGTTGCGTGGGTTATTGTGTAGCTTCATGATGCTCACTGACGTTATTGAAAGTAGGCGTGTCTTATTGAAGGTGGGCGTGTCTCCCTGCTCCAATACCTGTTTTTTTTTCAGCAGGCACGTGTTTAGGTGATTTTCACCCGACGTTAGTGATAGAAGGTGAAAATCATGTTTTATTGACGATTCCCAAATTTTTCACCCGATTTTGAGCCTTTTTTTAGGGTTCCCCCATGATACCAGTTTTTTGTTTTATGAGAAGTTTTATAAGGTAAAATGAAAGAAGAGTACTTCAATTTGCCTTGTATTGTTGTATTATGTTGTATTATTGTTTTATGTACTATTTGTAACGTTTGTGTTCTCGGGGTAAGTAAACTATCCCTTAGTCACGTGACCCAGACGTTTGTCACTCACTAGTCACGTGAGTCGCCGAGATAACGTTGACCACGCTCTTTTCCTAAACCTAACTAAGTGGTTTTGTTGCCTCAACCCAACTCCCTGTGAGACACTATGTGATGAGTGGATACTGACCCGCTGCCGCTGCCACTGCCAGAAACTGGCCACAGACCAAGTGTCGGTACTTGACAGATTGGGCGCTGGAACGTGTTGGAAGCGGCGAGCACGGACCCAAACGGCACTGAATGAACCAGCGAGGGCCGATCGAATCGGACCCTGTTGCATTTGTGTCCTCTTTCAAGAGTTGGGAAGTCGTTCCTCCGACTGTGGTGTGTTCATGAGCTTTGAATCGTAATGGAGAAGCAACATGAACGCTACAAGCATGTGTTGTATTTTACGTCTTTGAGCATTTAAACATGGCTATTCCCAGTATACGTGACAACAAAGAGCAAAGGAAATGGGTCAGGTGAGCCAAGAAATTGGGGAAAACATTTTCCCAACACCACATGAATGCAGCACAAATGCCCTGTATATCATTGGTTAGTGACATTTCCTGTTCAGTTGGTACAGTCTGTGTGCAGTGGCAATGCCCTCCACATGAGGAAATGCGTGTGAGCATTTCATGATCATACCAGAAATGCCATTCTTGTGTCGTTAGCAAGAAAAGAAGACATCAAGTACGTCATAAGATACAAGAGCAGAGAGATTTAAGCCAGACTTGATGCCAGACATGTTTTGTAACAAAAGACAGGCACTTGATTATACTTGTTTGCAGCCTGCAGTAAAGTGAGTTGTCATACTGTCAGTCATGCTCACATTGCTTTGTTCTCCGGACTTTAAAATGGGCACCGACATTATTTCCTGGCAGTGGTGGTACACAGTGGGGCTTTCATGCCTTTCGAAGCCTTCGGTTATACAATGAATTACAATAACAGTAAAAGAATGTTGGCACCGAATGCAATGTTTTTTTTTTTTTTTTTTGCATGATCGTACAATATCAGCTTGTGATTGTCCAGTGGTTTGAGTAATTTGCATTGCTTTTAAATGGAACTTAACATGCCATTACAGACAAATGGCAGACCAAGCATGTATCAGCAGATCAAAGACGAACCAAACCCTCTGTCATCGTTGGGTCTGCTGCTCATTGTTTCCCGAGCTTCCAGCGGCGGTGGCAGTCCGATGGAGAACACTCCCAACAAGGTGTCCCAGCGAAGAGCCAGACCAAGTGCTGAAAGACGCATCTCACGCTCAACATTCACTCGGTCGCGAGCAAAGCGCTCCCTTGTTCATTTATCTTTGGCGGGACGGTTGGCTCTCCGCCGTATTAATGAATGCCAGTTGTTCCTGTGCTCCACAATCAGGAACTTCATATTTGGCCACAGATCAATTAGCTTCAAAAAGGCTTTGAAGGAAGCAAGTTATGTGCGCCGGCTGATCGATTGTTTTCCCCTCTCTGTATTCTTTTATATGTTTGGTAAGAAATAAAGGCAATCGTCAGTGTTTTAATTTGATGAAGACGTCCAGCCGGGTGAATCGTTGGTTGCGAAACAAAAGTTACAGGAAAAGTACTTGAACATGGTATAATGACAAAGCCTCGCTAATATATCATTGGATGTTCGTCATTAATTGTAGCCGAGATATTTTTTCCGTCTCCTTCCTCGAGTAAACACCAGTTTACACTGCCTAAAAGAGTCTCTCTACAAACACTGCAGACACTTTTCAACTGTTCCACGGAATAACAAATAACTCATTTTCCTGACATTTTAGGGAAGTTTGAACTAAGTCTCGAAGAAAACATTCAGAAAACAGTCAAAATGTTGACTTCTGAGCTGCTGTTTTAGAAAGAAAGGGGAAGTGGTGGCAAGCTTATGCCAATATCTAATATAAAATGTGCATTCATAAAATAGTTTAACCCTATTTGTGGTGCAGAGCGGCGAAGGTTTAATCAACTCGTCGACTAATTGCACTCATCACAGCTCTGAGTATATTCAGAGACATCTGTTTGGTCTTCTTTTTAATAGATTTCCTCGTCTCTTTTCAAAGCCGAGGTGAATCCTTTTCCATCTCTCCCTGTTCTCCACACTGCAGGACTCGCGTGTTCATTTGCACTTTTGATGCATCGCTCTCACTGATTAGAGGCTATTGAGTTCGGGCTCAAGACGTTCTCGGTCCACTCCCTGCAAAAAAAAAAGGTTCTCGATGAATCACACCACAACCCAAACCCTTCATTTTGCACGTCAACGTTGAAGATCCTAAGCAGCTAGCCACATCAAAATATGATTGCTTTGTAGAATACTTTGACCCAATGATGGGGTTGCCATGAGACAACAAACCCTTGCCAGAGTTGCTAGAGTCTGAGTAAACACGCAGCTTAAACGCACTGCAAATCCCCCATCGACAGTTCCACGCTTGATGACGGCGAAGCCAAATGCACATTGTATTAGGGGGAGAAGAGGAAATAAATAATGAATTCAAAATAGCTGTGGTTGAGTGCCTTCCCATCAGAGCATCTGTTTAGGATCTGTTTTCATTCTTTGCTCATTAGACCCTCTTCACTCTTAAGACCGGGATAGTCTTCTTCTCATCTCTGCTGCAGAATCCTTCAGGACACGGTGGTTCTTCAGACAGCCACCAAAGCTGGTTATCGCTCCAATCAAGCTTTCATCAATTACTTAGCTCTCCCTTGCCAAACAGTGCCGCAAGCCTGCGGTCACATTTCTCTCTGGACCTTTTCCCTTCGCTACAGGAATAAGACGGCAGTAAGGAAGCATGAACGAAGTGGATATCGCAGATTAATAGAAACCATTCAAAAATGCAGTCGTAAATTGTAATCATATGTGAAATGTCTTCGTCATCGTGTGTTACTGAGAAGAAACATACATACTCTAGGTCACAGAAGGGCAAAATATGCAGAGTATGGTTGAATTTACAGCATGCTTAAATCAAATTGGAAAAACCTGTTATATTTTGTAATATTACCCAATATTACAAGGTTTGATGATGATGAGATGGCCATATATAGACACAAAAATAATTGGAAGTATGACATTGCCTGCTTGACTGAACTGAACTGAACTGTCGGCCGTTGATTTAGCAGCTTATGTATTTTGAAGACTACAATGTGCACGTTTGACAGGACATTTCTGCTGCAAGATCTCAATAGATTCTCTGCAAAACTTCTGATATGTCCAGTTTGAGACGGCAATCCTTGCCTTTCAGGATTCTCCCAAAGTCACCCAGTCCTGGAGACGTCTAACAGCGCTTGTCAAGCAGTAAACATTGGATCTTTCAGGCAGAAAAGTATAATAGTGTCCGGATTTTTTTCCACAATCTGCCTCTAATCTTAGCTAATGAAATTGTCATCTGACACGGTGTTGTTGGAGCAGCGTGTGGGGAAGAGACAATCTGTAATTGCCTGCATATAGAATGGTTTCCCAAGAGGCCTATCCATCACATAATCTTGTTATTGCCAGGAAGATGAGAAATGCATTTAGCTATCTTGTCATTTTCCTTCCAAAAAATGTCTCCGCAAGCATGCAAATGTCCCTTGTCAGCTGCGGCCGAGGCTTTGTGCAGGAGCTAAATAAGCATTATGCAGCGCTGATTTGTTGTTTAATAAAAGAGGGATTAAAAACAAATTTGGATCCGATTCCCAAGTGGGTGTGTGAGTTGCTGATCTAATTACCGTGATTATTCACAGACAAGTATTGCGGTACTATGGGTGTCATACAAGTTGTACATGTCCCACAGTGAACTTTATTTTATTTTTATAGTTGCCGCATCTATGTTAATTATTAACAGTACGAGTCTCGTCTCTTTGTTTGTTTTCTTTGTTTTTGTCTCCCTTTTCTTTCCGCCACTGTGGCTATCAATGCTGTTTTTAGGAAGCCATTTGTATCTATAAATTATTCCAAATAAACCAATGTTCATGCTGCCAAAATGTCAAAGTCTTGCCTTCCTTCGTGTCCATGAGAGGATTTTTCTCTGGAAAGACTCAACAGAGGCTGAATGTGTAAAACAGTAATCTTCAAAAAAAAAAAAAAAAAACATTCATGAATTCCCCATTGTTTTATATCAAAGGAGTTTTTTTTTAAACATCATTATTACTTTGAGTTTTCACTGTAACAAAAGTCAACCCCTGCCCTCCGAGCCATTAGCAAAGCTGGGAAACGGCTCTTTATTAGTAAAGTATGTGCGCTCCCACTTCGGATCCCGAACCGCTGTGGAGGCTCAGAATTTATGTTACGCGGGGAGCATGCTGGTGAACTGACGACTCACATGTGTCTTTGCACCGCTTCCCTGCGGCCTCCTTTAAAGGCATTCTGAACTGATTTGGGGGATATCGTAAAGCAAATGATAAATTTGTACCCCTGTCATGTGCGGCTGTGCGCTGACGATTTGCTCCAGGAATCATGTAGGAATGCCATATATCCCGACTGATTGCTACTCCCCGCTAGCTGATGGCGAAATACATTACATCATTAAAGGTATCGGAGGAAATAACTTAGGCTTTGTTCTTGCCATTGTTCTGACATGGAACAGCCCGTTTGATGTAATAAAGATCTATGCTGAGAGACAGACACTGAACATGTGTCTCCCTATTAAAAACAAATGCATATTCATCCTCTCCATGCTTCTTTCCGCTTTCCTCTAAAGTCTTGCATCTTGCAAATGGTTTCTGGCAAGTTCAGATACAATGTCTGTCATTGTGCATCGGCCTGCTATTGCGTTTTACATTCTTCTTACTTCATTTCTCTTTGCATGTCTCTGCCATACAGAGGACATTGTTTTATCCCCATAATTATATAATTAATCATCAAAAAATTCCAAAAAAAGCTTTGAGAAACAAGACAAACAATGCAACTTTTGACATATATTATAATAGAGTAAATATGGAACCTTTTACCAAATGTAAAATATGTCATCACGCCATGGTATCAATTAACCATTTGAACAGGCCGCTGGAGGAGTAATTGCTATACCACCCTGAATCCCTTTGTATTTGGAAGAGCTTAGCAGGATTTGAGCCGTGCTTTCAGATAAGATGGCGTGAGAAAAACGACTTGCGGGTTCAAGGGAGCAAAGGGGCCTGATGCCGCCGCCTCGGCTGCCTCAACCCCGCCTCAAGGGGTGGCTGGTAATCCCCCGGGCAGAGGCAATAAAACTCCAATTTCTACTGTACCTGCCAGCTGGGCGTCTTAGTCAGTCCGAAACACAGGGAGCATGAAATTCCCGAGGAGCCATATCAAAGCGCCAGCCCCCTTCATTATGACATCAGAACCTTCTGAAGTCAACAAGCATGAAGGCAGACCAGAGCACTGCGTGGGTTCACAGCCTTGAAGGGGGATCCGTCGCTATTAAGGGCTGTGCAGAGGGGAAAGCTAACAGAGGGCAAGAGGGGGAGAGAAGGATTACATCTATCACCATGCATATGCACTTCCATCTAAAAGGCCTGCCTGCCACTTTCTGCACCCAGCAAGTCCCCCAACTGGTAAGATAGCCGAGACAGTTATAAAGGCTTTGGCGGTATCGTAAACACAGCATGATGTTGGGTATCAAATACTTAAGGGCCCGTGACGAAGATCTGAGGAGAAGCCCAGAATGCTGGTAGAAATGGAAACATGGCAATGGTGATAATTACAGCTGGTTGTGGCCCGTGATCCATTTGTCATCTTACTAAAAGCCTCTTGAAGCCATAAAGTAAAGCCGAAGAGCGAGGAAACCTATAAAGTCATAACGACCGCATTTTGACACGGAAGTGATTGCGAACATTAACGTGTATGTAGAGATCAGATGCAAAACTGGAGGACGCTACACAAGATTTGGCAAATTAATGTTAACACTTGGGAAAAATATTTTTTTTTAAATGTACACGTGGGCAAACAGAAATGATCCTTCTCAGGATATCAGGCCATCTTAGCAGAACTTGGCCATAAGAGAAGAACAAAAAAAGAGGCGACGGAATTTTTTTATAAACAATTGCCATTATAGTTGTGATTTCTTCGAAGGCAAATAACGTCTTCTGCATGAAAAGTGAGGAATACTTTTACCTAACTTGAGCCTGGAAAACCTGGACTCGGATCCCAACTCATGTCACCACCGTGAAAGTTTTATTTTCCGCGAGTTTTTCCTACTAAAACCATAACAATAACATTCCCCCATTGCCTAATTGTCAAACCTGCATTTGCAAATTCATTCATCATGAAAGAAAAGGTTCAAATGTTATGGTGGAAGAGGAATTGTCACTTAAAAACAATTAATAATAACAGATCAAATAGTGAGAGTCCCACTCGTTGTGATTATTCTGCTATGTTTCCTAACTCATTCAGAGTGTGTAGTTACTCAGATACACACTCAGAGTGTTCTATAAGGTGTTGACAGAGGCGCTCTCCATGCATGGCGAGCGTTACAGTCAAGCCAATGAGATGGTCCGTTGAAAACGAACAGATCCGTTTTTGTAAATGTCCATCAGTGCAATTAATCATTTGGGCAATTATTAATCCTGGGGGTTTCCAAGTAATGTTTCACAGAAAAGATAATCTCAGGCAGGGGACTCTGTTGGCTCCTTCACAGCAATGTGTACACATGCACCACAGTGTAGTGTTACATTTTACACAATTGTGCACCGGTGGACTTGCATTCAGTTACGGTTAACAAAAAAAAAAAAATCCCTGCAGGGTTGTATGAAGCTTTGAAAAACCTAAAGTGCTGAAAAGCCAAACTATGAGCATATGATATTGTGTTTTTGTATGAAGTCTGGACTGTAATAGTGAGTTTAAAATGCTAGTTTTCAAAGGAATGTGTTTCTTGACAAATTTGATAATTTATTAGAGCTCTCATCAAAGCTGAGCAGTCCGTTTCTTCTGCGAGTTGGACTGAGTGGACACACATGTTAATAATCCAAACTGTTTCCACAATTGTTTAAAACGGAAATATTGGAGACATTCAAAACCAGGATCCCGTCTTGGGGTGGAATGTGCTTTAATTGCCGTCCTTGGCAAAGGAAACAGTCTTGAGCAGTTGATCTTGCCCAGTGTTTGGCACCATTCTCCATTTTAAACATGGTCAGTCACTCGCTTCCTGCCAAATCAATAAAAGACAATAATTGTTGATGATAACAATGACTGAGCACGCTCGGTGCACGGTCCAAGCTGGGCCAAAATTCAGATCGTTTCTGCGGCTTCCAAAACAACACGTAGCCCACATTAAGGAGCAAAATGAAATTCCTCATGATGGATGACTGTAGGAGGCCTCTGGACACGGATGGCCAATCCGACGCTGGGATGAGATCCCAAATCTCCGCATAATGGCTTCAGCTGCCTTGTCAGTCACCTGAGCCCACTCCCGCGTTTTAATCGAAGCGCCAGTAATGAGTCGGTCAAACATGAATTGACAAATTGATTTGGATCTACATCTGATGAGTCCTTCCACGAAACGACGTTCTCTGTACATCGGGCCAAACGTCGTCGCGGGAGAAACAAAATGAAGAAATGCAATAAGCAGAGATGCAATAAAGTTCCAGACAGGTCTTTGATCAAAGAGAGCGTACAGAAAAATGAATGTGAACTGTCTGATTTAAAGGGACAGATGATCCAATTTAGCTACAGCGCTAAAAAAAAAAAAGTGTTATATTCAATAGAACTTTACATGCAACACATTCACACTACTGCTGCCTGAATTGCCTCAAACTAACATTCATACACATGCATTTGCAATTTGAGCCTCCTGCACGTGCAAACACATCATCAAGGACACATGTTCTCCTACACACATGAGAACTGATGATGAAAATATGTTGCTGTTTACAAATGATCTTTTCTTATGTTGTTATTGTAAAGTTACAACTATATGCATCGTGGCAACAAATGATAAACGCACATTTTATATTCATAATCTTATTTGCTTATTTGCTCAAGATGAGAATTTGTCATTTCTTTCTTTTGTTTTTTTGTAGTTTTTGCTTTGTCCTGCCAAGACGTCCAGTGATCTAAAAAAAGAATCCCAGGGAGCCTTGCAAACCGTTTTCCGGAGTTTGGGGAGCCAGCGAGTGCAGCACGAGGTTTCACTTGGGAGGCATTTCGCTGTCACTTACTCACAGACTCTTTATCAAATTGTGTCCGACAAACACATCTCACATTCTGCCTCTCCGTGCTCTCCAGACTCCCCGGAGCAAATGTCTTGATGTCCTATCTGCCTGCCTGAATGATGATATCTGAATCTCTGAGCAGCTGCTCAGCCAAAAACAATGAGGAGAGTCAAGGGGAAGGGGAGCCGGAGCGGTCGGAGACATGTCGGGACACTCCAGAGACTTTTACAAGGCCCAAGGGACGACAACGGGGACGACTGGGCGGAAGTTTAAACGCATGCTGTAGTAGCAAGTGAAGTTCAGCTGGGTTATTCAAATAAATGGATTGGAAATTTGAATTTGGTTCTTCAACTAAAGAATTGATCGCACATCAAACAACCCTAAACCCTTTATGTACTTTATGAAGCTTGATTTGTTTCTTCAAAGTCCTTCAAATCAACACAATTAAAGCTGAGTTATATGTTTTATATTTGTGAGATATTTAATCATTTTAATATCACTCACTGAATTTCTGGGTTAGTTCACCTGAAAGAAAAAAAAGTTTAGAACCCCCCCCCCACACACACACACACACACACTGTATATTTATATTACTTGTTTATTTTATTTTACTATGTGTCTCTTGTGTGCACTTTACCTGTCTGCTGCTGTAATCCTGCAATTTCCCCACTGCGAGCCTAATACAGGATTATCTTATTTTATCTTACATATATATATATATATATATATATATATATATATATATATATATATATATATATATTGTTATTGTTATTATACTTTTTTATGCTGTATTGTGTAAGAGGTTGGCATGAGATCTGCAATAACTGTTCTGGTTTAGTCCTTCCCGTGAAGTTAAAAAGTTGAAAGACATTTCCCTTCTTCCTCCCTGCTGAGCGAGGTGAGGCGGAAACTTTCCGAGCGCCATTGGGAAGCTAATTAACGAGGCGGGTGTGAAGAAACTCTTGCTCTTGGTTGTTTTTACCCCCTGACGGGAAACACCAACTCAATCGCTCTGCCTCTGAGTGGGCCTTTTACTTACAGAGAGGAAGTAGGATGTGTTTTCCTTAACTTCCCCCCTCCAACTCACTCTCCCCAGTGCACACACGTGTGTATACTGTACACACACACACACATTTCCATATGCACACACACACACACACACACACACATAGCAGATGTTTAAATTAATTATCTTAATGTATGCATAGATGTTATTTCATATAAAAATACATAAATAAATACAGTCAATGGTCAAATATTATCCTATCTTCTAAAAAAAGAGAAGATGCATCTTGTTTTTGCCTCATTGAAGGTTCTACTTAACACCAGCAGAAAAACTGTATACTGACCTCCAGTGGTTTAACTTTTTTGCTCGATGCAGTGATTTCAAACTGCACTCCCGGGTGAGGTCAGTAAACGCTGACATCACTGTCGGTCGTGGCTACTGGTGCACCAGAGCACGTTTGACCACAAACTACAACTAACAGGCCGCAACATCAACTGAGTGCAATTGTTTGCCAATGCCAAAGAAACGATGCAGGCCTTAACTGAACAACGGAGAGTCCAACTCGTCCTGAGTGGCGACGCCTCCTATGAGCTGCGGTGGTGAGTCAGCAACATAGACTATAAGACGTGACCGTAGTCAGCGTAGCGTCACAAGTCGTTTTGTGAACTACGATTTTGGAGCCTCAAGTTCAGAATCTTTGCCCATCGCCATCTTGGTTGTTTTGCACCAGAGAGGACATGAGAGGGCAACCCTGACTGAGCATAAATCCTACCCTGCTTTCTAAATTAAATCATTTACTAAATGAACATCATGCTGTATTGAAGAAGACTTGAAACTAGAGATTGAGACATAAACTCATGTTTACAATGTTTACTGAGGGAATAAATAGTAGAGTAATTTTCTCATAGACTTCTATACAACCAGAGGAGTCGCTCCCTGGTGATAAGTAGAGATACTATTTATCTATCTATAATGCAGCTTTAACACATGAAGCATATACTTCTATACAACCAGAGGAGTCGCCCCCTGGTGAATAGTAGAGATAATTCAGCTTTAACACATGAAGCATATACTTCTATACAACCAGAGGAGTCACCCCCTGGTGATTAGTAGAGATAATGCAGCTTTAACACATGAAGCATATACTTCTATACAACAAGAGGAGTCACCCCCTTGTGATAAGTAGAGATAATGCAGCTTTAACACGTGAAGCATAGACTTCTATACAACAAGAGGAGTCGCCCCCTGGTGATAAGTAGAGATAATGCAGCTTTAACACGTGAAGCATAGACTTCTATACAATCAGAGGAGTCGCCCCCTGATGGCTTCACTTTTCAGACCTGGAGGTTGCCGCCTCACCACCAATCAAAGACTCACTGTTCACAGCTCAATAAAGGCGAAAAAGATGCTCATCTTCCTCATTGTGTGATTTAAATCATAGAAATTCAAAGGAAAAATGGGTTTATATCTCCTGGAGCCGGACCTGCAAATGACTTTGACATGTTAGCTTCTCATCATCTCATTGTTTTGCTTGCCCTGAGTTAATGTGAACGTGGCCCAGGTCTCCGGCCTCCTCCATCTCTGTCTCTCTCCCCCTTCTTCCTTGAGATACAGCATTGTGTTCATGTGCTGTCCTCCTGTTTGTCTTGGCACCCTGTTAGCACGACGGCTGTTCTTACAGAGCACTTCTGGACACAGATTCTAGAGGCGATGGGCAAACGGCCATGACGTTTGCTAAGTGCTCTATATATAATCCTATCTATTAATAACACACGGTAGGTTTGATCTATAAGTTGTCTTCCGTGTTCTCGAACAGCCACTGACTTATTGAAGTAATTTATGAATGTATACCTTTCGCTTGCCAGATGGATGAAGTGGGATCCTGCCTTATCTCAGAAATGGTGAACTCTCAGTTGGTGGTACTTTAGACTCTTGAATTCACTGTAAAGCAAAAGCACTTTATTGAGTTAAACATAATAGATTGTATCTACTGACAGACTTAAAAAGGCAGCGGGATGGCTCAATGAGCAAGTACAATGCAGTTTTTCATCCAGTTCAATTAAAAAGCGGACAGCTCTAACACCGTTTTGTTCCCACCCTGTCTGGATACTGTGCAACACAAATTGTACGAAACGGAAAAACATAATCACCCTTCTCCCACTCTTTCTGTTCGTCTTTAATGGGAAATTTGAGATAGTACTGAGTACAGAGCTTAGTCTGTCACATCACATGACGCGCTGCAACTAATGCAGCCGACAAATGGGCATATCATGGATCCCAGTTTTGTGAACGATCCCTCTTCGGAAACAGGTGGCAGCCGCTGTAAGACCAGATGTCCCAGCGTAGCCGTGGTAAAACGAGGTCTGTCGCAATACAGTGGGGAACAATGCGTGACGAAGACCGAAGGTGGTCCGGCTTGTGTTCAAACCCCAGGAGGGCCACGGACGGGGTGGAATCTGGCAAGGGAGGGGGGGTGTGCACAGACTCCCTCCAGACTGCCCCGTTGTGCCCAGTCCCCCGGGGTAAATGAAGAACATGAGGAACCCCACCTTTTGAAAACCATCCCCTTCTTTCTCCAATGTGAGGAAGTGGATGCTTTTCAACAATGTAGAAGTCATCTCAAACATCCCTGAGCCGCCTCCCCCTCCCCACGGTCACACACCACTTCATATTCATCGGTTCCTTTGTTCGGACGTCTCCGCTTGTTAATGCCGCGCTACAAAACCTGCTTCAGCCATTTGCTCGCACTGTATAAATAGACAGTAAGCATTACCGGTGCGATGGAAGTAAGGGTGTGGAACTATGCCAACCTCCGCTGAAAGCTGTCGCCAGATGGCACGGGATCAAGTCATAACTGAGCCACGCTGTTACAAAATTAGCCGTCACAATTTTTGCCCCCGTATACGTCGACGGGCTTGAACGTTGCGCTTTGACGTGTTGTTAGTATCGTCACAAATACGATGAGAAGATCTGTCCGGAGAAATCAGAAACAGACGGCACACTGGTGAGACTTTGTAACAAGAATCAACAAGTGTTCCTTGAAGGCCGAGACCACGAGAGTGCAATTAAAACATAAAATATAGAAAAGTTACACGCCTTCACTCATGAAACCGATGGAGACATTTCAATTAAAGTTCTCAAGCTGCTACGACAAATGCATAGTTGACACAAATGTATTTCAAATATGCCTCAGTAAATCGCATTAAGCTGTGCATGTAATCATGAAAAGAAACATGAACAAATTCTTAAAGGTAACACAATAGGACAGAAATATTCATATCAAGGCTGTGTAATTGCTTCGGCCACGCAGTACAGGATATTGTGGTGCGTGGTGAAATGTGACTGAGCTTTCGGCTAAGCTCTCTGTGTAGTTGTAGTGTACATGGTTGTAATGCACGTCATAGTTTCAGACGAATCAAAAGGACATGTATTTAATAGCGCATACGCTGGCATGGCATGAAAGGGCAAATCATTCTTCAGCCACTGCTCATGTCTATTTGTAAAGGCAAGTGTGACATACTTTCATTCTTTCAGGTGCACAGGTGCAAAACAGAAATGTGATCCCCCGCACCGCAGCTGATGCAAATATTGACCTGAATCTTCCCCGTAAATGAACTCGTTTGACATCTTCTCTGATGATTCTGAGGATAGCGTTCAGCCGTTTCATTTCTATTATTTGAATGGTAGCTGCACGGCTGAAGATGCTCTGTAGACAAAACTACATCTGGACGTCACCTGGGAGTTACTCATAGATGGCCACTGTGCTCAGAATACTGGTGAAGGAACGTAGTTGAGTAGAGTCATTTTTAATTTATTTAGTAATGGGTCATACACCGAAATGTTGGAAAACTTAAAACGTGGACTGAATGAAGATGCTGGAGTAAAAACCTCACTGAAGAGATTACAATTAATTCTAAGGGGGATTTTAATGTGAATAACGTACCACATTTCATGGCAGTCCATCCAATAGTTGTTGAGATATTTTTGTGGTAGTGGACCAACTCTTTTCTACCCGAGCCAGCATCGCTAAAAACTGAAATCAACTATTGTGAGTAAACAAACTCAGACAAGTGCAGCGTATGGTATCACACACTAGTGCCATTTGTTTAAATAGCCAAGCTACCATTAAAAGCAACAGCATGTTTTTTGTTATTCACTCGACCCAGATTGAAAAAAAAAAGGCAGTTTAAAAACTACATCTTAAAATTGACGAACAGTCTTCCGTTTGGTTGCCAAAGCCAGGATACAGAGAGTGTTGCATTGCACATTGTGTCACCATGTTTCTTCTGGCATGAGATTCCTGGCCACAATGAGGGGTTACTACCACAGTGGAAACAAAATCAATTAAAGGACCTGGTACCAAAGTCTAGCCAAAAAGAAAGGAGGTCAAAGTCAGCAGCTAGCTTACGAGGAGATTCAAACAAGCTAAGGGCAATGCAATGTGTTTAGTAGTTGGTGGAGACCAAACCAGAGCTATGAAGTATGGAAGATCGAAATTATGAAGTCGAAATTATGAGATAGAAAGTCGAATTATGATATAGTAAGCGGGCATGCGCCTCAGTGGCGCTCTTATCTCATAATTTCGACTTTCTCATCTAATAAATTTGACTTTCTATCTCATTTTCTTTTCTTTTACTGGCGCAAATGGGCTTCCATAATAACAAGAGTGAATATTATGAACCTAACTATACTCAGTGGTTCCATGATACTGTTGCACTAAAGTGTTCATCTGAACTTAATGTGGAACACCAACATTGTCCCGACCTGCCAGCTTTGCTCACTTCATGATGCTATTATATGTTCCTGCAAGACAACATTACACATATGAATTGTGATACTTCATTAATGTACTTCACTTTAGCCCTATCACAGTGTGAATCTGGTAAACATCTATTCCAAAACACTGGTCTCAGATTAATAATGTAAGAGCATATTATAGCCTTTGAGTTCATCCCTAAAGCACGATGAAAGTGCATGCTGCGTTTGGCCGAGACGCTGCGTAAAAAGCCAAACGATATTTCACACTTGCCGTGCACAGCGAATCACATGAGGGCTGCACGTAGACGTGGAGCGAAAATGTGAGTCGGTCAGTCTCCTTGGCCCCATTTTATGTTTATCACATTATACCGACTTACTGACGAGCAAATACAAGATGTGATGCTCAGCTTGTGGATTTCTTCTTTTGTCTCCTTTTCTCTGCATCCTCTCTACTTTCCTCGCTCCCTTCTCTCTTTTGTATCTCCCCCTTGTTTCCTCCCCTCCTCTCCTTCTCTCTGTGGGGCTTCTCCCTCCAGCAGGTGGCCGGTCAGTCAGCAAAGGATTCGCTTAACTGTTTGACACCATGGCAACAGGCTACGAAAACAACACTTGCATAATACATGCTTGTACACAAACCAATGCAAACAGATACACTCACAAACGTATTCTGGCATTCACACAGAAAGATCAATATCCACATAAATGAATATAAGGGTATATGTATCATGTGCACAATGTGACACAAACGTAGCCCACACTCGCACACTTAGTCGCATACATGCTCACAGTTGTGTTCGCAGCTCCAGCAGAG
The DNA here is from genome assembly GCA_038501785.1 of Myoxocephalus aenaeus. Taxonomy (NCBI): domain Eukaryota; kingdom Metazoa; phylum Chordata; class Actinopteri; order Perciformes; family Cottidae; genus Myoxocephalus; species Myoxocephalus aenaeus. Next base: position 1,680,311 of record JBAMJR010000100.1, read on the forward strand.
GGATTTTGTTCTCAATCGCAACGTTTACGAAAACAATAAGCAATTTAGCACTTCATGCTGGATCAGGCAAACTGTATCTAACTGGCTGGAGTTGGACCAGACGCCAAAATGCAATCCCCCAGCAACAGATCTTAAATACAAAACTCATTTCTGTCAGCAGGGGTCAGACCTCAGCTTGGTGTCTGTCCCAGCCCGGCTGCCAGCTGGGGAGAGCAGCGGCAGCAGAAGAAGAGGAAGCATGGAAAGGAAAGCAGCAGCCAGAATTGGGGTCACGACAAATGTACAGAGCAGCACTGGGACGTCTTGCCAAGTGGAGACAGCATGGTCCGACACTTTTCCACATGTGTAAGATTAACAATTCCTCAGAGTCTCAGCCGTCTGAAGGACACTTTTATTTAAAGTGCCGTGAGGAACACTGAGGGCATTCTGTACATGTTTAAAGTAAAGTAACAGCTGAACTTGGCAGTGCCATGAGCCATTCCTCGAAGTTTAGCAGGGTACGTCTTCCACACAACATGTAATGCTGGTGGTATGACATGACAGCTTGTTCTTTTAAAGGTGCAAGACACAAGATTGGGAGCATTTCGATTGCCGCTCAACGGCTCTCAACCAGGCGGCCACCTCCAGTTCTGCCTAGTGAAGTCAATGTGAATGTCTTAAAACTTGCATTCTCTCTACTGACCATCAGGGGGTGACTCCTCTGGTTGTATAGAAGTCTCTGAGAAGATGACTCTACTTCTCTCTTGATTTATTCCCTAATTGGGTTTATGGTCTCAGTCTCTAGTTTTAAGTCTTTTTCAATACAGCATGATGTCCATTTAGTCAATTCTGTTTTTTTTTTTTTTTTTTTTTACCATTTAGAGTCAAATAGACCATAAAGCAGAGTATGCATTATGGTTACTGTGATTGACATGTCGCTGCCGCTACCGGAGTCGTATACGGCATCTCTATGTCACTCCTCATTCCAAATATGGTAACGTCAGTTTATTGGTTGTGCCAAAAAGCCAAGATGGTAACGGCCATATTCCAAGATGGCGACGGCTAAATCGTAGAATTTAAAAACGGCGGTCCACAAACCAATGGGTGACATCACGATGACTAGGTCCACTTCTTATATACAGTCTGTGCTTTCAACATGGTGATGGCGCTCTGGTGGCACTGACAGAGCTAACAGTGTTTACTGTATGATATTACATTATAACTACGTTATATCATTATCACCGTCTTAAGCAATGGCACTATGTACTGTATTCAACCTTTACAACTATGTATGGATAGATCATATGTTTAAACATAAAACTATCCCTCCAGTAAACAGAGAAGGTATGCCATCATAGAAAGCTCTTCCTGCACAGTGGAGTTTCTTCAGCCTCTTGCTCGTGGGGATCTCCCGAGAAGCTTGAAGAAGGTTGCAGTTCATCCATAACCTCTTGGTGACAGGAAGCTAATCAGTCAGTGGTGGCAATTTCCACACTCAGCTAGCATGAAGAGTAACGCACCACTAACTCCCCGGGGCTAATAACATAGAGCCTGGATCCAAGAAATCACCTCGTCAAGGCAGGGCAATGAAAGAGCGGGAATTCCAGGCAATTGGCCACTGTCAAAACATCCCATTATGGTTTTATGGGGAGGAGTGACGAGGCCATTGACAACCTCATCGTGGTCACATGGTTAGGAATTTTGTAACTAAGGCTGCGTGCAAAAAATAAATAAACACACAAGTGTTTAATGTTATTACAACTTTGACTATTGTCAGGGTTCATTCCAAGCTCTTACATATGCACATTTCACGTAAGTATACTTAAAAACAACTTCAGATAATTGTCTTACCTGGTTATAGTTTTTCAATTAGTAATTTGTCCAAGTTACAGCACAAAGCAGTTAGCTTTGGTTTATATTTGTTAGTAACAAAAACCTGTTTTGAAAGATTGTTATTACCGTTTTTTGTCTGTCTTTAAGCAACACAAAATAGTTGTGACCCTAAAGTTATAACTAAACTATTTGTGTCAGTAAAGAAACATCTCAGACAGATATCAGCTGCTGTGAGTGGAAACTTTTGGGAAGGTTAGTGTATAGTCTGTTTTAAAAGAGAGGGATTTCAGAAAAGGTCTGGAAGGGCTGCAACAAATCCACAGAAATGAAACTTGCCTTGACCTTGCCCCGACCCCACGTCCAACTCTAACCTCCAATAAAGACGTCCTATAATGTCAAGTTAAGTGTGATTAATAGCAGTACTGGGCACAAAGTATTTTCTGTGTACAACACCCAGACCTTCAATACAGCTTGAGGCCTTTGAGCTGTAATCCAAGGAATGTATAGGAATATTTGAGGAGGTCTGTACAGTGCATCCATGTTGAGTAATTGTTTAAGTCCCTCAGTCACTATTTTTCAACTCTAGCAGATCCAGCCTGTACAACTGTTAGGTTGCCTTGTAGTCTTGAAAAGGTACCATCATTTTTTTTCATTTTGTGTTACTGATCATTCTGTGAGAGCAGCTGTCACTTCTCAGAGCGGCTGATGTCTTATTTTGGAGCTGAAACTCTTCTTTCTCGTCCACCTTATAGGTTTATTGGCTAATATGAGCGCTAGCTGTCCGAGTGACACCCATGGCAGGGAAGAGTTTATCATGAAACGGGAGAATTTATCATTCTGCTGACAGGCTAAATAACTTGTGTCGAGGCAACAGATAACAAATGGGCTCAAGTTGTGGCTTTAGTGTCTGCGTGTTAAAGACAAGAACAACTGGGCTGCAACAGAAATACATTAGCTTAAGTTGTTGGTCTTTGTCCATTATTCATGGGGCACCTGAAGATTAATAGGTGTGCGAACACTGGGCGTACAGTGCATCCACATATTAGTTAAAACTAATGCAAGTTAACATGTGAAAAGGTTCCATTGATTACATTATCAATGGAATCCTTCATTGAGTCACGGCTGCAAAGATTTGTTTGGATAAAATATAAATTTAGCTCACAATAATGCACAAGTATATTAGTCAGTCAGTAAGTAAGTCAGTAATTCTGGGTATCAGGTGAAGTTTGTATTTGACAGAAAATACATGCAAACTAGGTGTAACATTATAACAAACAAAAATTCAGAAATGCACAATTAAAAACATACATTTATCCATTGCAAAGGGATTATGTGACGATATCACATAAGCTATTCATCAATCACCATTAATGATTAACTTTTTAGGAATTCAGCTTTTTAAATGGTTTGCGATCAGGTTAAGGCTTTTTTCATAGATAAGCAAGAATGCAATGCACTGAAACTAAAACTTCCCACTTTGCACCTGGATTGTTAGTTTCAAAATTTGGATAATTTAGCCACCCACCCTTTTAAAATCTGTTTATCAACGTGTGCAATTTGCATATCAAGTTGCTTCTCTTTTGCATGTGTGCATTTCTCAAGTTGTCCCTGCTTGGACCAAATATTTAGCAATTTAAGACAGCACGCTGATTGCAAGGCTGGATTTATTTATTTTGGCTGACATTACTCAGCGCTCATTATAAGCTTTCAGGATCTAGTGTCAAAGCAGCAGGCTAATAAGCTAAAGCTGTTGATAGCGCCACACTTGCTGTTCACCTTTGCCTCGTAGGCGTCAAACTGTCAGTAAGAAACTCAGCAGGCTTCAGGATTTTACTGCAACTGTGGTACGACATAAACAAATCAATTTCCCTGTAAAGCAAAAATGGTGGCACTTGCGGGAGACTGCTGGAAGACGATGCATATTCTTGTAACTGTGATGTGTCAAAGCATAAACAAATGCCCCGTTCCTCTCACACTCGGGTCTCTGTTTACAGCTGTTTCTGCCCGTACAGTAAGTGAGATATTCCCGTGAGGCAAGTAGGGTGCTGTCTTAAGCCCGTGAAAATGTGCTGCAAGAGATAAATTCCAAGATGTCAGAGGAGCTGTCAGTGTGAAAGAATACTCTGGTCATTACCACCTTCAGATCCAGCTCGCATGCAAGACTCCCCCTCCCTTTTGAGCCGGACCCCTGCTGAGGATGAGCCTCACTTTCCCACAGTGAAAAACTGACTTGCATCCAGTTATGAGACCAAACGTTCACTGTATTTTCCACAAGATAAAGACGTACCCGCAAAAGCAGAATATGCTTAAATCCCTACAAGGGTAAAGGCTATTAGCAATGCTGCGGGTCGTTGACCAAACCAATCAGATGCAACAAAAGCTCCTGTGTTAAGACTTAAAGCCTGTTGTGCTGGTGTTGGTTGTGGTTATATGGTTTCACATGCTGCACTTGATCAAGGAGTAAGTCGACAAAACTTACTCTGGCAATAACACTTCTGCCGATGGAAACTATGTTAAAACCTACATCGGCATGGTTCGAGAAGAACTCGACTCAGCTGTCAGATGTCCTTATTAAGGCTGTCTAATAAGCCCAGGTTACAAGACGGTTCTGAGAAGTAAACGATATCCGCTGAGCGGCCCGCACATACAATAAGGCAGCAAGCTGTCGTGTGGATTTCATACTCAGGGCTGAGCATACTCTAAGCCTATTTTTGTTGTCCTGATCTCAGACAACCCTGGAGCCCATCCAGAATGGTTAAAGTGATATCCACCAGTAAAGCTGCCCTGTCCTGCCTGCGGTGTCCAATGGGACTTGCAGGATGTGGGAACGGGGTTGAAGAGTGACAGGGCAACACCGGTTGCGAATTCCCAGGGAACCTTGTCTAAACTCACTTTCTGTGAGATCTAAGTGTGAGGAGGAACATTTTTGTGATGCCCTTCACTTGTCTTTGCAGTCTTGCTCCACTAGAAGAGGAATGCTTTCTCCTTTTATAGAACCTCCCCCCCCGTCCCCCCCCACCAATGCAAGATACAAAATAGTCCACGCTCCAGAAGTCCTCAGTTAAACTGGATACCCGATTAACACTAGGGACCGCTTCGGCTCTCGAGCGAGGTTGCGGGCGCTCATGACGGGACATTCCGTACACAAACGAAGCCGTGTTTTTTGACGTTCTTACGCCAGGATCCTGTAAATTTACGGCCACCGGGGCCTCTATTTTCCCTCCTCTCCCGTGGAGATAAGGGGTGTTTTTCTTCTGAAAATCCACGGGGGGTTGGGAGTAGTTAAAGGACACACTCAGCTGCTAGATTAACTCATCAACGCCGCATTGCAGGGTGTCAACAGAAATGTTTCACACACAAGACCGACAAGGAATGAATACCATTTGGAGGTCACAAGTGGCAACCCCTCAGTCCTTCAGGCCTTTTAAATGTTAGTGTCTGCCTTTCAAGAGCAGGGATGTAACCTCTAAACCTTTGAGAGGAAAAGAGATACGCCTTGGACATCACTGCCCTCATGTCAGTTGATTAGGACTTGGAGTGATCAAGCTCATGAGATTTATACCTCATAAATCACTGGGAATATATCGTTTCTTGTCATATGGCAGCTACAAATATAAGTTACAGAGGTTTACATATTTGATAATAAATCAATGATACACCAGGCACAAGGCACCCTTTAAAGAACACAGCAGCAAATATGCTGTCACTGTAAAATATCCATCTGATTCCCAGATTCAAATCAATGTTTCTTAACACTAAAAAACATTCATGTTCAAACCACATAAAGAGATACAAACAGCGTGAAAGCCGATCACACTTTCCATGTCTCAAAATACACAACACTATGACAAGCTCAATAAACAATCTTGAAATACACCTGCAGTATACGTACAGTTTCTTGTTTCAGCACCAGAAACATGACTCAAATGTCTTTTAGTATCTGTGCCCTCCTCCTTAGCTTCTTTGTAGAGCATGTTTCCAGGGACGCAAAAAAACAACTGACAACCGGAGACGCTGGATCGTCTTCAAAAGGAAGACGTATGTCTTTGGCATGCTGTCTTTTTTGCTGCATGAGCAAAGCCATTCCTTGTAGTTTGAGTAGTCTAAACTCCTCATGGTAATGGCTTCTAAATTTAGGGTTGCAAGTTTTAAATTCGTTGAGAAGCTTTGCTCTGACCAGTTAAAGGGCTCGAAAAGGACCGACGAACGTTGCAGGATCTTAAAACTAGTCCCTCGCTCGTTGTTGACTCAGACTGTGACTGCTGGCAAGGCTCCTCGCCCTCTGAGAGTACAGCGGATCGTGAGGCCTTTGCACTTGGCGGGCAGCAAGGCTTTGATAGCTGCTCGGGGAAAGTCCTTGTTTTCCCTCTAAAGCTGCAGTGCACCAGGGTGGCACGGCTGCCATGTTGTGCCTGTTTGTTTTAGATTTGAGGAAGATCAAGCCGCCTGGCCTTCGTTAAGCTGCGTCCCAGTGGGTGGCCGCTGCCCTACGGAACGTGTCAGATTTTTATATTGCAACCCAGATTCTGGGACACGTGGTCAAGAAGATGTCCAAGTCATCCCAAGAAGCTGAGGTCAGCTGAGGTATTTAAGAATTTGGACGGGTCAAATAGAAAAATAGGTCTTCTGCTTGAATACATATTAATTCAACGAATTTGATACCATTGATGACGAGATAGCAATGTAGCAAAACACTACAAGAAATGGATTTGTGTGGAAAATCTGAGGTTTCTCAGCATCAATTTTTTTGCGTGCTAGTACTCAACCCTTTAAAAAACAGCCTATCAATATTCAATATTTCTACTGATCATGAGACACAAACACAGGACTATTAGAACAGTGTCACCACTTAAATGTGTTGCTGTATTTTCAGAAGAAAACTAAGATAAATCATGAGTCAAATTAACTGTAAAGACAAAATGTGACAGCTTTGATAGGGATGTCCAATCAGTGTTGATGTTAAATGTAGTCAATTGAAGCAATGAAATCAACAGTTTTGTACTGTATTGACTAATTGAGTTTACAGCGGCAAAACATCTGTTGTTTTTCCTGAATCCAGTGGCGCCAATTGATTGGATTTCTAGTCTTCACCTCTGGGTAGCCAGGGTTCTCTCAATGCCACTCAAAGAACAAACTTGCTTATTCTCTTCGACATTCTGAAATATGAGTAGTGAAGAGAATGCTCAAAAATCCTGGGAGATGGTGCGAGGAATAATGTCAAAAAGAGTTAAACTAATAATTATTTAATGAAAGAAAGATGACAGAACAGCTTATGCAAACCCGATCGGGGCCCCTCCTTCCTCAACGAACTCCAGACCGCAGGTCTTGTCCAGTCACGTGGGGATCAAAAGAGGCCGCTCTTCTTACGCATCTGTTAGTTATAGGTCTCATTCACAGAGCGTAAGGCGACTCATTGGTTAGTTCTACGGCATGCGATTGGCTAAAAGTCCCACAGGGGCGAAGTCTCTTCTTTGGCGCAGGGTTTGAAGATGGCTCCATAACATTCAGTCCCCTTTGTTCTTAAAACCAAATGCTCCCTACAATAAACCTCACACTGTACAAGTCCAAATTTGACTAACTAAACTCTAAAAAAACCTTCAGTAGCGAGGAAATTATGGATGAGAATACTTAATGTTTTGGCTGACCTGGAAATTCACCCACATATGTATATGGCCAAAACAATGCAGCAAAGAGTGACCAAGGCTCTGGCCGCATTCGCCGTTAGCAAGAGTTTATGTCGTCAGATGCTGGCGTGCAATGCATCTTGGTACACGGAGGCACTCGCACAAGTCTGATAAAGTTTCTGATAAGTGGAAACAAGTTAAAACAACATCTAATGGTCGACAAAATCCAAACAGGTCCGGGGTGTCAAAAAGGTGACCCTCTACACTAACTACCTCCACCATGCAACACCATCCGACTCTGAAATCAGTTCAATCAGCACAGGGCTCAGATATTTCTGTCATGCCTCTCTGTCATTGGAAGACGCCATGACAGTGTTTTCAGTGTTGGGTTCCCTGGTGCCGTTTGGCATCGGCGGGGCGTGGGAGGTTAAGGGCCGAATGGCAGCGCTGGCCCCATCAGCCCCCCTAGCTCTCCGGGTCCCAGGGGCTGGCGCCAGGCTAGCCCCGCTAGCAGCCTAGGCAAAAAATAACCCCGCCGCAGTTGTCGGGCAGGGGAGAGTGACGGGGAGAGCATGTCACACCGGGGGCTCGGGTTTCAGCGGCTGTCATCAGAGAGCAGTCATTACTTCTGGGCTAATTATCTCAGGCCACGTGTAAACAAACAACCTGCCCGTGTGAAGACTACATTGTGTTCACAGCTCCGGGCTTCGGTTTGGGCCCTTCCACTTGTTTGATATTGGCTAAAGTGCTTTCCTAATACGTCGACGTGTGAGTTAAATGTATTTCTTCCTGTACTTCTTCTTGTAAACAACTTTTTTTTTGTGATTTTGAAAAAGTCAGAGAATTCCTTAAATTGACCGCACAAGTTCATCTGAGGTTGGTTCTTGCATTGGAAACTGTAGATACTATGTTTAAAAGGACCGTTTGCTTCATAAACTTATTATATAAAGGGAGAATTGGGTGAAAAGTTGTTTTCTTTTGTACTGTTGCATTGAAATATATTTCCATAGATTCAATAAATGCAATACATTTTGACAGCTCATTAGTGTGCATGTGAAGAGCATGGTGACTGTTTTTCCTAAAAGCCATAACCTTAAAAAATACATCCAATGCAGACAATTCTTCCAAGTTTATACTTTATGACATCTAGCAACTGTATATAATATATTCAGTGTGACACAAAAAGACCTCTGAGATCAAGGGGAACACTGGTGTTGTTTGGAAAACACAAAGCTAAGACAAATAATCGTTATATTTCAGCTGTGCTTAGCTGCCATTCATCACGATTGTATTTCATCAGCTGGACTCTGACAGGATCCATGAATGCACCCTCTGACTGAAAACTCAATCCAGCTCGGCCCAGCACCCGGTCTCACATTCCCCAGCCTTCATGGCACGTTTACGGTTCAGGCTCATGTTTCTATCACAAGCTTGCCATACCATACCTGTGTACTGCGCCCAGAGCCGCAGACCAGTTGCGCGTGACCCGTGGTAAAGTCGTCTCCGTCGGTTCAGGCCTGGGATGTGGCTTAAACGGCATTTGTAGTGATAAATAACGACTTTAGCGGAGGAGTGAAGGTGGTTTGTTTTATAAATCTCACACTAAATAATAAATTAACTAATTAAACTGTGCAGTGTGACACAGTTCTTGCACAGCACAGGCTTTGTATTTCTGTTATTTTACACTTGTATGGCCTCAACACTTTGTATGTTACTTCATGATTCATGAGTCACAAACCTCCAACACAAACCTTATAGCGGGGAAATTAAACCTCTCATCTATAATCAGGTTTCATCTTCTAAACTAATGTGTGTGGTCTTGCAGATGTCTAAAGTCACATTAGAGATATCAAATGTTTGCAGAAGGAGAAAAAAAAAACTTTTTAACCGACTATATATTTAGAGCCTGAGCCAGAATTATCAGTAGGATCACTGCAAACTGGAGATTATATTCAAAACATGATATAGCATCAGCCAATCACTGGAGTTGGTTATGTTTATGTTGCTTTGCAGATGAATAAGTGCAAGCAGTTGTAACATAGACAGGAAATGCCAATCAGCTTCATCAAACAGATACAGAGGTCACACGTAAATCCAAAATCAAGACTGTACTGAATCCTGAGGTTAGGAGATTAGATCAAATATGAACATTTTAAATATGTCTCAGTGGTGACGAAGCAACAAGATCTAGAAACAGTAACTTCCACCTAATAAAAGACAGTCGTCTATTTGATCAAAAACTGTTTATTTTTCTTATAAAGTGGCAATCTATGATATTTTGTCTGTTAAGTCACCATCTAACACTAACACAAAAGTGACTGAGCCCATGGCCCACTGATAAAAGTATTGCAATATCTATGCATTTGTAATATTACAAACTGCATGTCTGTGGTGACATTCTTATAGAAAAACATGCTGTTTTTCTCCATCAATAAAAAAAAAATGGCAGATGTAAACAATTCTGAAAACTTTAAGCTCATCAACAAAAAGACTCCAGCCTGCTAAACTCAAAGCATAATTAATCATGTTTAAACTCAAAAGACCTATGAAATCATCAAGGACTGAACACATTTTGGATTGCTAAGATGCAATAATAACGTTATTCACACCACAGACCCCGTTCAAGCAGCGTTTAAAATAAAAGCAGGACAGTAAGCAGTGGGTGTGGCGCACCGTTCATGACGGATTTAGCCTCGCATACGGCTGATTGTCAGTGCTGCACGGGGTTCAGATATTATTCGATAAAGTACACGGCGTAATGGAGATGCAAAATGACATTAAGCCCCTGCTTGCATGCTGTCACTTACGCCCTTCTGGAGGTTGTCAGGTCTAACTGTACATTATTAATTGCCCTCTTTGTACCCACCTTTTGTTTAGAGGTGTTCTGAGTGACCAACAGTTTGTGCTCTAATATTTATATATGCCTTCGTAACCAAATTACCTCATCTCAGAGACACAGCTAAAGACCTCATTTGCATGCAAGGGCCCTTTTTTGAAGGGCGCGAGTCAACAGCAAACATTACTGCACCACTCAGTCAAGCCAATGACTGACGTTTCTAATGGAACACGAGCACTTGGCTGAATACGGGTTTAGCTGTGCCGTTGGTACTTTGATGACCACGAGAAATGTGATAGGTAATTAATTTTCGGGAACAAGTTCGCTCATCCCCGCCGATCCCTATTAAGGGGCTGCCTGATCCCCCATTTGCTAATTGAGTTATAGCCGCATCAGTCTGGGCTCGAACTTGAGAAGTGTCACAAATCGGAGTATGTTTATCTAGCATTATGTAGAAGCAAGAGGCTTAGTTTTACGGTATAATTATACCTCGCAAGACAGTGACCCTGGCCGACCTTATTTTGTAATTCAGAGCACTTTGGCAGGGTCCTTGATGCATACTGGGAAGATTTCATCGAGCTTTGTCTGCTGTTTTTTTTCTTCTCCCCGCCTGTATCTGCCTCAGCCCTTGTCTAATTGGAGCATGAAATCTGTGCACAACAAGAATACTGAGTTGGATTCAAATTCCTTATTTCCGCCAGATGGCATTGTCAGTGTGAAGGCACTGAATATCCATGAGGGTGCAGTTTTTACCCAACCTGTCTTTCTCTTGCTTTCTTTCAATCTAAGTACAAGAAGTCGGCTTGACGTTTGAGGACAACGACCCAACGAGGAGCACAAAAGTAAAAAAAAAAAATCCCGAGTGGAAACGCAATCCATTTTGTTGTGGGCCTGAATGTGATCGACACTATCCGCTTGCAGCGAAGGCCTCCCCGTGCCCTCGCCGAAGACATTCGCAACTGGTGTCAAGGCCCTATAAATCATCCTGTATCAAAGAGGCCATGTAACGCTTTCTACATTTCAACATATGTGGAATCAGAACGCGTCTGTCATCGGTGTGAGCCACTCTTGGAGAAAGAGGTTTTTTGGAGGCCTTTCCCACTGTAATGCGGACCATATGTGCTATTGATTTGGGAGGTTTTACCTGCCACAGTGGGATACTCCCGAAATGAGGTGAGGCAGACACTGTCATACCCCTTGATCAGTCGAGGATTAGGCCTGTAAACTAAAATCAACAAGGTGGACAACCACCAAGACGAAGCCAAAAAGCCCAATATGTGCAATACGACATTTTTTTAAACTTTTTTTTTAAATCAGTGTTTTACCTTTAAATAGCCTCTGAACACACAGCGATCTGGTTCATTTGCATCAAACGAGACAAACTCCTAACCACGCCGGCTGGTGCCAGGATGAGCCTATTCATCTTAATATTATAAATGGCTCTCACAGTCATCCAAGGTTTTAAGTTCCAAAAGCAACTGATCCTGGTCTTGTGCTGGCCATATATCTCCCTTTGAAAGCCAACTCTTCCATCTCCTGCTGCTTTGTATTTAAGGTTGGCCCTCTATCTTGGGTTTAACCTGCTTTCCCAATGACCATTAAGGAAAGCGAGGAGGTTGCCTGCTTTCTTGAGTAATTTAGGAATCTCCATTTGTGGTCTCGGAGGTTGAGGATAAATGAGACTGCAAATCAAATGATAAATGTTCAGAGATTCGGTCCCTGTGTTGAGACTTGCTTCCACAGAATTGTCCCTCACTGTTACTAAATAAAAAAAACATCTCACATCATTATACCATTAAGACTGACAATAGAGTTACATCATTTCAACATATGGTATTGCTGCTGATTACATTATGAACACTGATGGCAAAAGACAGCATTTACAATATAAAATCTTGACCCGGATTATTGACTTTTTAAGTAGTTTGGAGAAGAAGAAAAAAGTTCAGAAACCAGTTGTCCTGTAATGTATTGCTTGAAAGAAAAGTAAGGCTTGACGTGATGTTTTGCTTCTGCTGGTCATGGGTTATGGACTCTCTGTGGGATACATGTTAATCAACAATATATGTATTCAACTTGTACATATGCAGGGTAAAATAGTTGTGCTTATATGCTCTTTTAATATAACACCCTTATTGAGAGTTAATAGAACGAGGTTGATTCCTCTGACCTTAAAAGTCCTCAACCAATCATATTGTCTGATAACGACATATTCAAAACGTACACTGTAGTGTAAAACCACACAGAGGCTTTGTAGTCTGAAGATTCATATAAAGAAATACGGCATCATGTTCACTCCTGCAACTTGATTGGATGCTGTCGAATGAGTTCAAACTAAATGGATCCGGAGAATTAAGTGTTGACTTACTGGGAATGAATATATAGCATTAACGTTAGTTTATTCAGGACATGAAGGGAAACAAACTACTCTGCACTCTTTGTGCTGAAGTTAGAAAACATTAGAGTTAAAGTCCAAGTTGAGTCTTTTTTTTTAAACATTTTGTCAAGTTTTAAGACATGTAACTCGAGTCCACACCTCTGATTCAAGGAGTAGTGAAAAGCGGTAGCATGTTTTTATTCGACAAGCCCATAGATTTGCTTCAACCGCTCAGTTTACAACGTCTTATCAAGGAAGATGCCGAGATATTTGTATTCTGTGGACCCCTAAATATTAATCAGTGGAGATTTTGTATTGCATATGATCTTTATCTCTGGATTTAGAGAAACCCACGATGTTCTGCTTCATTTTCACTACATATTATCATCATATTATGTTAAGATTAATAAGGACTTCTACTACTAACACTAATGTTTTGTTTGGGACTCCCTCTGTTACAACAGTTGACTCCAACGTGTCCTGTATGAGCAAAGACAACAACACTTACTCTCTGTCTAAGCAGCCGCAGGACATTCCCGATCCTAACAAGCCTCCATGTTTAACCTTGTTGTCCGTAATGGGAGGCGGTACCTGCTGGGAGGGAGAGATCACCCTCGCCATTAGCAAATACTCAACACATTCTGGAGCCGGTGCATGCCGATTACAAAGCTCAACTATTCTGGGAAGCTTGAACCTCCCGGCCACCCTCTTCCCATCACAAACTGAGGCCGACTTAACATTCCTGGCTCAGTGTATTGTGTCACAGAGAGGAACATGTAAGCAGGTCGTAAAGCTGTCTGTATGTGTGTGTGTGCTCTTGATACAGCAATTAACACTTTGGATTCACCGTGCTGCGCGTTTGAATGCCGCTTTAAAACAGGAATACACATTTCTATCCGCATTAAGATCGCTGCTGAGAATTAGTTTGTAAAAATAAACATGGGTTTCTTCTCCTGCTTGGGGATTCCACACACCACGCGCTTCCGGGTTTTGGCTTTGCAACTGTCACAGTGATGTATGTAAGAATTGATATGTGCCAGACATCGAAGTCTAAAGTGACGCAGTAACTCAAAGACAAATCCGACAAATGGCTTCTGCTGCCCACCGTGTGGTTGTGATCAAATGCACAGGGCTCTATGGGCGAAGCCGCCGCTTTCTTTGGTTTCCTGGTAAAGAAATCTCCGGCAGCCGCAGCGGTCCGATATCGAGAAGCGGAAAAAGAGGTATTTCGAAACGATCTATGTCATCCTTACAGCTGCCGCGTTGTCTTGAATTACCTTGATGCAGCGTTTCCAAGGAACGGATTGGATTTCCTTTTTTTCGACCATCGTTTTCATCCCGATTTTTTATTTTTTTCTCCACAAATGCAGGCGAAAGATTTATTCACAATTTGTCTCGCTGATAGCCAGATTGTTTCGCGACGAGCCTCGCAGAGTTCAGGATGCAGATCGCGGTATGCGAGTGTAAGTGGTGGTCGTTTTAAGGGGTTCGTTTTGAAACAGGTATTAATTTCACATGTGGGCATTGGTTCGGGGCCTGGCATGCTTTATAGACGACTGTTGGAGTTTTTCTTTCTGAAAGGATCACTTCAAAGGACTTGGCGAGAGACAAGGTTGAACTTTTAGCTGAAGGTGAGAGCTGCAGATCTTTTCTGCAGAAGTAGTAATAAAAACCTCGACACTGAGAAGCTTTGCCATTTGAATCGAAGTGGGATAGTGTAAATCTCTTATTGGTGGTCCATGAAGTCATTCCACTGATTGATTTCAGATTTTTACGAGATTACGTTTATAATGTGATAGCAACTGCACTTGGTAATAAAAGAAAATGTAATTTAGGTATATAGAAAATGTACAGTTTGTCAATGCGGCTCATTATACGTCAAACTTAAATATTGTGGCTTACGTTAAACATCTGCATCCCCCTGCCAGTCTTATTACATTATTATTTACAACCAAGTGCATGATACGGTTGTGTGGCTAAAACCAGTCCCAGTATCATCTTAGCTGTTACCCTATTTTGTGTCAGTTAAGTAAGTGGAGCCTGTGTCTTCGTGGCATGGTGCAAATTCCTGAGATTAATGTAAATGATAAGGAATCTGCAACTCTCCGGATTCTGAGATCCTCGGGATTAAAGGTTCAAGTTCCAGTCGACGCTGGAAAAGGATGACTCACTGTCCGGCCCGGCTATCGGGTGTCTCGTCTCAGCCCAGTTAAGAAAGAGAGCAAGGAAAGGAGTAAAAACTCTCACAGCGCCGGGGGAAACTCAGCGGGAAATAGCAGCTTTCCACTTTTGGGCTCAAGCAGAAAGAGTAAATATGAGCGCCTTCTCGAGTTGAAGCAAACCTCCAGTTGTGCTGACGCACCAGGGTGTAAAGTCCTCTTTGCTTTACGAAATCTCATCAAACATCCAAAATAAAAGCTCAAAAATAACTGTACGAAAGGTCATAAACAGACAAACACATTATTAAAAACATTTAAAGCATATATGAGTGTGTGCACATACAGAAACACAGACTCCGACTCAAAAGAAAAGGAAAGAAAGGAGGATAGAGGGCGGCAGGCTGGAGTCATTGGCACTGGCTCTGCGATGACCTACATCCCCTTCAAGGTTACTGTCCATTTCATTAAAAGGCTCTCTCATTGATCGCTGTCCTTGGTCTGAGTCTCCCCTTCGGCCGTGTCTCCGTTAACAAAGTTAACTCTCGTATTCGGCGACCTCCTCCTACTCCTCTTGACCCGGGCAGACAGCTGTGCTTACCTTAGCATAAAGTGCCACAATAGGTCATCATTATCAAATTAATCAAAGCTGTCACAACACGGCACAGTGCTGCGGTCAACTCAGCGCTGCGCTTCAAAAACCACTTAGATCATGTAACACTTGAACGTGCAGCAAAGGAGGCGTGCAGACATATGTTGCAAGCACACACACACACACACACACACACACACACACACACACACACACAGACGTGTTTAAGGACTAGAACAGAGTGTTGAGCACAGTGTTGCGATAGCAAACCTTTAAAGGGTGTTAAGGAATTACTGCATGTTTATGGAGTTCTTTGGAGAGCCTAAGAGTTAAGGTAATAATATCACGTTACCGAATACTGGAAAAATAAAACCTCCTTCCATATTGTTTTTATGTGTTGTGTAAACCTGTTTATCCTCTGTAGCTAAATTGTGCTCGATATCAACATAATTTTTTCAATCAGCATCAATGATCCATTGATTTTATTGCATTTACGTTTAAGCATTTACAAGTACTCAATGTTTAGAGCCTTGGCATCTTAAAATCCAGAGCCGACATCAGCATAACACACAAAGGACAAAGCAAGGTTATTGGTTTACAGCAGAATTATGACACATTTAAAATATAAAAACTTCACTGAAAAATACCCAGATATTTTAAAGGAGTACACTTTTTTCCTCCAACAACCTCAAATAAGTAAACAAATTTTTCAGGTTAAAACAAGTGAGAAAAACAACACAGAAAGGAGTTGCTGATTATGCACCTGGCTTCCACTCTATATTTTGTTGCTTCTCTTACTTTCCTGAAATACATATGTTTAATGATATTATCATAAATAAACCAAAGAAATTAATAATCAGAAGTCTTTATCTTTTTTAATCAAATGTCAGCAAAATATGTATTGGCACTTTGGCTTTGTTTAATCAGATGTGGGATGCCAAATAATGACTTTATTATCTTCTATTCACAAATAGTTGTTAGTCTCGATCTTATGAACAAGCTGAAACAAATGCTTAAAAACATAATTATTGTTTGCATGACTTGGAAGCATCACAGTATTTATATTGTGTTCCACGGCTACACTCACAGGAGTGGATGAATAACCCACGGCAGCTGTAACCTGACTCATCATTCATCCACCGTCACACCCCTCATGTTGCTCTTTGTGTGCAGATTTTGTTGAAGCGATGACAAATATCAGCCCATGTACCAACCTGAGCAGAACACTGTCGCCTGCATCACTCTATCTCAGTGTCAAACTGCTTAATCCCTGCAGGAAGTGCAGACGCACCGTCTTCCTCTCACTCTTCATGCAGATGTTCGTTGTGTTCAGTTCACTCATTTTTGTGAGAAAAGGCTGAGATAACAAGGAGATAATTTTCCACCTGCTGTTTAACAAGTGAAGCTAGAACATTGCAATGCAAACAGAGTGCCCCCCTTACCACCCATGTACATATGTGTGTGTCTGTGTGTGTGTGTGTGTGTGTGTGTGTGTGTGGGGGGGGAGGAGGGGGTTGTTGGAGCGGCGACAAGGGAGACTTGCAACACCAAATTGCCAGATTGATTAACTTGTCTGTCAGGCTCTTCACTGTGACAATAAACTCTGTACCTCAGGGAGCTTATTGAGAGATGACATGTCTGAGACCCCCAGGCGCACACACACACACACACACACACACACACACATGCTGACACATACACCCACCCTCACTCTCTAGCCTCTCCCATTAAAAAACACCTTTCCATGTGAGTCCCAGCCTGTCCTAGAGGCTGCAACCACACCTCTCTGTTCTCTGTTTCTCTCTCTCACACACACACACACTGACTCTCTCTCTCACACATTGCATGACACACACACACACACACACACACACACACACACACACACACACACACACACACACACACACACACACACACTGTACTCCCTAGGGGTCCTCTGGTCTCTGCTATCCATACCAAGCTCCGTTTCATAAAACCGATTCAGTTCATAATTGAAAAGGAAACTCTGGGGCGTGTTTGGCCAGTTAATCCATTTAAGATCATTATTTACATTGTCAATCGGCGTCACCCAGCTGCAGAGCGGGCGAGACAATGAGGGGCTCCATCTAAACCCACCCCTCCCTCCCCTGCCGGGTCAGAGGGGTTAATGAATGATTATTTCTCACTTTGTAACACAACAGGATGCCGATTTAAAGGGCAACCCCTCCTCCCCCTTTCTACTGGGAGCGTCCTCAGCGGCGCATGCTGGTGTGAGAGGTTCAGACCCCCAACTCAAACGGACATTGATGATGCCGTTATATGAAGATTAATGAGCTCCGGCGTTCCACCTGGGACGGTGAGGGGTTGCTCATGGTAATGTCTCGAGTCGTTGGTGTTGCATAAATGGAAAGTGTGTTTGATCTAATTACCATTTATTGAGATAATTGCCATTAATGTGAATAAGTTAATGAGGTTAGCTTGAAGACCAGTGCATTTACTTATCATAAGAATGTGTGTGTGTGTGTGTGTGTGTGTGTGTGTGTGTGTGTGTGTGTGTGTGTGTGTGTGTGTGTGTGTGTGTGTGTGTGTGTGTGTGTGCACAATGATCTTCCTCTCCATTGAGATCTATGTACGTGTCAGTCATTTAAAAGTGTGATAATTATGTATCTCATGTCGTGATTCGTTATTACAAGTCATACATTTGGTGTGGTTCCACTATGATATGTCATATTTTTACTGCTTTTTTTGGGGGGGGAATTGGTTAAAAAATTATAAATATGTAAATTTGTCAGATTATATATAAAAAAAACACAATACTCATGTAAATTGCATTGGACATTAATAATGCAATGTTTCATTGTTTTTACTCGTTTATTATGACTTTGTATTACTTGCGGGCACTCTGACCTGCTGCGTAATGAGTATCTTTTTTTGTGTTGGCAGCACATTTTAGACGCTTATGGAAACATAAATGAGTATATAACGATATCAGAATCCCACATATCGTTGTCACATGTCGATAAAAATGTTAGATATCAGTTACTTTCAGGATCTGATTAAATAAAGCTGGCATCACCGTCATTCAGGTTCTCCCAACCTTTCTTTCTCACTCAGACGATAAAATATGCCTAAAATATACAGAAGTTTATTAACTACGATCACCGATTCATAACCTGACTGTCTGCTTTAACAGCAGATACATGTATTTATTTTACTATTCATGCACAGTGGATTTTTATTTATTTTTTATTTTGAAACAATGCAAAACATGTCATAAAAAGTCCTGAGACTCCATTTTTTTTCATCAAATGTCAAATGAGTCATGACGACTTATAGTAGGCATTGACAGACATTACAGAGGAAGGACATAAAAACCCACAACGCCGTTCTTATTCGAGTCCGATGCTGCCGTTTGTGCCACTGAGCTCAGTGACAGAAAATAATGTGACAGGAGAGAAATCGACCTCGGGCTATTGTTTTTTTTTCGGGAGCACCCTGTTTGAAGTCGCAGGGCGCTTCCTGCCCAGAGTCCTGAATGAACCATTTGTTTATGTCCTGTGGGTCTGTAAATCACTTAGCGCATCAAAGAGCTCCTTTCTGCCTCTGTGCAACAATAGGGGGTCATGCCAATGTGCAAACATGACAAGGATACAGAGCGAGAGAAATGTTTTGGTTTCCTGAGGTGATGACAATTGTGCCAAGATTTATGCAACGCTGACATTAGGAAGAGATAGTGTGGAAATCATAAAAGGCGGCTTTCCGAGTGGAATTTGAGAGGGAAAAGATTGGGATTTAGGATTGTTTTAAGCATGGTGACCGTCTGGGGAGCGGTCATAACTTCAGAAAAGTCAGAATTAGTTTGAATCCCAAATCAAGACTAGTAGAGTCATCAATCGCTGTCTTGTGAAAAATGCACTTTTTTGAGAATACAACAAAAACATTTTTGCAGAATGCTATTTGTTAAGGATACCCAATACATAATACAAAATAGAAAAAAAGGTTTTGCACTTTGGACATCGATATGTCATAATACGTTTTCTTATCAATAAAAAACAATTCTCAAAATTCTACTAAGTGCTTTGCATTCCACAGATAAAATAGATAAATAAAAAGTAACTTAATTACTTTCATTATTGCAGATCAAGTTCTATTTACTTGGCCTTGTAGTCTTTCAGAAGGAAGCGAGTGGCTCGCAGTCTCTCCCTCTGCAAACAGACGGCGTCGAGTCATGCCGTCGTAAAAAGTGACAGATTCCATTCTTTTTGGCCCGTTTCTCAGCCCCTCGCTTACCCGACACACTGCTGACGTCAAGAAGGGATTTACTCGCCTCCCTTGGATATTCTTCCACCGTGGCCAGGTCCCTGGTGTCTTGTAGGTTCTAAAAGCCATGCGAACAGGAAACCGCAGAAGTAAGCTACCGACTGCCGCCCCTCCCTTTACTCCAGAAGCCCTGGAAGACTTGCAGCGTGGTGAGACTCAAGGCCAACAATGTGCCCACGGCCCATGTTCACATCCTCTCTGGAAGCGGCAGCCTTTCCCAAGTCCCTTGCAATATTTCGGGGGCGGAAAAGGCCTCCGTTATACGAGGGCCGGCAGACCATTGTGTGTGGCTGTGATTCATGCGAAGCTCTACCAACAGTTACTGTAAGTATGCGGCTGCAGGCAGAGCCAAGGTGTTCCCTCAAGGTTCAGTTATATGGATATATATTTAGAAATTGATATTAAGCTTCGTTCTAGGACGGATATGAGTGTTTCTAAAGAGGACAAACAATGCAAATTTAAATAAACATTGGAGGAAATTGTCGCTGCAATAACTTTATTATTCTCCCCCACTCCACTCTTTCAAAACTGCACTCAAAACTCACCAATTTAAATCTTCTTTTAACCATTGATGCAACATTATGTAATGATATTGTCTTTTTACTGTTATATCCTTTATTTGCTTTGTTTTTATTGTTAATGCTTTTACTGTTTCTGTTTCTACCAGCGCCTTTGAGTACCTTTTAAAGTGCTATGCAAAATAAATGTATTACAATTATTATTATTATTATTATGACAAAAATGACTTTGTTGTTGTTTTCTCCTCCAATTATTAAATCATACTGTATTTCAACAGAGAAAAACTCAACTATTTGCCTTAAATTGTGTTGCATCGTCGACATAAACTTCTTTAGTAAACATTAACACGGTCTTGAGTAGTTACATACTTGAGTGAAAAAAATACTGACAAGAACAAACTGCAGGAACTAAAGTAAGAATGGAGCTTTAATGAGTCTTAAAACGCTGCTTTGATTGATTTATCTGAGATCAATGATTAGCCTCCAATTACCTTGAATAATCATTAGCTATGTGAGTAAATGAGAGGCTGCATTAGTGTGTGTGTGTTCATCAAATGCTTGAGTTCTCATTCGGTTGGACATCTAAATCTGTAAAAAAATAAATAAACATGTGTATTTCATTGTTTGTCTGGCTCTCAGTTACTTCCTGCCTCGTCGCTGCTCCGACAATCTGCAACTTCGAGTCTGAGAGTCTGCAGTCGTGGGCCGAGAATTCCAGCATTGAAGCTAATTTCACATCCAACTTTTGACAGTTTAATCATCCTTTTAGTTACAACCTCCTCGTTCATTTACATAGATCATGAAATGCATGAGGGGATTAGATCATTCCCTCGCAGAGCCTCCTCCATATTAATAGCAACATTCACACCGTTGTGGCACTTGCATTAATTTGTGTGGGCAATGACATTAGCCCCGATTGCTTTGCATTTCGAGGGCCGACTTGCCGGGGCAGTCGACCGGATCGGCAGCCCTCGACACCCGACTCCCCGCCTCGCCCCTCCCTCCCCTCGGCGACTAATGAAAAAGACATCAGCAGGCGTCGAGAAGGTCGGCCGTCCCGTTCGCCGTGACCTCGCCGTGTCTCCGTTTCTCCCTCTGACAGCTTTTGATGCGTCAGGGGTGGCTGGCTACCCGGGCCGGGCAGCGGGGATGGGCACGGCGGACCTTTCTTACGGCATCGCTTCACTCGCAGCCGGAGGCGACAGCCCTCCTTTCCTCCATCCCCTGCCTTCTCACTCCCTGCACCCTTGCCACGCAATTACAATAATAGCGATAATAACCTTTATGTGTGTAGTATTTGAATATGTATAGATTATATGAATGAGATACAGAACAAAAAGAATCAGTTACAGCCCAGAGAAGACAAACTAAAAGTTAGCATAACCGTTTAAAGAATTACAAGAGGAATACAAATATATATAAACTGTCCAATTCCAGCCTCCTATGAGAAGTAAAGAGTAGATAAAGTGTTCGAGGCGTATGAAATAAAAATAGCTTGACTGCTGAGTGATAAAATTACCCGGATCTTCCGGCGATTTTCCACCTATACGTTTTTTTTCCGTTAACCCCGCCTCCCAGCCTGGTCTCGGGTCCATTCACGTGAATGGCAACAAAAAAAAAATAACATTTCGGATTCAGACATTCAGATTAAATTATGTTATGGTTAATATATTCTGACTTGTATTGTTTGCGTTATTTCGACCACCGTTGTGGTTTTGCACTCAAAACAGCCAATATTCTGCCGTAGCTAAAGCTATTACTAAAGCTATTAAATTAAGGCTGAGACACCATATATGACACCATGTGCAATCTAACTGGATTAGCTTCAGCTAAAGTTAGCTAAAGATTAGCATTAGCTATTTGGGTGCACTCAGATTGACAACACATTAAAAAAATAAAAAAATAATTGAGGTTTTGTTGTGTATTAACATATAATTTGAGCGAGTTCAAGTCTCCTCTCTCATAACAAGTCTACAACTTTCAGATTAATTTAAAGAGACGGTCCGCATTCCTCTTTATTTTTCATATAAAACACATTCCGACCCAGGACCGCCTGCAGACACCTCAATGAAACAAATCCATCATCCCCATGTTCTATGATATTGGCGCCTCTCATTGAAGCTTTCTGCAAGTGTAGACCATACTTTACTGCGCATGTGTTGTATCCCAACGGCACGATGTCACATGATGCCGTGACTTTGCCTCTTTTGGGCTTCCTTGGCTTTCAGTTTCTGCCCGACCTCAAAATGTACCATTTGCATCACCATTTCTTATTTTCTTTGGCATATTCATTGCTAAAGTTGTAAAATTACAACTGGCGTGGCCGTGTCTTCGGCTTAATTTCAGTAGCATCTTAACTTGGTTGTGTTCACACACGTTCACACACCTCATGTTCACACACCTGTGCGGTTGTCTTTATCCTAAACCTCAGACAGACCAAGACGTCCCGCAGAGCTCTATAAGTACAACCCGGGCTTGTAAAGCGTCGTAGCTCGGGGCTAGACCCGTCACTGGCACGCCCAGAGTTGAAGTCCATCACCTTGCGTGGAGACCAAGGTGACGATGGCTCCCCGGGTCCCCACCAGGTGTTCCCGTGTCCCCTTAATGAAACAGAAAGGGCAGTCGGTTGAGACAGAAAGAGCCAAATTGAATCGGGGGGGCCTCTCCTTTTGTGTGCTGCATTAACAACTCAATTAAATGCCAGCAAGCATCTGCCGCTATGCCAGTCTGGCATGAATACCTTACTGAGTCTGTCGCTCCCTCGTTTTTCAGACTAAGAGGGGGCGAGACACAACAACAGAGAGAGAGAGCGAGAGAGAGAGAGAGAGAGAGAATGAGGATATTGTGCAGGTAATCCTTCTCTGACATTCTTATTAATCCTCAAGGTGAGGTTAATGCAACAAATCATAGATAGCAAGAAAGCTACAGTGATTATGTACATAAATATACTATTTGCATTGAATGACATAAATACAATATAATATTGAAATTATGGAGGTTGATTTATAGGGTGCTTTAGAGTTAAAGTTAGAAATGCATTCAGAAAAACAGCATAGTGATTGAAAATATAACATAAATACAGGTAGTTTTCTCATAATAATGTTAATACTGATAATACAGTAACAATACTATCCTGTAATCTGTTGTCAGGAGCCATCGTCCCCCTAAAGCAACGTTAAAGCTGGTATGAAACACAGCTGGAGGTTGTGGTGAGACACAGGGAGGCGAACACAAGGGAGAGGAAGAGAGGAGAGAGTGGGAGGAAGGAGAGAAGCTCATCCCAGTCTGGGAGTTCATCCATCATTGGAATCAGTGTGTGCTGTAATTACTGTGTCAAATAGATGGGATGATGCCTGGGAGGAATGTGCGCGTGTGTGTGTGTGTGTGTGTGCGCGTGTGTGTTTGCTATAGGTCTGCATGCACTGAGGGTGTCTGCATGTGTTTGAGAGGTGTCCCACACGTTATCTTCATAATCACCCCGACACACACACACACACACACACACACACCAAACCGCTCGCTCCTCCACTGTCATCTGTCATCCATAGCCGGCGCTGTCAACTGGTGCTGTCATGCATTGCCAACATCGGGCAGTCAGGAGAGGAGGTCTTAACTCTTTCAGCGGCGGAGCCCCGTGAGGAGTCGGGAGGATGCAGCTATTTAAGGAATGCGCGGCACAGAGGATGGATGAAGCGACTGAAACATGGGAAGCGTGCATAATGTGGAGTATCGGAGGTGCTCACGGTTCTCCTACGCTTGTCTTTTGGTGATCTTGATGTGCTCGGCGGCAGACATTACGTCACAACGCAGAGAATAACAGAGTTTCATGACAGTTTTGTGTTAAAAAAAACAAAAAGCTGCTGCAGAAATATAAGATTCTGGATTTACAAAAATGTGAAATGCACCGAAATGCTAAACTAACGAAGGTTTTTTGAAGTTTTGGCAGTTTTTTAGTGTTCGGATATATCAATTATTCCCAACTACGGATACTTGGGAGTAGTAGAAACTAAATGTAACTAATTTGAATAAAAAAATATCCTAATTTTGAGTCACCAGAACATGTGTTGTGCAGTTTAACAGCTAACTGATAAAAGGTGGAGGGTTGATAAAGGGGTATTTTTGTTCATCTATAGCAAGAATGTGGTGGTACATCTAAAAATAATAGTGTGACCACTGTAAAATATAATTTTAATCCCTTTTTAAGGGGGAGATAGCAGGTCAACAAAGTGGTGCACATCATCTGAAAGCTGGGAACCTGAATAATCTGAGATGCAGCGAAACACTGTGTCATACATCTGTAATAAAGATTGTGTTTTGGTTAGGCTCCTCTTCAAAGAGTGTATAAGGGCTAAGAACAGTATGATGGAAGTACACAATGCCATCCCCTTTCTCATATATACGTCATAAATTGTTGCAGAAATTCTCGGTACATTTTTTACACAGATTTGGTTCAAAATGTAACGAGTGTTTAGCATTCGAGAATTGTTGAAAATAGATTAAAAAAAAATTCCATGAGGCTGTGAGATTCCTCGAGGTCATTTTATACTGCGATGTCATGTTTAAATCTCACTTCAGTGAAATGACTACTAATCACATAGTCTCACTAGTATGCAGAAATATGAAAATACACCATCATAGAATAGGTTAAAACACATTTTACATATGTTTTGGACACAAATTGCCTGGGATTAGCATAATGATAATAATAAATTAAATAAGCATGTCTGTAAAAATGAGACTTGTGGATAACGATGGAAGCCTTTTTCATTGACATTATTATATTGACAATATTTAAGATATTAAAGTGAGAGGTCACGGGACGCCATGCTAGTATTTCACTCGCCACGATGTATTCTACTGGAGCGTTATTTAGCCTGACGAGCTATAAAACAGGGCATGCTACACAGCCTCTTAAAGACATTATTAATGTCTCGTAAATGTGCTTCACGCCATTGAGTATAATTGTGTAATTATCAGCTGAATAAACTGCATCAGTTTCACTTTCAAACTCAATTTCCCTTCAGAAATCCCCCCCCCAAAAAGAACCAATGACCAGCTCACAACGACCGCTCCTCTCTGCAGGCCGTGCACAGTGGGAACGGGGCGGCTGGGCGAGTTGCCGGGTGGGTGTGCATCTTCCTCGCGCTCGAGTCCTGTCCTCTCGCTTGAGAAGTTATCTGAAAAATGGGGAGCGTGTCCATAAGCCATATGGCTCGGCGAGAGCGGCGACGAGGAGAGCAGCGGAGCACGTAAAGAGGTGGAAATGGTGTTAGCCGCTCGGCTGCTCAATGTTGGCAATCAAAGTGCTGGTGAACCGGTGAGCGACGTTAGCGGCGGAGACGATCATGAGTGCGGTCACTCTGGTTTGGCACAGGCCCGTCCCGATGGCGGAGCGGTTTGATCTGTTGAGCGCGCAGACTTTCCAGTTGATTTCCCTCAGAGGGAACACAGTGACCGGGCGGGAAATATCCACCTTAACGAGTCATTTTCCCTTGAAGAGTCTTTTTTATTTGTATTTGTTGGGACGAATGTTAACATTTCTCAGTAATGTAAAATGATTGTCCTTGTTGAAGGTAATCATCCGGATGCAGCGGTGTCCAACATATAGATTTGTATCAATCAATAAAGTCATAAAGTGAAGAAAATATAGACAAAAGATCTGATACTTGTGTATAAAACCTGTTTCGTGCACGTTCATGCATGTGCATACATGTGCATACATGTGCATACATGTGCATGTCCGTGTATGTTCTTGTGACCTCATGTCACATGTACCCTACTTGATATATTTGTAGTAATGCATAGTGCACTTTATACACTCAGTGAAACTGATTATGCAATACTGTTGCCATATTGTTGTGCCTTATTTCATATATTTTCTTATACTATTAGCATTTATATAGCAATGTTTTTTTTTAAATTCTTAATTCTAATTCTATTTTTTTATTATCTTAAGTTTATTGTAATTCTGTGCGTAAGGAGGACCTGGGAAAATAAGCTTTTCATTGGATGGAGTAACTGTCCGTTATCTGTGCATATGACAACAAATATATCTTCAATCTTCAATCTTCAATAAATTATCAATAAACTTAAACTCTAGATTCATAATGAACCCAGGCAGCAGGTCGGTTCACCTCATCAACACACAGAGAACTCTCACAAGCCTGCTTCAGGTACGCAGGTGCAGCATGTCCTTGAGCAAGGCAGTGCTCCAGTACGTTGACGATGCCAGTGAAAAAGGATTATAATTAATTATATGGGTACTGTGTGACTTCAGTTCCTTGCCCGGCTCTTAATTTGTGAAAGCTGAAGAGCTCCAGGCGCTGCAGAAGCCTAGGAACTCATAATGTTGGCAGGGTGAATTGACAGCTCTCAGCTCCACTGTTGGGCCTCTGAAATGTGCCGACGTCTCAACGCAGCCTTCCCTTTTCCTTCTCGTGGCGGCGCCGCTGCTCTCAGGGGCGATTAGGGAAATGTAACATTTGGTGCCATATGCTCGCAGGTTGTTTGGGAATAGCGACGTGGCCATATCGTGACATGCTGTAGCTTACATTTTGCCAGTTAATTACCATCATGACATCAAAACTGGAAGCAAACTACAGATGCCGCGCTGGTAGAAAGAAGAAAAGAAAGCTCCCAGGGAGGCAGGGAGGGAGGCTTCAGGGGGAAGATCATTAAAAGATACAGCCTTTCGTTATTAAAGGTGAGGTGACTGACGGAGAGAAAGCGGTGCAAATCTTCCCTCTTGTTTTAAGTTGGTGAACGTCATATTCATCCATCATCGAGTTGATGAATTCGGATGAAAGCTAGCTGTTTGCCGCTTAGCAGCCTCAAGCTGACGGGGTTTCTGGGCCGTTACATGATTGAGAAAGTTACATTTTATGTAACTGCATAGCATCAATTAGACACCGATAGATCGGTTAGATCACAAGTCAATCATTCAATACATTTTTGGGAAACCATGAGCACCAAAGTATGATTCATTCAGATGTATCGGCATGTTAAACAGGAGAGACGAAAAAATGGTGACGACAGTCGTTCCTCGCTTACATATTATTATATATTATATTCCTTTAGTCTCTAAGGGTCTACAGATCCAAAATGGTTGGGATAATAATATTGTCAAATTGTAATTGATATGTTATTCAATAGCGTATTTTTTACACTTGTATTTCCATTCATTGCTGAGCAATAGTCTTGTCCGAAAGGAATTAAAGCTGATGAAATCTGAATGTTTTGTGATACTGAAAATGTTTTATTAGAAGTAGCTAAAAAATAGAGGCAGCTCAGTGCGTGTGCGTGTGCGTGTGCGTATGCGTGTGTGCGTTTGTGTGTGTTTGTGTGTGTGTGTGTGTTTGTGTGTGTGTGTATATCTACATTTAATATCCCCTGCAATGAAGAAAGCCAGCCATGACCCAAAAAGCCCTGGGGCTATTTATAGTGGGCAGCAGGCAGAGTGGCACACTTCTCTTAATCAGCATGCTAGTACGAGAGGTAATTTAAAGACGCCTCGCCGCTGACAAGAATTAAATTGTGTTTTGATTTTCTCATTAGCCTAATCTCAAGTGGGCCTCGTTATTGTGTAATTTTCCTGCCTTGACACGACATCTTGTTTCGGGCGATGACAGCCGTATGCCGCCGTTTGGGGGACAGGGGCAAGGGTGGCAGCCGTCAGGGGGGTTTGTTCCATGGTGACAGCTCCAAGTTATTTGGTTGGCTGTTCCGTCTGGTACACCCCCCCCCCCCCCGCCCGCCCCGTCCCCTACCCCACATGATGGGATAGTTGACGTTCGATGGCTGCAGGGGGTGTTGAGAAGGTCCAGACGTGTGCGCCCGTGTGTGTGTGTGTGTGTGTG
Source organism: Myoxocephalus aenaeus (assembly GCA_038501785.1). NCBI lineage: Eukaryota > Metazoa > Chordata > Actinopteri > Perciformes > Cottidae > Myoxocephalus > Myoxocephalus aenaeus. The sequence goes on from JBAMJR010000100.1 coordinate 1,708,384, forward strand.
TGTGTGTGTGTGTGTGTGTGTGTGTGTGTGTGTGTGTGTGTGTGTGTGTGTGTGTGTGTGTGTGTGTGTGTGTTCAGTTGGTGAACGGTTTGCAACTGAATCTTTCAATGTCACTTTGTGGCTGAAGGTTCATCATCTTAACAGCCAAGATAATTCACTTGCCAACGTGTACGCGCGCGTGCAGTTTGATGTGAGGCTTAATCTGTTTCATCTGATTCATCAGGACTAATTATTATTCATAACGGTCGGGACAGCCTGGTCTCACCAAATTCTGCTTTTGGCGTGTGGTTTCTCAGCATTTAGTCCGTACCGACTGTGACGTAAAGCCATCCGCGTGAACGTGCTACGCTCAGAGCTAGTGACTCTATAATAATAAGCGACTCATAGCAAGTGAGGCAATAAGATCCACAAAGTTAGAAAGGCTTCTTCTGGCGCAACGCGTTCTCATCGCTTAGTGATGCTCACAACTGCAAAACTGGGTACTTGTGTTACGTTGTTTAAGTCAGGCGGCAACCTCAGGCAGAAACAGTCTGGTTGTATAGAAGTCTATATAAATGACTCTACTTCTCTCTTGATGTATTCCCTCAGTAAACATTGTAAACATGAGTTTATGTCTCAATCTCTAGTTTCAGGTCTTCTTCAATACAGCATGATGTTCATTTAGTAAATGATGGTCCTTTAGAGTCAAACAGACCATAAAGCAGGGTATACTTTAAGGCGGGCTACTGTGATTGACAGGTCCCTACCAGAGCCGTATACGGCGTCTCTACGTCACTCCTCCGCTTTCCAGATATGGTCACTTCTGTTCATTGGTTTGGTTTACAGAAAGAAAAAAAACATGGCGACCACCGTATTCCAAGATGGCGACCGCAAAAATCGTCAAACTTTAGGCTTCAAAACGGCGGTCCACAAACCAACGAGTGACAGCAGGATGAGTACGTCCACTTCTTATATACAGTCTATGGTTTGAGTATTTGACTTAATTTACATATTATTCTCAACCCAACCATGATGTTTTTCTAAACCTAACTATGTGGTTGTGTTGCCTTGACCTTACTGCGTGGTCGTTTCATGACACATTCCTCAAAAGTGGCGAGCTATTTATACGCCTTCCCATGGTATCACGTTGGTCAGGAGAGTAATTTGCTTCTTCGGGAAATACATCCAACGTCCTCCTCATCACCTCTCCTCTCAGATTTTCTTTCTCCATATTCTTGTTTATCCTTCCTTCTGGGTTCACTGAAGAGTGTCAGAGTGGATATAATAAGCATCATGTATGTGACGTAAAACAGAAAATCCATTTTTGGATTCAAATTAGTTTATTTTGTCAAAGATTTGACTTATCTTGCCCTTGTTCATAACATTTTACTCCTTTTTTATACTGTTTGTTAAAATAGTAGAAACATTGCAACAGTGTAAACGTATTGGTACCACTTTATAATGAGTACACACTATTTAGCATTAGTAAAGCATGAATAAACACTTACCTATTTTATGACAATAAAATATGTCATGGAACTGCTCAGTATCTATATTAAGAAGATGGCAAAAGTTCATATTTATGTTCCTTTGTTGGCATTTCTGTACGTCTGTGTAATAAAGCATGAAAAGGGACATAAAAGCCTGACACTCTGTGGACACACTGGGATTAAAATATTGACAACAGACTCTGTTTCCTAACCCTCCTGGCCGTTTTTCATACCGTCTTGGCAGAATTCTGGCAGAGGTGATAAATCACGTCCTTTAGTATCCTGGGTTCTTTTCTAGCCGCAGGTTTCTTGTCGCCAGTCTTTAGCAAGCCAAATGTGAAAGCTGTGACCCCGCCGTTGCCCCCTCCACCTGTTGTGGGGAATCTCGCTCCGAGCCGAGGTATTAGGCAAAGACAGGAGACAGAGACGGGAGGCCAAGATGGTCGCTTCACTCTGCCCTGGAAACTTGTAATCTGTAAGCATTAACCCTAAAAGCATTACCCATTAATCCTGTTTTTGATGTCTTATCTCTGAATTCATAGTCGTAAACAGTGAAGAAAAGAAATAAAAGGGATAAAGGATCACAGTGGAGTTATGTATGTTTTTGTGAATATTCCAACCATGGATGTCCAATGCATGTAGAACATACTGTGAGAGGCTAAATTTCTCATGTTGTTTCTTGGATACGGTATGAAATAGATATCGTCTGCAAAACCGAAGATCGATCCACGAACCTCATTTACAGCCATTTGCATTCGCCGGCTGTATTTTTTCAAGACTTTTCCATCTCTGGGGACTCTCAGTTTTTCGGGCGTCTGACGGGGAAGCTGTCAAAACAACTCGGTTGAAGCGCGCCACCCCCCCGTTCTGTTTTTCACACATTCATACATCAAAGTCATAGAAGGAAGCCTCGTCCGACGAGGTCACAACCATCGAAACGATTTATCAACGTGAACAATGGGGTGACTTCATCGAACCGACCGATGCCGCGTTTGCTGTCATCGCCGCAGCCTTGGTTCCCACACCTCCGCGAAGAAAGAGAGAAGAAAAATGAGTCCTTTGACGCATTTTCCTTGTTTGTTTTTTTGTACAATAAAAGCGGGCCAGGTTTACAGAAGTCCCCGTCCTTCTTGGAGCATATCCTGGATGTGAGAGGGAGCGGGGTCGCGCACACTTTGACCCCTCGTGAGCTCTCAGGGTTCCTGTCAAGGCTTCTGTGATGGAGCTGAAAGGCAACAGTGGACATCCCTGTCTCGTGCGTCACTTTAAACTCACCCCGGCCTTGGATTACATCACTTGTCTTGTTGTTAGCTTAGCATGGAAAAAGGACACCAATCAATACACACAACGAGGACAAAACACTGAATCCTAACCTATTTTTTTAATCCTCTAATGAATGAATTACGAGCACTAGTTTACCAGACTTCAAATTACACGTTCAGTTCAATGTTCAGTACATGCAGCGTAAGGCAGAACTATCACAGTGTAAATTACCTGAAAACTTCTCTGTGCATCGTTTTGTCCATTTCACAGTTTCCCTCGTATCCCTCTCTTGGTCTAACAGCTCCAATTTACATAAAAATGAGGCCGCCTCGTGCGAGAGTGATGCAACATCTGTGCTGATCAGAATTAATTGAAATCTGTTATGTTGTGCAGCAGCGCTAATTCGCCGTGTTACTAGCAGCATATAAAGAAGCATTATGCTATTTAGGGACGTCTACTCACTACCCCTGATTGAGACACTGGCTAAACACTTAACTGTGCTGCAGCGGTGATGGCTGCTCCCTTTGTTGGATATGTAGCAACGATTACCACAAATAAACACAGGTTAAATACTCTGATTACTTAACTCATTTGGTCATTTACCTTGAAGGTCGAGATTAAATGAAAAATGCCTTTTCAACCCTTTTAGATCTTATTGTGCATCTCTTTATCAATGCATATATTTTAAAAATATATATAATCTTTCTTTACCAAACCAATTCAAAGCAATAATAGCATGACTTCCATCCATCAAATCAATCTGCAGCCACAGTTCTCTGTAGCTCCTAATCACACTACATTATAAACCCGCCCACTTTTTAGCGGTCCAATCAAATGCAAACGTTTAATTTAAATTCCTCCATAAGGTCCTTGAGTTACTGAAACCCTTAACTCTCTCTCTCTCTCTCTCTCTCTCTCTCTCTCTCTCTCTCTCTCTCTATATATATATATATATATATATATATATATATATATATATATATATATATATATATACATATATATATATGTGTGTGTGTGTGTGTGTGTGTGTGTGTGTGTGTGTGTGTGTGTATTGATCTACTCTTACCGAGACACATAGGTGACAGTAGGACAGAGTCATTCAAGAAAGGTGACATTTATTAACAAAAAAAGGTTATGAAAAAACAGAAGCAAAAATGAAAAAGCCGGGGAAATCAACAAAACTAAATTAAACTACAGCAAGAGGAACACAAACTAATAAAAATCACAGCAACCTGCCGCCAGCTTCCTGTCCCACTGAATGACATTACCTTCTCAGCCTCACTGAAAAATAATAATAATCACACCAAATTATTGACAAGTACATGAAAGTAAGATGTCTGAGTCACCCGTTACCTGCGGTCAGTCTCACCGATCTTCCTACATTTTAACGACGCTAACGGGACATAATGACCCTGACTGAGCAGCTGATCCTCACGTCCCAGGCAGAACAACAAGGAAACAACCATCACACACACACACACACACACACACACACGCTGAACCTCTCTCAGATCATAGAAAACTATAAAATAGACAAATTAAACAAGCTTGTTCCATTTCTATAATACTAATTAAGCAGGCACAAAACAAACACTTCCACTGTTCCATTTGTCTGGTGATGAACGAGCTCCCGCTACAATCAGTCTTCTCCTCTGAACCGCCGTTACGTTCATAATGTACATGTTACCTGATACTGCCGACTGTGCTCAGTCTTTGAGAATGGATTAACATTGTCAACACTGGTGTTAATAATAGTTTACTTGCACAAGACAGTCAGACAGGCACTCATGGATCATGAATCACTTCTCCCTGGATTGTGTGTGTGTGTGGGTGTGTGTGTGCTGCCTGCAAAGTTATTTCATTAGCCTTGTCCTCTGCGAACGCGCAACAATAATACAACAACCTGCTCTTTCTATTTGCATTCAGATGGATCGTTTGTGTGGATTCCCGTCAGAGCGATGATGCCTTGTTAATTTCACTGATTGAAATCCACCGCTGCTGTATTTCACAGAGCGGCGTTTGTTTCTGAGCAGCCGTTTTCTTCGGCTGAGCGCAAATAGCCCAAATAGACACTGGCTCGCAGAGTGAAAGGCCCGACTCCCAAAAAGGTAAATCAATTTGACTATTTAGCTTTTAAAGCCAAATATCAACTGGCATGATGAGAGCTGCCTCTTCTTGAGGTCTTTAAGAGGAGAGCCAAGTCAAAATCCGAGGTCCGAAACGTTGATTATTTTAGTTTTGATTTCCTGCTGTACATCAAGAATTGGCTCATTAAGTGTGTTCACATGCAAGGTATTTAACTCAGTTTCTTGTTGCTCTCAATGTACACACACACACACACACACACACACACACACACAGCTAAAACAAGGACAACAAGGCGGAACAATGGCAGACAAACTAAATGGATATTGCACAACGGTGGGTTAACTTTCAGGTTAATCCAACAGCCAACAAACGCGGACTCCTCCAGCTAAACTGAGAAGCTATCTGAATATCCTGCACCTTGTTTCTTTTCATTAAAATGAGAAGAGGAGAGATGAAGGACTTCAAATACTCATTAGCGCTAATAGTGAATTTGTACATTTTACTAACTTGGGACCAGATCTATGAAACGGTCTATCAGAATGTAACCTATACCTTTGTGTTTTAGAACATATGTTAACCACTGAAATGTATAGTATGGTAATGAATTTTATTATTCAACAAATCACAATAGAATAGAAAGATGAAATGAATAAACACAAATATATCCAGTTACGTACAGTTGTTCTTGTGCAGTAGCGTACAACTACATTCTGCTATCAATAAGACAGACTGAGGACCAGGTAAATGAATATTATTTACTAGACAGGTGAGTCTCATTAAGGAGGCAACACAAACAGATTGCTAAAATATGAAATACAAATTGTTTTATCAAGGCTTCTACCTCTGTTTTAAAACCTTTCCACACAACAGAATTGTACTGTAGAGACTTTACTTTCGTGACACAGAAACCTAAAAATGTGTTTTTTTTTAAATAGCCTGACTGGAACTACAAACCTCCCGTTAATGTCACCGAGTTGATCGAAGCAGCGAATTCACCCAAAACAGCACAGCAGCAGTAACTAGTACCTGTGACACTGTGACACTTTGGGGGTCAACGGGACAATTGCACCCATTTATTCCATCTTAATCGGGAGACAAGGGTGTGAAAGATGATGGGGAACAGGGGTGGGTAGAGGACGACGGGGAGGGGGAGTGGGCACACACTACAACTAATGGGATTTGACTCTTAACCCACGTGTGCATTAGGTGGGCGATGATCTGTAAAGCTGCGCTCCGCTGGGGTACGCTAGTGAGTCTCTTTTACGCCGTGATCTATTGCCCCGCTTTACCTCCGACGATCTTTCACACGGAACTGGCAGTAACGGATGAGAATGATCTGCTGGAAAAACTCTCTCATTTGTCTCTGTCGTAGCCAGTGAACTAGAGGAGACGCTAATACAGGGAGACGGCCCGGGGAGGGGATGTAATTATGTCTCGGGACTCTTCTGCTCGCTGGCTGAGTATGGAAGGCATATTAGGATATAATAAAGCCAGGCCTCGCTTCCCTCCTTTCTGCTTTCCCCCTACTTGATTTCTTTTTTTTTCTTCCACCCCCCCCCCCCCCACAATATTCTCTCTTCCACTTGCTGTCTCTGAACCTCGGCCTCTTCGTGTGTCTCACCCGCTGTTTCCCCTTTTCTATAATCTCTCTCACCCGCTTCCTCCTTCTTCCCTTACTCGCCTTCATAAATTTCCAGTATACGACAGCTCAAATTGTCGTATTTGGTGATAACTCTTCTTATCTGGTGCTGTCGCAGAGAAGAAGAAAACATGAACAAGATGCGTTAACATTAGCTTACACTCTGTATGCAGTTGTATATATACAGTATGTGTGACTTTCCTTTTGCCTTTGATAAATCAAGATGAATAATTATTGATTAAGAAACAGCTAAACAAAATCACACTTTGCTGACAATTTTTTTTTTGGGTGTTTGCAACATTAATCCAAATGTTTTAAGTCAGCCTGATGACCAAATGGCGTGTTCATTTCTTTGTTCATTCCTTCATTTCCGCATTTTTTACTTTTCGTGTGTCATTTCCCGCCACGGCAAATACTAGCCGCTCTGAGCGAGTGTTCTGGAGGTCAGGTGACGTCACATAAAGAGCGAGAAAGTGGACGACGGGGTGGATGAACAACGCGGGACTTTCACCCTGGAAACATACAAACGTTACTTAATATACGCCAAAACAAAAAAAACATCCTCATTTAAACCCAAACCATCATCTTTTCTTGAACCTAAACAAAGCAGTTTTGTTTGAATCCGTATGTGAAGAGTCGGGAATGCCGACGCCATTCAATAACACACAAAAAAGCTCGTAGTGAGTGACATGACACAATAATCGTCCGAATGACATGTATACGCCTTCCAAGAGATCACGTTGCTTCGTTCAAACTGAAAACACGGGGCTGGGTCGGCCGAATGCACAGAGACAGGAAGCTCGCGGAAACAGGAGTTTTAGTTCATTCTTGGAGCATTAAGTCGGCTCAGATCATGACAACTTCAAACTGAAACTTTTGATTTTACTGATAATTGCGATTGTTAAATTAGCTATTGTGTCAAGATATGAAATATTAAATAAACGACTGGTGCAACAGATACAATGCTATGTGCATGAAAATCAACAATTTTTTCCATTTGCACATTTAAAAACTTTCTTTTTAATTTTAGAATTACATCATTTTTTATTTTTTTTATTTTCAACAGACTGAAAAGAAAGAAGAAAAATAAAAATAAAACACAGCAGATATTCTGAGCTGCTTTCCGATCTGTTATCACTTAAACACAGTTTGTAATTTACAGTTGCATTTTTACTTTACTACAAATTCCAGACACGATTCACACGAGAAATAGATCGATGGCCGTCATAAACATTTATTTGCAAAAAAAATCTCTGAGCGTCTCCAGGTGATCCGGCTGCCGTTTGCATGCGGTCTGAGTCAACAGGCTTTTTGGGGAGAGAGGGAAGAATACACAGCAGTCGCAGCCAGCCCTCCTCTGGGTCTGGCCAGCCTTTTCTCTCTGGGTTCCAGTTTGGATTTGGTGATAACCGCAGAGGCCAGGCAGCAGTTGGACTCCGACTGCAGGCCGACGGCGAAGCCAGAGCTGTTGCCTCCCATCTGGGGTTTGGGTAGACGAGGCTGCAGGCGTCGCCTCAGACCCGGAGACCGGGCCGAGTCCTGTCAGCTGTCGAGCCCAAACAGAGGGGCCTTTCATGCCGTAAACTGTTTGAAATAATGATTTTTATTTTCTTCAAACGAAATATATTTCTTGGTAGCATTGTTGCAAGTTTTTTTTTTTTTTTTAGACGACAAAGGAAGTTAAAGAAGAACGAGTGGGTCAGCTAAGAGTAAACTGTACTTAAACTGTACGTTTAAGCAGAAAACAAAATGTCATAAACATACCAATAAATTGATGCCAGTGGTACCCAACTCAATAGATTGACAGATGATAAGTAATCCTCACAATAATCACTGCATATAGTTATTTATGCACTGCTCAAGTTTGCAGCCATGGGTGAAAACAACAACTTGCTGGACTTTTCTTTCACTTCACACAATGCAGTTATCGCTCTCGTGCTCTGTGGTTTTTTTATGGATACAGAATATAGAAAGAATCAGACGGATTTTATTTTTCAACCTCCCACAAAAGCTAAAGTAAATACAGTGAGACGTGCCTCTTAACCTTCAAACAGACTAAGTGCCTATTGTAAGTGTCACGTTTGAGGGGAGACATCCGCCGCCTGCCTGGTGAGTCAGCTGCCCGGTCGCCTATTAAAGCTCCTGCAGGAAACGACCACTGTGCTACGGGTATAGTTCCTTCCTAAAGCCTGGCACAGAGGCACACAGGAGATATGCAGGATGTGTGTGTGTGTCTGTGTGTGTGTAGAAGTGTGTATGAGCATTTTGATGGCTTCACACATTTATCAAGAACTGATTGTTTTTGGGCATTAATGTTTGTTTGCTTTGTATTTAATGTGTTTTTCTTTGTGTGGGCGTTTCTGTGCAATATTATTCTATAAACTATGTTCACGTGTAAAGTACATGCGATACTGTGCATTTGATTTCCATGTTGTTTCTGCAAAATGTTCACTGTTGTTTCTTAACTGGATAATTACTTTGAAATGTAAGTTAATGGATCGTTAAGGTTTGGTATAAACAAAATACAAAAATTCTGTATATATACAAATACATTGTATCAACACCTGTATCATTCACATACATATCACAGAACCTCTTTAGCGCTATCTAAACATTTTTCCTGTAATTGTAAATATTTAATAAAATAGTTGAAAATCAATTTGTTAGACTTTGTCAAAAACTCTTTTTCAGAGAGTGTGTGTGTGTGTGTGTGTGTGTGTGTGTGTGTGTGTGTGTGTGATCAAACAAGAGGATTTCCTGCGAATCAAAGAAAAGTACATCTCTCTGACTCGTCTGTCATTTCAGTAACAAGAACTGATGTAAACTCCTTCACTGTTTGTTCAAATGGTCAACACCACTGGAAAACTCTTGTAAAATATTTACCCTGTATATATATATATATATATATGTGTGTGTGTGTGTGTATGTATCCTTATGTGTGTGTGGAGACACTGACTGCAGGCTGAGATGTATGGAAAGCGCACATTATTGAAGAAAAGCATCAACAACAAAAGAAGACAATGGCAATATGTGTGCTGCTAACATTTGTTTCCCCTAAAGTTACGTTTCCCCTCAGTGATTCTTCGCCTCTGATCCAGAAAATAACTGAATCGCCTCGGTTTCTGTGAACGCTTGTACCCCGTTGGAAGATTTTGGAACAGCTAAACTGCATTTCCAAAACACTTCACGGGGAAAACTGAGAATGAAAGGAGACTCTTCGGAGTAGCTTATAGAAATCTGAGCCGCTGCTTGTTTGTGATCTTATTATTTCAAAGCACAAGCACTGACTCATCAACATCACCTATGAATTCATTTAGCTATTGTCACTTATTAAGCATGAGCGTCTGTATGAACAGGGGGCTAAATAACAACATATACAAAGGACAAGTAGAGAAGATGAGATGTGGCACCGGGCAATTATTCACTGTGGGCCCATGAAACAGAATCAGAATGTACAAAAAAAAATACAAAAAAATAGTATGCATTCATGGAGAGTGGAAAAAGAGAGAGGAAATGAAAAACAGTTGGAACAAAATGCCCAAAAATTAAATATAACAAAGGATTGTGAAACAGAGCATGGAAGTATATTTAGGACAAGGCCAGAGAGGGGGAAAGTGTGTGTGTGTGTGTGTGTGTGTGTGTGTGTGTGTGTGTGTGTGTGTGTGTGTGTGTGTGTGTGTGTGTGTGTGTGTGTGTGTGTGTGTGTGTGTGTGTGTGTGTGTTCGACCCGTTAAACTGCCTTTTTATGCGACCAACAGCGCTGTCTGACAGTTTGTTTTTGGAGTTGTAAACACGCCGTGGCGGCGGCGGCGGCGGCGGCAGTGACGTGGTGGTGCTGGCGGTTTGGTGGGGACGCGAGACCGCAGAGTGACCGCCCGCCCGGAGGCTCGTTACCTCGAACCCCCCCCCCCCGCTAGATTACTGACTTATTGTCGTGTGTCATGTTCCATCATTCGTCTGCGTGCCTCTCTCTCTCTCTCTCTGCGAGCTGTTTGTCTTAAGACACCCTCCACATCCCCCATTTCCCTTCAGCGCGCTGGATGACTGGAGGTGGTTGGCTCGTTGGAAACATTTTTGTATTTGTCAGTTTTTGCGACTTTGTTTAAAGTTACTGCAGGTTTCAATTCCGGATGAGTAGAAAGAAGACGAGAGCTCCATAGCTGCCGGGAGGAACTTTCAAGGTAATGTGTGTTATTAGCTAAACTATTTTATCCAAATGGCAACTGATTGTCAACTGTCAACCTGAAAAATAAGGTAACGTGCCTTTTCATGTAAACTCTAAGGGGGTCTGCGAGCGCTACGATGTTTCTATGAATAGCTCCGCGATAAAACGGCACAGAAATGTGGTTCAAATTTGACCGGACTCTCCAGCCTCTTCACTTCCGCTTCCTTGTTTTTGTTCGATCGTACGTGATTCACACAGCGAGCTCTGAAGCTGTGACGTTTGTGTCTAGCTCCGCCTTTCACCGTGATTTGTCGATCTGTGTGTCCGTCGTCATTTTGTGTGTGAAACTAACTAATGAACACTCAGGAAATCTCAGGACCTACAAACCTTACACTGCAAAAAAAAAACACTGCAGTTTGCAGGAATTCAAAAATTGAATTTTTCAGCTTTAGGGCCATATTATCTCTTTACACTGTACCTTATGACAATGGTGCTTCATTATATAGAGAGCTGAGATTGTTCTGCAAATTGTGATATAGCACATGGGTATGTATCTCATATGCAAATGCCTTTAAAAAAAAAAAAGGTGAAATGATGTATGTCGACAAAATGACCTCAGACCTCAGGGGGCTAAGACCCTTTTACAGGTTCCTACAGTAAATATTCAAGATTCAAGAGATTCAAGAGATTTTTATTCTCATATGCACAGATAACAGGCAGTTATTCTGTACAATGAAAAGCTTATTTTGCTGGGTCCTCCTAACACAGAATTACAATAAACTTTAAGGAAAAAAATGTAATTAAATAAACTTAAGGCAAAAAAATAAAAAATAAAAATAAGGCACAACATATAGTGACAGTATTGCAGCGTTAAGACAGCGTTTTCAATCAACTCTCGGAGCAAACGCTGGCTCCAGTTGATGAAATCTGCCAGCGACAGGTGTCATTTCAGATCGCGAAAACAGTTGCTGCCTAGAAACTTCTGTCCGAAATAAAGCCCCGATTGTTCCAAAATCTCTAAGAATTGCGACCGTACGCAATGCTGGAACAGAAAGTACCAGTAAAATGTGATCACTCAGTGGTTAGTGCTGTTTCCTCATTGCAAGACAGTCCCGAATGGTGCCATCCAAAGACATACAAGAGAAGAGAAAAGGCCACATTGTCCATTGGTTTTCGAGTGTTAAACCTTGGTAATAGTTTCCTCGAGGAGACGAGGTGACACGGAATCGTACAGTCAGCACAAGAGTAAATGAAAGGACATCGTAACATGCATTTCTTCCATTCAAAATACATAAACAAAGTAAATAACAACTTAAAGGATGGCTGCAGCTTTCAGGGGAGTTTTTCATTCCGGGTCTACATTTTCCTCTCCAGTTTTAGTTACCGAAAGAGGCAACAGCTCAAACGCCTGCGCGCCTCTGCACTTGACCTCAATGTGTCCTCAGAGATCAACAGTCAATTAAGTGCCCCTTCATTTTTTTCTATATTTTTTGTGTTGTTTTACCCTTAGAGTAGAGAGGAGCTCGGTTTAGCCTTCTGCACCGCTACTCCGCTAATTGGAACCAGGATCTGTAAAAATGGGAACTTAAGTAAAACATGCCATAAAATTCTGAAGGCTAACCATAAACTAACCAATTTCTTTCATTCTTTTAAAGGGAACTCTAACTGAAACCTCCACGTAAACTTTTACGAGGATCCCTGGGGTCACCCGTAAACCCGTTAATAGAGATGAGATATGAGCGGGCCGCTCGGGCCTCCCATTTCGTTTGCATTTCTTTCTCTCTCTCTCTCTGTCTCTCTCTCTTTTTTTTTCTTCCTCCCGTTCCATTGCATTCTTGGAAGAGGTCAAATGCTGTTCGGAGGCAAACACTGCCAAGACTCCACTGTCGTTTTTTTTATCAAAGAGCAAACTGAAAACTCGATCCACGTGGAGAGATTTGAGCGGATAAGTGTCGACACGTCGGAGCTGTTGGTCCCGATTTTGCTCCACTCGGGCTCTTCGCGCCCCGGCTCACGGAGACCGGGCGAGCTTTTGGTGCAGAGGTGTGAAGAGGTGAAGCTCACACTGTTTTAGTGGCCATCGTGCGGCGAGGTCTTTCTTTCATGTTCAGCGTGAGACAATTCATTAGCTTCACTTACCGCGTGATTGACGAACGAACGTCCTCGATGACTCACGACTGATTCTCCGGATTATACATGCGATGAGTAGACATGGTCGCCCTCATCCTCTAAACTTTTGATACTCTGCTTGGAAATGTGGTTGATAATACAACACGGGAATACGGATGACCATTAAATAGCACACAACGCACTGAAGTATCAAAATATGGTGGGCTGAATCTTAACCGGCACTAAAATAAAGTAGACCACATCCAGCAAAAACGATAAGTATCTTGACAGCGTTAGGGGCTTAAAAGCCCTCTAGATAATAACAAAAAATAAAGAGACAAAATCTGTGTTTGAGTGTGTCCTGGCAAGGCCTGCAGCTCAAAGTACTTGTTGAGTAAAGTCCATCCACACATGGTAATATTGTGGTTTGGAACTGTAATTACCTTGACATTTCATTTTATGATTAGTGCTTTTATTAAAGACAATATACTCATTAACTTGTGGTCTTACGGACCTCACCAAATCCTTTTCCAAGGAAAATATATCAGGGGAAAAGAAGGAAGGAAAATAAAAGCGTCCTGGACTGCTGTGAGTGTAGTGTTGGGAATCATTATCTACTTAAACGCTCCAGCCTCGGCCTCTTTGTTGCTTTACTCGAAGCACGAGCTGTGTTTCATATCCCGCTGAGACTAATGAGAACAGTCTCGGGACCCGTTGTGGTTATATTGACAAATTGAGCCTGTAGTTGTTTTTCCTTTTACTCCCCCATATATTGCAATCTAAATCACCACCCTTACTGTAACGGAGATGATTTGAATCTTTTTAGTTGTGTGCTTTCCGGGGGCCGACTTATAATACTCAGCATTGTAACCGCATATCCTGGGAGTGAAGTAAGTGGCCGCTGACTCATAGCAGATCTATTAGCACAGGAATGATGGCGGCGCTGAGAAATCTGACAAAACAATTGCTTAATTTTACAAATGATAATGATTTTTTTTCTTCTTTTTTTTTTTCAGTCAGACGGCCCCTCCGGGCAACCAAAATATAGGCCTCAGCAAAACGTCATGTCACGAGAGTTCACGAGTCTCTGATGCCTTTGGTCGAGAAGACAGCCGGCCACATTTATTAGTGCGACGCGAGCGTCTCGAGTTACGCTGTAGCCCGAGCCAAACAACGGCCCACCCTTCAATTAATCTTACCCTTGTAGCGGCTTATAATTTGCCATTACAAAAGCCATTAAACCTGGGGGCCTGATTCAGAGCTCCTGGGACTGCTTGGGAGGAGGGGACGGGGATCGAACAGGCCTCCAGTTGGCCCCTTGGACCCCGGACGAGCCCCCTTCCACAAAACAGACAGGTACTTAAAAACAGGGTGAAAAGATCACCTTAAAGAAAACAAGGATGATTAATGGGGAAAAATGAGGGCCCTATAGGTCGCTTTCATCTGGGTCTGATTCAGGTCTTCAGTGAGCCATTAACCCAAAGGACAACTGTCCACCGCCAGCGTGAGAAATGAAGTTCCCCTGCGCCGGCTCAGACAAATGCTGGAGCCGCTGCAGAAGATTTGGAGCTGGTGGGACGCAGGGAGAGAATGTGCTTGTGTTTGTTTTCCGAAATCTACTGATCTCATCTGGGATTTAGTGAGCAGAGGCAGATAACAAAGATATGTGCAGCCAGTATACATATCTTGCTTTTTGGACTAATATCATATCAACTCCAAGACAATCGCAGAAGTTGTATTACTGGAGCAGGACAGCACATGTGGAACTGCATTAAACTTAGTCTCCTCTGGTTGCAAAAATAAGTCTGATTGTATAGAAGTCTATGAGGAAATGACTCTACTTCTCACTTAATTTATTACCTCAGTATGTATTGCAGACATGAGTTTATGGTCTCAATTGCTAGTTTCAAGTCTTCTTCAATACAGGATGATGTTTATTTTGTAAATTATGCTCCCTTTAGAGTAAAATAGATCATAAAACAGGGTATGCTTTTGGACGGGAATACTTTATGATTGACAGGTCACTGCAACGGTGTTGTCCGGTCTTGACGTTTTTATCTTAAGACTTTAAACCCTTTGACAGTGTCTTTTCAGGTCATGAAATTTAATTGCAACCTTTTTGGTCAGCTATAAATGTTGTCTTCAGCGTTCGTTTGTACTTGGCTCCACCCTCTTGTGTCAATTCTGGTAGCCAAAAAAAAACAAGATGGCGACAGCAAAAGAACAAGATGGCCGACCGCCAACATGCTGAACTCGAGGCTTCAAACGAATGACGTCTCATCTAAAGTCTTTAATAGTGTGTGACCTGCTGAAAAATATGATTCCGTGACCACAAAACATTAGACTTCCTGTCTTTGTAAATAAAACATGACTACTCAAAGAAAAGATCAAGGTAGCACTTAAACATTTTTTACAAGTCAATTAAATCTCAACCGTCCACATCTCAAGCATTTCTCAAAAAATACAATTTCTGACGGCGGCATCACTTAAGTTGTGGTCGGGACAAGTTTAACAAATGTTTGTTACACGAATGCTTTATTAATAAATGCTTATTAATGTTTATGATTTGAGAGAATGCAGGGTCCAATTTGTAAGAGAAGAGCACACTTTTAGAACATGAGACATTTTCAGAAAGAAGACAGCAAACAGTAGGGCTCTTTGCCGTCGTCAAGGCAGCTCGCTCTCCGTTTTGTTGGCAGTTTGTATTCTTCATACGAGAACCGAGAGCTGTGGAAACTCCTTCATCGCTGTGAAACAAGTTTGGTTAGCATGTGGCTCTCATGTGCTGAGAATCTGCCAAAACAGCTGGACAAAGTTATGAAAGCAGTATTTCACAAAAAAATGATTTCTCAAATGTGTTTTGTAGTTTTGTCTGCTCTCAAAGCTTGACTCGCAAATGTTTGTGCTCATTCATTTTGCCATCGGAAAAACTTCAATTCCTGTAAAACCTTGAATACTTGCAGAAAGCGGTATGGTGGACATCCTTTTCTCATACACACCTTTGATTTAGGCGTTAGCAATTACGATGTCACGCAGCCTCCAAAAGGTGGGTATAAATAATGAAGCCCTGGACGGGAAGGCCGCAGCGCCGGTACGGTTCGTGGCGAGTACAAAGCCCACACCTGGCCCCGGAGTGAAATCAAATCTATCCTGAACTCTGTCTCTCCTCTCATTTTGCTTCGGCAGTTTTCCGTGAGCGGAGTTCTGGGTCAGGAGTCAGGAGGAGTGATTTGAGTTCAGGTCACACACACAGACAGTTTCACACAATAATGTGTTTCAAAGCTGTTGCATCAAGGGGGTGTAAGGAAACCACAGTAAAGTGTGTTATGTCTTCTTTCTTTCTTAAGTCAGCGTCATTGCTTTAGATCGCTGTTTTTAACAAACAAAACAAAGTAGCTCAGTCCTGTCGATCCACCATTTTTCATTCAGTGCATCTTGTGAATCGTTTCCAGCTACAATGGCTGGACCTTCACTGATAACACGCGGTAATCACTGGCCATTAAACCACTTTCTACTGACTAACACCCACTGATCCTCTGCAAGTCCTTGTGTTTTTGTAGGAGGATCAATAAACCAATTCCTCTTGGTTATGTTTTCCTTGTCTACAGCAATCAGTTCAGCGCTGATTAAATCACAGCAAATTATCTCCCTGGGATTTATCTTGCCTAAATTGAGTTTCTTTCACCCTCCCGGCCACGGGAGAGTGGGCAGCGCCTGCTGGGAGAGAGAAATAATCATTCATTAACCTCTGACCTGGAAGGAGTGTCAATTGAGTCACCCGACTGTGTTTTTTTTATTTTGTCCCCCCACCCCCCGAGCCCCCAGTCAAGGCAAATTGACAATTTACACGCTGCAGCCCAAACTTTATTAACCCGCGATTTGATGCAGTCACTTGATCAGCTGGTGAATCGAGCCCAAAGATCGTCTCAAATCTGAGCTACATGTGTTGAAGTGGGGAATTGTTTGTGCCTTTGGACTTTCAGGGTGACGGGCAAACAGACGGAAAGCAAACACCGGAGGGGATGTGCGTGAAAACACAACAAGCTTAATTTATGGAGCGTGACAAGCTCAAAGGGAACGGACATGTACATCATCTCATCCGTCATCGGGGTTCTTAGCTGTCTTTTTCTTTTCGGAGCATCACATAGTATAGCTGCTGACCCACCGTGGAGCGTTCAACCTTCGTAGGGTTTGATGTCTTCATACGGTCACAGTAGGAGCGATAAATTACAGGAGATCCTTTTCTCTTTCTTTTTTTTCTTTTTCCTGTGCGCCACATGGACGTCGTCATTTGAAGGCATGCATGTGATTTGTAAACGTGTTTCCCGCGTCGAGCGCAAATCATTCCCAATCAGTTTTGTCATAGCGAGATGTAAAAAAGGATTAGCGGATGTTGTGCAGCAGGCAAGTAACTTCTGTTCCTGCTCTTTACAAAACAAAGGGAAGGCAGACCACCAAAAAAAACTGCAATGCTGAAATACATATCTTTGAATAAAACTGCCGGCATTAATTAATGCCATTTTTTTCCCGTGCACCAATCATCGTGCATGAAAGCGGAGTGGTGTTCCCTCACACTTTAAGAGCGTTACCCTGTGTATCGATTCTTGTCTTTGCGATATGAGTCACAATGCTATTTCTGTCCCTGCACGGTAGCAATAAACACAAGCGAGCTGCCCCGAGATCTTTCCCTCTGACATTATTAGGAGCTACAACTGTGTGAGACTCAACACGGTGTAAAAACAAACCAAATGTCAGCGCCGTTGCCCAAGCGCCCCCTGCTATAGCCAGCAGCAAATGTAATGAAAGCTTGGAAGGGTCTGTTAGTACGCCGCTGACCTTTTCATACATTTATTGTTCTCCTGACATTTCTCCCAAGATGGAGGAGGTGAAAAACAGAACGAGGCGCTAAAGCAGAAATCAGGATTTTTCAACTTCCAACCCCCCCACCCTCCCGTTAGAGAATGGCTTTCATCGATCCAAACTCTTGGACTTTACTGAGGGTCGATGCTCTGTGATTGCCAACACTAACTAACTTGCTGCTCTCTCTCTCTCTCTCTGTGTAGATGTGTTACAGTTTTTATTAGCTTTTGTGTCACTTTCGTGGGAAAGTGACAGGGGAAGAATTTCAAAGCTTCTGTTCACTGGCGTGCTTTTCTTTTTCCTTGGAACAAAGGAGCGAACGTTAAATTGGCCGGCGTTTTTTTCTTTCACTGTCTGACACGCCGCAGTAGAAGAACATGCTAGCAAAAAATAATGTCATTATTTCAACCCAGTAAAGTAAGGGAGTGAGTCCTGGACTTCCGAACAACAACTTTCTCGTTAAACCAAAAGGACCCCACTGTGAAACGCAGTGACGAAGAAGTAGGAGAGTATAGTTAATATTTCACTCACTCCTATAAGTTTGTTAGCCTACAGCTGATCTGGTTAAAATTAACTATATTATACACAACCTGGATATTCACGTATATTGTGCTCTAGTGTTGTATGGCAACATTTCAGCAAAACACACCTGATAGCAACTGTGACATGTTTTCTGACACCAGCGCGACTCATATATGAGATAAAAGTCTGTTATTATGTGATATTGTATGATTCATGTTGATCGTACATTCTATTGGCCTACACCTATTCACATACAGCATTGCGACCCTTCTCAAAAACAAATAATTGTCAAGGTCGAAGAGCCTATATCTTTCAGGTTATAGCTAAACTTCCAAGAACAAGTTTGATAATTCAGAGGTAAGGATTAAGTAATTACCAAAGCAATAAGGTAAGCTTTGGTAATAACAATGGGTATATCTACGTAATATTAGACTGAAAGTAAAAGAGTAATAAGCTGGAAACACATTTAAAGATATAACGTGCAACACAATTCATTAATAACACGGTAACCTGCAAATAATAAAATATGAAATATGTTATATGTTTTTGGATTACAAAATAGTAATAAGATAATAATGAGACAATGCAGGGTTGATGTTTCCACAATATTATGACCGCAATACATTCAAAATCACATGAAAATGCTGATGAGTAAAAAATATGTATATATATATATATATATATATATATATATATATTATAGTTGTAAAAATAATCCTCCCTTGATTCAAACGGTCGTTTTTGTCATTTAAGGTCATCATTTTATGTTGTGACGGTATTACCTGGTAATTACATGGTATTACCTAATTATTACCTCTTTATTATCAAACTATTACCCAACTATTACCAGGTTATTACCAAGAGGTAATGTATAGTCTACTACTGCAATTATTGACTCAAGCTTCACTTCCTCGTTGACATTATTTGTCATTTATGAAATACAGTCGTTGCTCCACCCACTGATATTTAACCCATTTCAGCCAACGACGTGCTGCAATCAGCATATATCAGAGACAAATTGTTTTTAAACACGTTTGACATTCCTCTCTTGAGAAGGTCACGAACATGTGGATTGCGTACAGTATGAATGTGTTTCATTGAAATGTAAAGCCAAAAATCGGATCCACAATGTTTTGTTTGATTGTTTTTTGCAATTAAAGCAACATGTTCTACCATTGACAGCAGAGTTACGTTGTTCTTAAGTCATTGAAAGGTTTAAATGTATCACGAGTGACGCTTATGTCAGAAAACATCTTGTGCCTGTCTCCGAGCGCCGGGCAGGAAGTGTTCTAGCAAGAAGGGGGAAACAGCTGCTTAATAATTCAGGATGCTGAGATTAAAAAGTGAATTTGCTGGGCGCGTTATTAAAAGGCAGTGTAATTACTTCAGAACTCCATGTCACCGCTTCAATAAGAGGCCCCTAATTTGGTTACTGCCACCTCACGTGTAATTGGGGAAGATGAACAAAGCCTTGCACACAAAGAGAGGTCCGACGGCTCAGAGTCCTCCACGACGCTCCAGATACGATAGGAGGAAAAATGATAACTGGGATCCGGCATGTTATTTGACACGGTGTGAGAGACAATAGCCTGCTTGTGTGTGTGTGTGTGTGTATGTGTGTGTGTGTGTTCATTTATCTAGATGCGCCTCTGTTATCAAAAGGGGGGCCTCGTGTTGACATCTTTCTTCAGGGATGATCTCATTCCGTTGATGTGAACGTCTTTTATTTTCATTAAAAGTAGAATTCATAATTTTCTCCCAGAACAATATATTTCACTTTAAATGTATGGAGAAAATGTTCTCTTAAAAAGGACAAAATAAACAAAATATGGCTGTTGAAGGAGTCTATTGCAGAACAACTTTGATTCGGAGGATATTTTTTTGCGGTAATTAATGGTTAGTGTCATTTTAAAACGAAATATTGTATAGTTTTTTGGAAATGAGCTCATCAGAAGTGCATCACTCAGGCCGCCTGCTTCGCTTTAGCTTGACCCTGTCCCATCAACAGTGTATGTGTGTATGCATGCATCCATATTGGGACTGGACTCCTTCCCTCCACAGGCACTCCATCACAAAACAGAGGGAGTCGCTACCAGATGGTTAAACAAACACATCGCCCAACTGCCTATAACTCAAATCCACTTAGCACCCTCTTGTCAACATGTCTCTCACTCGTTCACTACCTCTCCCCGTCTTTGGTGTGTGCAGAGGAGAGGCGAAAGGAAGGAAGGGAGGAGGAGAAAAAAGTAAATAATGCTGAAATAATGAGAATCAGCAAGAAATTCCTGGGGGGGGGTGTTTCATTTTAATCATCAAGACTATCCATCCTCAGTAGCCCCCCCGCCCTCCTCTACCTCGGTCACTCCCCCAGATGTATTGAAATGAAGGGGAACAGCGAGCACCTGGAGTGACAGCGCGTGTAAAGGTCACAGAGACAAAGTCCAAATGTGATGTTTGACTCAGGCTTTTCTGAGAGCTCTCAGGGAGGCACCCAGGACTTAGGCCAGGGGTTAAGAGTTTGGAGGTCGCCGGGTCACACTATTTTCCCTTTTTCCCCTTGCCTCATCCTTGTGCTTAAAACCTCAACGGTGTACTTGAGAGGGTAATTTATTATCCTGCGTGCTGTCCGGCTTGGACAAGACGTTGGGAGCAGGGAATTAAGCATCCCACCTCAGAGGACCTAATGTGTTTTCTCTCTTTTTACTTATAGAAACATAACATTTATTTAAGAGCCCAGATTTATATTTAAATGTACGACTTACAGTTCAATCATTGAAGATAAAATGTCGTTGTTTTCATCTATCAAACATTAGATTGTAAGTGTATTAACTTAACGTCTTTATTAAAAGTTATCTTGCAAGGATTTGTCTTTTCTTGACTATTTATCTTGATTTAAAGGAGTATTTGCTTGTTTGGTTTAACCTCTTTGTCATGTAGGCTTTCTGCCAAAGCGCGTTGCTTTTTCATTACCAGTGTATTTATATAGAACATGCATCAGCCCTAAAGATTTGCTAAATTTCTCATATCTTTTTTCCCTATTCGTCCTGGTTGTGAGTCAAGGCTGCACAGTATTGTGTATCGTAAATGCGCTACATTACAAATTCAGAGCATATCTTTGATTGAGGGAAATTAGCAACGTGTCTGAGCCGGCGACCAGAAGCTAACGCTTCTAACCGTGTTTATCTGAAAGGAGAACCGGATGGCGGTTAGCGCAGTGCAGAGAGGCGGCGGTTAGCTAGCCAGTGGCGGTTAGCTAGCCAGTGGCTACGTAAACAAAGCACAGAGAAGCTCAGATTACAACACACAGAGGGAGAGAAACTTAAATCTCTCCACTACATATCTACATAAAACAATAGTTGGTTACTGATCTGAATTTCAAATTGAACACCTTTAAAGATTAATGTTGCATGCCGTTCCAACAATTGACGCCACTAAGCGCCAGATAGAGGCACCCTGAACGCTATCTTGCACCATGTCGATGGTGCCGCCCTGCAGCGCTTCTGCGCAGGTGAAAAGGTGAAAAGATAAGCATTATCTTGGACACATAATTGTCAAAGGCACGGATAATTGACGTGCATGCCACCGAGGTCCAAAAGTAGGCCTGCTGATGACAGCCAAACCCGCATTTGGCCCCTGGAATGTGCAGAGGCCGCTCTCAGACATCTGAACATCAAACGGCTCTCAGCTCTGTCAATCTAATAGCTCTGGATATGGGATTTATTGGCTCTCACAGGCCAAAAGAGAGACGAGGGGCGAAAGCAAAACCAGATTTTCTCTCCCATATCAGTTTCTCCTCTGTCAGTCATGCTCTTATGAGAGTGCTCGGGAGCAGAGGTGTGTTGTATCGTTACTTTAGATTACCGAGATTAGAATTAGTTATAATGCTCAACTCCTGATATATAAAGCCTTTATGCACAGTATAATATGTAATTCAATGTTATTTTATTTACATTTAAAAGCTTTGCGTTGACACGAAAAGGTTATTGCTTAACCTGCTTCACAGTTCTGCACATTTCAGTCTTCATCAGCTGACGATATCTTGGGCTGTTTACGCTTTTTTACATTAACATAATTCCAGCTGTTCTGTGACACAAACTGGCAAATGTTTAGACCACACTGCTGAAAATACTGCACTAGCTATTCTGAAAACTCGATAAATCAAAAAGGCATCTAACTCAACTGTAATGTTCACCATTAGATGAGAAGTGTGTGTTGACGATGGGTAACATTCGCCAACTATTTCAAAGAAGGATTTTATTGATCATCTTGGTGGGTCCTCGGGGATCGTGTTGCGCATAGCAGAAATCAGCTGCACTCTCGCGTCATTAAACTTTATTCAGGCTCGTGACACAAACATGAGCTGCAGGCCAGACTTTTGCTGCCGATGAAAACCAACGCCGGGCTGCCAAATACGGGGACGGAGAAGTGGAGAGCGGGGGCCGACGGCTCGAGGACGCGTGTCGGACCCTCGCCGTCCACGATTCTTGATAAAACCAAAAAACAAGGTTCTCACGGAGAAAGATGGAACCAAGAGTTGTTCTATTTATCTCTGTTAGCCCTCCGAAAAAAACTCCCTGTCCCCGCTTAGATAGCCCTGCCAATGTGCCATGATGTCATCCCCCTGGCGTGCAGTGATTGATGCATCCTGGCTGCCAGCTCTGCGCTAGCGGGAGGCGGGGGAGTGGGGATAGGAGGTCGAAGGCGGGGAAGGGATGAATTTTCCACAGATAGAGACATCCAAATGTGAACGGAGCCCAGCGTGGGGTCGGTTCAGAGCTCGGGCCAACACACTGCATACCTGCAGCACCGTGAATGTACTGTTTTTAACGTCCTGGCTCGCTACAGCCGGCCAGTTTTGATGTTTCAAAGGTGTTCACCATGCAGAGGATAGCGGAGATGGTCACGGCTGCCGGTGGTTTGATGGAGACACAATGGGAGACCGGGTGGGGAGGGAGGCCCGGCTCTGATTATGTACGTCTACTCCATCTTCCTTCTGAGTTCTGTTACATATCAAGGCCGAGGGAAGGAGGGAGGGAGTTTAGAGATGGAAGGGGCTATCGTGAGTGGAAGAGTAAGTGTTAGGCAGATAGTCGTGGAGACGTGCTGAGATGAACTCAACGGGAAGCCCCTGTCCTCTTGTCAGCAGGCCAACTTTAGTTCTGGTGCTTTAACGGCTCTATCATGTGCTGCTCCACGGCGTTTGGTTGTTCCTCCAAAAGGAGATACAGCGGTTACGCTTGGAATTGTTGGTTTTCATGCACACGCATGCTATTTTGAGAAATTGTGGCATTTCGCAATTCTCCTACGGTAGCTTCATGCATGTGAATGTGGAGGAGAAGGTCTGCAGGAAGTGCATAAACATCATTAGAATCTATTGGTGAACATGGAAAGTGCAAAGTTTGTCTGACTCAGGGTATGTATGGAGAAAACAATATAGGAAAAAAAATGTTATTCCTTCTTACGGATTTGCACATTGTCATAATTTACTAAAACACTCCGACTTTTTAACGGCGTGTTTCCGCAGACGTGGTCATTATTACCTCGGCTGATCGATATTGAAATATAAACATCCACGTTGACAAAGAAGTCAATGATCCGTCACTGAAAGAGTAAATGAGTAAACACAACCTCACGCTTTTCAACTCAGTATTGACAGATTCGCAATTAATTAGAGCATGTTTTCTGTTGTCCTCATAAAAGGATTTAAAGCGGTGTTTATTTAGAGTTACATCGTAATTCGTCGTACCTTTTTGCTCACCAGCTTTGGTGTACAAGTGGTCAGTTTGCATCCAATTATACAGTCTATATAAAGTACAATAAAATCGTTTTTATTGGTTTGTTGAAAGGTGACCTTTTAAAGGGATTAGTTTAACATCACCTTTAATTATTCTAATTGACAATCAGCAATTAAATTAGCAGCATGTTGTCAAATCTTTACTTTCATATTTCTTTACCAGCCTGAAAATGTTCCACTAACATTTTAAGATGAATTTAGAGCGATTTCTTTCTTTTTTATTATTCTGTCTCTGGATATAGAGATTATTTCAATTTTGTCTTGAATCCTGAATTAAATCTTATCAAAGATTTTTGATTTTTACTGTTGTGTTTTTAACCGAATCCTGTTAGTTTGAGGCTATAAATTGTTCCTTAACATCACAGTGATCCTGGTGTTTCCGTCCCTGTGGCCCCTGCAGCTACTCAATATGCTCTCGGTGTGCGTCTTCCGCGTCGCTGAATTAGCCATGCGTGCGTGTTTGTGTGCTTGTCCATTTGTTGACATGCAGAGTGCCTGCACACGTGTCAGAGGGAAGGCGCTACACAATCAGTATCGGCCCCCTGCTCCTTTTCACTGTGGTCCGGCGAGTGAGACTGAACATGAGGCGCAGGGAATTGAGGTGCATTGATCTGTCCTCTGCGGCGTCTCCCTGGACTGGTGAAATCATTAACCTCGCTGGCACAGACACAGGAAGCAACAACAGAGTATCTTTGAGAGGTTAATTAAAAATAAAAGCGCAAGGGGGAAGGGCAGGGGGTGTATTCACCAGGGAAAACTGCACTGACTTCCAAATGAGCTCACTCCCAACAGCTTAGTGGAAACGTTCGCAGTCAATGAAATATAAGAGGCGGCTTTTTCTTTATGAAAAGAAACAACAACCAGGTAAGCTGATGGAAATGATACGCGAAAACACGTGAAACAATCATGTTTAAAACTTTGAACTATTATGGAATTGGACCTGTGCCAAAAGTTAAGCCCAGTATTCATGTTAAATCATGTTTTCACTTATAACTGGGCCCTGCAGTGGCTATCAAGCTGCGTCGTCATAAATCTACCGGGCCCCATGACAGGCAACGTCGTTCTCCAGCTTGCCTTTGAGCTGCCTTTAACTCTTTCTCTCACCCGAGCGGAGAGCACTCGGCGGCTTGACCCGGCCTTGTCTCTACTTTGTATCTGCTTAGGCTGAACTCTCGTGGCTGTGTCCCACTGGATTGATGGGAAGTATTTTCTTAATGCCGCGCCGCGCTCACTGATCCAGCCGTCATCCCGACTTATGTAGCTCCACGACGACTTACAAATGGTTATTCGTTGTATCAGAAACAAATCACGGCATTCTCTGACATAAAGTGCACCTATAGGAGCCGACACTTGATAATATCGTATCTGCTCAGGAGCAGCGTCATCAGGCTCACTCTCCTGTCCTTCAATCATCACTGTAACTGTATCACCTCTTTACTTTGAGAGACTTCGTCTTGAATTATATCTCCTGACCTGTCTTACCAAATAAAGTAACATGGTATTACACTGAATATGTGTATACAGGGTCATCAGGTGGGCCCCTCTCAATGAACACAGAGAAGGCATTACTCGGGTTAGTGTGTTATATTAACACTCAACTAATTTCACCAGCTGACAGCACGCTGCTCGACACACAACAGCCAGGAAATCATCCTCGGCTAGCTCATTTTAGCAAACAACAAAGCAAAGGCCACCCTCCTATCTACAAACTCACGTTAGGCTAACTAGCATGCTAGCAATATGTCAGGCTGACTAGCATGCTAACAATATGGCAGGCTGACTAGCATGCTAACAATATGTCAGGCTGACTAGCATGCTAACAATATGTCAGGCTAACTAGCATGCAAGATAATGAAGCACAATCCTGAAAGCATGGACTCGCAAAAAGTGATGTAATATTCTGCAGACTTTTGTTTTTCTTAAAGGGGCAGTGTGCAGGATTTAGTGGCATCCAGTGGTGAGGTTGCAGATTGCAGCCAACTGAACACCATCCGATCAACCGTCCCGAGACTGTGCTGACATGAGCCCCTGACTGCAAACAGTGGTTTGGTCTTTTGTCTTGAAATAAAACATTTTTAAAAGGACCAATATACTTTAGGAGCAATTCAGACGGCACCTGGCCGGTACAGCGGTCGGAGAACTACAGTGGCCTTCCAGTAACGTAAAAATGCAAAAGGCTCTGAGCCAGTATTTGGTTTGTCCGTTCTGGGCTACTGTATAAACATGGCAGTGAAACATGGCGGACTCCAAGCAACTAAGCAACTAATTCTAAGTTAACAAAAACACAACAATTCTTACTTTCATGTGATTGCAAACTGGAAAACATATGAATATTATATTCCATTTCTGCTAATCGATCACCCAAAATGCTGCGCACCGGCCCTTTAAGAAAATGTGTGTCCACCATAAGATAGAAATCTACAGTATTACAGTGTTTACTGCAGTATTTGATGAGTTTCAGTGAGTGCTGCTCAGATTATAAACTCCAATGTTCTGCACAGTGGATGAAAACAAGATTATCAAAATATCTACTCATACAATAACTTCAAAACACAAGCAATAACACTGCCTGATGTTATCCAATGAAACGCCATTCAGCCTGGAGACCTTCGGTGTCTGTGGAGTGACAGCCTCAAGACAAACAGCGGCTGATGCTTAAACGTCAATAAGATGTCAGATCAACCCGCGTGATGAGGTTTGTGAGTCGCCATCGATAACTCCGGTGTCGAGACACTTTGGACGCTTTCAGCTTCCCGGCACGGTGACGCAAAGTGAACGGAACATTTTGGCAGAAGTCGTCGACCGCGATGGCTCCAGTTCTGCCAGAAATTCATACATTCTTTATGAATGTGTTATTGAAAAAGTCTCATTATGTTCATCAAACACATATTGGGACCAACGTTTTCTTTACCCGATGTTGCGCATACAGTGAAAGAGACGTTATTTAAGAAGGCACTTCATCGGATTACATCCCCAAACAGCAATGAGTTTCCTTATGAGCTCGCCGCCGTTGTTTGCAGCATAAACGGGTTAGGTGTTTGCGGTCGTGTGGAAATGTGATGTGGATCAACTTGATAGGCCTGTTGAGTGGTGTTATTGCAGTCTGCGCTCCCTGGGAACACTCGGGAAATGATGCTCTCCCTGTCAGCGCTGCAAAGCCCCTCTGCCTCTGGATCTATGGGTAATTACTGGGACTGTGCTGACTCAGGACACACACACACACACACACACACACAAACCCACATGAACCCCACACACATGCAAACAGCTCACACAGGAACACAGACACATGGACATGCAGGAGACTTTACTCTGACACCAGGATGGTCTGCAAAGCTGCTCTGGAGTTCATCATGTCGGTGGAGTTAAACCACAAAAAAAGTATATATTACTAAATAACAGACAGCGTTGAAGCAACTCAAACTCTTATTTGGCTTTCAGCACCCGGTCCTCTCAGAGTCAGCACGCCAACAGAGGCTGCTCTTTCTGATGATAGCTGTTTAAGATGATGACACACAATCCTCTTGAAAAATCATGTCAGAAAAAAAAGGTGCATTTTTTCTCCAGTAGATCCAAAGTAATCCAGTTGTTTGAACTCCAAGAGTAGCTGCCAGCTACAAAAAAAAACGTACTTTCTTTGGTGATAATCTTCTGGATTCGAAATGACAGATTCACCAACTTCCACGGCAACCACCCACGGGACCTTTTGATGTTTCACTGAGCCCATTCCCTTATACGAGATGAAATAATTCCCAGGTTTATTAGCCTCTGGAAATTGGCTTCAGTGGGAGGCGGAGAGAAGAAAAAAACAAATCATTTGAATACATACTCGGGTGTCCAAATGCTCATTTCAACGCTGTCACTTAGAAGTGGAGGGGGGGAGTGAGGAGGGACCGACAGAGCGCATTGTGCCGCTGACAGGATTGGCTTTGTGTGTGATGAATGGGGCTGTCACAGACGGTGACAGGTTTGTGTTCAATACATGTGGATGTACAATACGCTCTGCATCCCGTGACAAGCTGGGAGGCTTTTCGTCCCGATAATCTCCATATCGTTTCATCTCCGGCTGCTTACGGCGGATGTGGTCACGGAGGGGTGTGCCACGGCCGCTGCACACAGACTGTCGATCCTCTGGAGGAATAAATGGGACACAAAGTTGACTGATGTGTTTAAGTTTAGTTTTTTTTCTTTATTGTTTTTAAAGTCACTGGTAGTTTGTGGAAAAATGCAGATTGGAGTTTCGGCCTCTGCAAACATTTCCGAGGCCTTGCTCACACTGGACTCTGAAATGTGTCAGCGGCGATCAGATTGCAAGTGAACATGCCCTGAATATAGATTTTAATAGCCAGAAATACATACAAGAGGATGCAGGATACAAACACTCACTTAGTGCACAAGTGGACGAAAAATAAATGTATTTAGCTACATGTTTTAAGCAACGGGGACCACAAAACAGAACATGTGATACACAAATCACAGAAAAATGTATTTTACTTATGTATCGGATTTAAAACATTCACACTGAATGTATCTTAAAATATTGGTCGCCATCTTTTTTGCATGTTCCCTCAATAAAGCGAATTAAAAAAAGATTATGGTACGATATGAGTGAACATCACAGTGACTCTACATGGAATTCATAGAGGAAAATAGTGTAAATCACACAGAGTTATGTTGTAATATTGTATAAGTAAAGAGTTACATGTATATCTAAAGGTGAAATACTAAATATCAAATCAGCAGAATTTGCTGGAAGGCTGAGCAGAATGTGTTTGTGTATTGTTTTGCATTTTCAACATATACTGTGTATAGGAAGCCGTCGGCTGAGGCTGAGTTTAAACATGTAAAACGAGTTAGAGGCCAATAATCTACGTTTTTGCTTTTTAACAAGGGCGTTAGGACTCATAACATCCTTGTAGTTTCCACCTCTCTCCCTTGCCTCTTCCACTTGGATTCAGTCTAATATAAAAAATCAAGTTCTGTTATGTCTCACCCGACCAATAAGACTGTTTCTGCTCCTATAGCGGCTCCTCCTATAGGAAGATGGATTAAAAAGAAACAAAGGTGATCCACAGTCACGTATTAGCCCAACCAAACCACCACATAAACTACCAGCAAAACCAACACGGCCAGCAATTCCACAACTGGGACGCACTTAAGTGATGACAGCGACAACATGGAAAATATGGTAAGAATAGAATAACATATACATGAAATGAAACGGAGGAAACGGAGAGAGATTTATTAAAAGGGCTGTGCTGCAGGAAATAAACTCATAGAGGAAGTGGCTGGGTGGGAGTGGGAAGGTGAACGCATGCATGTCTGACTCTTTGTATTCATGCAGGCAGACAGTGTTAAATGGAACAAGGAGGAGACTTTTGAGAGTTACTGTGAAAGAAAGAAGCGGTCAGTTCATGGTACAGCCAGAAAGTCTATGCCGAAAATCCGGAAACTGACACTCCAAAATAAATTCCGACATGGATTAATTATGCTGTCAATGAGCTACACAGTAAACTATCGGTTCCTCACATGCAACAGAAAATGGTTTGGCTGTTAGTTCTGGAGTCAGGCTCTGCCTTGATGCTGGCTTGGAAAATAAAAATAAAACACATAAAAGGTTTTGAGTTTTCCTCCATGGAGTGTGAGCCTATTCTTAATATTTATGAACTGCAGCGAACAGAGTAAGTTATGGACACGGATCGGGCCAAGGCCTCGCTTTGTATTTTCACTCCCTTAATATTTATGCTTCCCTGACTTTTTTTTTTTTTTTCCCTATTGCTACGTTTCCTGTTTTTCTGCCCATTAAAATATCTCAATCTGAGAAATGAAGGAAGCCAAAGGAAAAGAGAAGTATGTGTGCTTTGTCAAAAGAAAAACAAGTTTCACGAAAAGGTTAATAAATCATTGAATATCATTGCTTTCCAGCGGTAGGTGCATCAGTGACTTTTGTGTACAGGTTTGTTCCATATTTTCCTTTTTTTTTTTTTAAATGTGATTTGTTGTGAGACTTTGGTGAGACGGGTCCTCTTGAAAGTTAAAGTGAATGTTTATTTTTACTTTTCATCTTCATCCGTTTATCACTTAGAAATTTCCAAAAGAGAAACTTCAATTTGAATCTTTGAGAAGTGAAAAGGAGAGATTAATGATTTTAACAGCTGGCGTGAAGCACCCAAACATGTGCCAGTCAGCGCTGCACCTCTGCTGCCATACACTTCGTTTAATAGCTTATATTTCACCCAGGTGGACACGTTCAGTATTCCATGAAGCCCTTCGTAATTGGGCCAAATAGCGGTGTGTTTGCCAACACGTCCCAGTGTTTGTTTTATCCTGCTGAGGTGAGCGCTGCTTTCTGCATCAGGAGAATTCAAGATTTCACATTAGGTCTCAATCACACAAAGGCATATTGCATTTACTTTGAAAATGATTCAAACTGCTGGCAGTCACGTCGGTCCTGTGCGAGCACCTCCATCCATCTGGTCGCCCAAGTAGGCAAAACAAACACCGGGAATTACAAATAATCATTTGTACACCTGTTGCTCTCTGCTGGACGTCTTAATCGGAGGTGAACACATCTTCAGTCTGCAATGAATAATGAGCCGCACTCTTACTTTCCAACTCAGGGTCGATTCATCATGTAGAGTGGAAACATCAACCAGACATTGGAAGGGTCTGACAATGTCACACAGCCCAAATAAGAAATATATATATACATATATATATATATATATATATATGTATATATATATATATATATATATATATATATATATATATATATATATATATATATATATATATATATGTATATATATATATATATATATATATATATATATACCTTAAATTACTTCAAAATGTCAGGGTTTGTGTTTACTGCAAACTTCTGGGTATGAAAAGCTATGTGATATATTTAGGTTCATTATGGAGGATGATGATTTATGATGATTTCTGTCCGTGTTTTTCTGTCCTTGTCTGATTCTTCGTATAGTTGGTTGTTATGCTGTTATGTATTATTTTTTATTTATGTATGTATTTGTTGTTGTTTTTTTCTAGTTTGAGGTAATGTGTAACATGTATAAACTTAAAATAAAATTATTGAAAGAAAAGCTATGTGAAACCTTTAAATACACAATGGAAGACATCTAATGCAACATAATGGAGGTACAATAGCGATGAGATCATCACAGATGAATTATTGGCCTCATATACAAAGAGGCACAAGTAAATTAATAGCATTGAATTCATAAAAATGACGTCCTTTGCCCCCCATGTCTGTTGTATGTGTTTAAATTAAAATATGATGTATTCTTATTATGTGTCATTATTTTGTTTTTGTTAGCAGGGTAAAGCGGGGATACCTTTGTTTTGGTTGTTTTGGTCACAAAAAAACATAATTCATACAAGTGGAGTGTTATTGCACCAAACAAGGCCACAATACATGTGTTGGACTGAGAAGTATGATTTTTATTTGATTTCCAATCATTCGTCTGCTGATACTGAGCTGCACATTTTCCACAGATCCTGCTGGGTTTTGTAAAAAAAAAAGAAAAATGGACAAAAATAAAAAGATCCACATTCAAGCCAAGCAACATGTCCACGAGCAGACGGGGATGAACACTCTGCATGAAATGTTGAACGTTTTCCAGCGCAGCCCCGTGACTGTTAACAGGTAAAAGTATACACTGGGCCTTCACCTTCCACCTCCACTTTAAATAGAAGATAACAGCAACTCAATCACCGCCGGCCCCGTGGGGATCGTTCAGTAATAATCACGGACAAAAGGATGATGCAACGACCACATCCACATCTATAATGTACTCTGGAGATGACCTCATTTAGATGATATGCATATTTACATTGGACTCATACATTGTGCTGCTTGTAAAGCCATAAACCTGCTAACAAATCCACCACAGACAACCAGAGTAAAAGCTGTGCATCTTTACTGATTTAAAGCTGCCTGTTGTCAATGTGTTGTGACCATATTATAAGTATCTATAAATGAAATAAACAACATTTCTGTAAAGCAATTTTTGGGGCGGGGAAATGCATTGAAACAGTATTTAGACATAAACATTTTTTTAAGTATAAAATGTGTTGATAAAATGACATTTTAGACACCTTAACAGTAACAATATTTAATAACGGCGGCAAATAAACGCAATAAGATATGACAACGAGTCATAATACTCGTATTTTCCGCTGGTTTATACAAGTTTGTTGTGGTCGGAATGATGTCAGATTATGAATGTGTGTTTCACGTGACCCAATCAAGCACCAAGAGTCCCAAACACATGAAGCACGAGATGCAACACACAGCTCTGGATGTGTACTTATCCTAAATATTGTTTGACCTTCACGATGACCTTCTACTCTCCTGTGACCTCCACACATCGCCTCTTCCAACCCCTCTCCCCCTTTTCTTTTTTTTCCTCCAGAGATTTTGTTGCATTAATCCCACAGATCAGGTGGGTTTTGTCAACGTGTTAAACTCGAACGCTTTGGGTCGTTTATCTTTAGGGCCAAACCCGAAGTCTGTCAGCGACCAGACGAGCTATTTCCTCCTTTTGGTTTTGGGAGCAAAGTGGCGCAGGAGAGAGCAAAGGAGGAGGAGGAGGAGGGCGGGTAGTGGTGGTGGTGATGGAGTGGAGAGGATTGGAGGGGGCGAGGTTGTTTTTTTTCTTCTTCTGCTCACCACTTAATGAAATCCTGATGTGATGTGAGGAGGGAGAGGAAGACCGGCTAGGAGGGAGAGGGGTGATCTCGGATCTCTAAAGAAGGCGACGCCCCTCCGGAGAGGTGGCTTCACTCGTTCCTTTATGCTTTCCCCCCCCCCCCCCCCCCGTGTTTGGAGGAGCTCGTAGTTCGGCGACGAGGCCCCTCATTACGTATAGCCTGCAATCGGGCTCTGCGTCGGGGGCCCGCAAGTGGACAAGGGCAGAATTGCAAGTGATTAATTTGTTTGAAAGCTCCCCTGGAACGTGGTGTGCTCTCACAAGCATTTGTCTTCATTTGCCACAGATATGTACAGGGACATGAGAAGATGGGCTCTAGGAGCCTTGAGTGGAGGCCACGGCTTTTCTTTTTCTTTCTTTTTGATCTCAGTTCAGGCTGTAGTCAAACATACGCTGTTCTTTCATTGTTTTACCGTTCAGAAAAACAACAAAAACATCAAAATCTTCTTGGTTGATTTAACAGCTAAAACCGAAGTAATGAGCGTCATGATGCTGCGACATACATTTTGTTTTGTTGTTGCACAGAAGCAAGTGAAATGTCAGAGCTGTACTTGGCTGTATAATTGCATCACATAAATACAAGTCTGCCAGGGACTCATAAAAGAGTGAGAGAAAGAGAGGCAAAGCCTCGATTCATCTGCAGCGGTCCTCAAAATGAATTGCATTGGTTTAGACCTGGAATTGAACTTTTCTACATGTTATTTCCATAATTTGGCAATTTTTGGAAGTGCCAGAAGTGTGAGTTTGCAATAGTTTTCGAGCCGTTTTGGACAACTCTTAGATATTATGTTACGAAGGCCTTTGCTCTGGCGACCGACTCATCTGTATACATAGGTAGTGCACTCTGCATCTGTGTGTTAGTGTGTATAGAACATGCATGGAAACTAGGACGGAGAACACTGTATCCATCATAATAAGACCTTTTTGTTACATTTAATGTTCATGCAGACGTGCTTTATTTCTTTCTTTCTTTCAACTTGTGGAACTGTATGTTGTGACCGGTCGAGCAGCCGCCCTGTTTGCTGTTGTCGTCCAAGTGTCTTGGGAGCCCAAATGGTGCAGGACGCTCAAACAAATCCATCAATCAGAGAGACAAAGATAATATGCTGAATCCGAGGCCGGTCAGTGACGTTGATCTCACAAAAGACTGAAATAATTCAATCATTGTCTTCACGTCAAATTAAAAGTAAAATGATCGGTGCTGCGATTCTAATGTTTGCAAATAACTCCCCCAAAAATATGTGTAATAATAGTTTAAAGCTCAATTCAAGAAGGAACAATCTAAACATTAGGGTTTCTTATGCTGTAAAATGTTTGTTCCCATCAATATTTGTCAATTCCAGAGCCTGTGATCAATTGGGTTAACACATAATACAGATTTTACATCTTCAACTTACGTATGCAGGTTCACCTATGAGGTCATTATTAACTAATAAAGAATCAAAATAACTCCATCATCACGTCCCACGAGGTATAAAAGCAACCAACAGCCCTTTGCAAGAAGAATTAATGTTCTCCAATGGCCGTGCAGCTGTGATATATAATTAGAACAATATTAGTGTGCGGTCATTTTAGTCCCTCCACTTGGATAAGATGTCTTTAGGCAACACACACACATGCTAAGAATATGAATGTAATATCAGATTCCACAGCGTGTACCTCCAGTCACCGGGCTAATTACGCAGTAATGAACTAATCAAGAGTCAAACAGGAGAAGCATTCAGCCTCAATGCTGCTGTGGTCCACGCTTCCTTCTGTACGGCCTTAAATGGGCCCCGGTGGGTCTTTAGAGAGTCCCTGGAGGCGTGTGTGTGTCAGTGGCGGTGCGTCAATAGAGGGCGCTAGGGCGCCGCCCCTCCTAAAATTTTGCGATGAAAAAAAAAAAAGAAGAAAAAAAATAAATAATATATACTGTCAAAAAACATTATATATCAAATAATTTAAATAAGAAATATACCGTGTTGACGCGCTAAATGTGTGTGGGAGACCGTAAGCCCCTGTCAACAACCACTTAAGTTAAATATAATATATCGCCATTCATCATCACTGAGAAAAGCCCCTCCCCTCTCGGGGCGCCGGCCAAATGTGTGTCTATGGAAAGCTAACAAACATTTCACCCTCGTGACGGCAAGGACAGCTTCTCATTGGCGGATGAAACGTGAATCTTCGGGCGCACGAATCTGCGCCCTAGCCAATGACATCGTTTCTTATTGCAACGTGGTTGGACTATTCGTCCAATCAGAGACCTTTATCATTCCCTCACACCACATATAGCTCCCACGTAGCTACGCGAGCAACACAGCTAGCAGAGACTTTGATTATGTTAGTATGGCGACTGAAAACTCTGTGGTATCTCTACGCGAAACACCTTTCAATCCACGATCAGATGTTGACAAGAAGAGGCTGAAAGAGTTGGGACCCGAACGTCCGGATTTAAATATTCAGCAGCAAAGCAGTGAAGCTACATGCACCAAGCTACATGCTAACCGGAGCTGCTAGCTGGAGGCTCAGTGTGGAGCAAAGCAGTGGCTCTGAGCAGCCGAGGAAGCGCCGGGCTGTGAAGGAAGATGAGCTTGGAACAGTGGCGTCCCTAGGCTAAAACATCCGGGGCTAAAGCCCCGGATGTTTTTTAATTAGCCCCGAATATTAATTTTCAAAAAAAAAAAAATACGTCATTCACCCAAAACAGCGGCGTCAGGCAGCAGGCGCACTTGCAGTGTGCGCCCCCCTATTATACAAGTCGTCATTTAAGTTTCTCTTTCCTATAGAACAGGTCTACACCTTGTTCTGTTATTAAACAAACTAAACGGACGTATTTTATTGATCTTATCCGTCATTTCTGTCTCTAAATGGTCGCGTTAACACTTCTCCTCTGCTCTGCGATGCGCACAGACACGTGCGCGCGCACACACAGGTGAGCACTGAGCACACAACAGCGGACAGAGAGCGTCGAAAAATATGTCGCGTGAAAAGCAGACCGCTATATCGGAGTTTTAAACGCTCCCAGGGTGAAGATGGCAACAGCAGCTCTCATGAGAGGAACAACCGGAGTTCTCCTCGCACCGGAGCAGCTCTCCTGCTCCAGGTGAAAGAGACAAAGTGCTCTTGTCTTCTACCAACAATGAGCTGCTGGCTTCACATATTACAAAAGTACAAAGTACACGGACATAAAACTAAGTCATTAATAAATACATGGAGAAATGTCTGTACTTTCGGGTAAATGGTTACGCCGTTAACAGGTTACGCTTGCGCATGCGCGACTCGCTCGCTTATTTTTTGGCGTTTTGCCAGAAGTCTCCCTGACGTCCTTTCTGCTGCTGCGTGTCTCAAAACAGAAAACAGATCTCAACGTTGAACATGAATTGTATCAAATCTACAACCCTGTTTTATAAAGATGTGTAGAGGAAAGCAGCTCACTGCTCCACTAATACTGATGCAACCTGATGCTCACATATCTGCACTCATTCTGTTTTGTTTGGCAACAAAATAAATAGCTTATTGTTTTCCACAATGAGCTATTTAGTAGTAACTAAATATTAGTATTTTTTTTTTGCACAGATACAACTTCCTGTTCATTGATCTAAGTGATTGCAATTAAAACATAAAAAAAAAATTCTGATGGAGCAATCTGATTTACTTGAAACTTTAAGTGATTGCAATTTTCTTTATTCTGTTATTTATAAAAGCACAGATGGAATCACAAAATGTTATTTACAGAAAAAGTTTGAGAACCACTACTTTAAGTGTTTGTGTTGGTGGAGCACTATTAGCATTATTAGCATCTTATGTCTAAATATTATGTTAAAGAGTATGTTATGTTAAATAATGTTAAAGAATATGTAAAGAATAAATACATATGAGTATGTAAAGAGCATTAAATGTACAATGTAAACACTGTACATGACAAGATGCATGGTTCATTAAACATCTCAATGTTTACTGTTGCTGAATGGTTGCTGTTGGTATGTTCAACATGATGAATGGGGCATTTTTGTGCCTGGGCTATTGAGGGAAGTTTGTGAAAATTGCTAGCCTATTTGGTATTAACTGGTAACCATGAAATGCCTCAATTCAATTCAGTCCAGAAGAGCAGGTACCTGTAGGGTATGTGGAGAGTGTTTCTATGTCTAAAAATGTCGCTGCTTCACTCTTCTGGGCTAAGCCCCAGATGTGTCAAAATCCTAGAGACGCCTCTGGCTTGGAAGGATTGCTGCAGAGGTGAGTGTCAAAATCAGCAGATGCCTGTGTTAGAGTTTAATGTTTTATCTTTCCCACAGCAGAACACATGTTGGACATTGTTAGATTTGGGTGGATATCATATCAGGC
This sequence comes from Myoxocephalus aenaeus, assembly GCA_038501785.1. Taxonomy (NCBI): domain Eukaryota; kingdom Metazoa; phylum Chordata; class Actinopteri; order Perciformes; family Cottidae; genus Myoxocephalus; species Myoxocephalus aenaeus. The sequence goes on from JBAMJR010000100.1 coordinate 1,745,357, forward strand.
TATAACTTTATCTAAAATACCAATTCAACCCCCAACAAGTTAGTGTGTGCGTGTGTGCGCGTGTGTGCGTGTGTGTGCGCGTGCATGTGTGTGTGTGCGTGTGTGTCATAGCTACAGCCATCAAGGTGGCTCCTGGCCTTTTGTCTATGTTGCTGAGCCATCAAGACACACAAAACATAGTTTTTTGTCTGTAGTATGAAGCCTGTTTGTAGTAGATATTTCCCCACAACTTATCTTACTGTCTCTGTCTCTCTCTCTATATTTATCTGTAGGTTTGTGACACCATACTTGGACACACCAGGGAACGCTTTGCCTTCAAAGACCACCTCACCAGTGCCACCTTACTGCAGGGCCCCCAGTTTGAATGCTACGTCAATGTAGTCCCTGAAGTTGCTCTGGCCACCACATTGAATGTTTCTTAAACCATTCTGCTCTGAACCTCTCATGCCCAAAGTTACAGTTTGTTGATAGTTGTTATTGGACAGTGTTGAGCACTGTGTTTTCTTGAAATAAAGCTTTGTTTTTTAGAATATTCTACTCAAAACCTCTTTTCTTCTCATTGTGGAGTGCTATTTAAACCGCGCCCCCCCCAAAAAAAAAAGTCACCAGCCGCCACTGGTGTGTGTGTGTGTGTGTGTGTGTGTGTGTGTGTGTGTGTGTGTGTGTGTGTGTGTGTGTGTGTGTGTGTGTGTGTGTGTGTGTGTGTGTGTGTGTGTGTGTAGGAGCTCAATGAAGCCACAGAGGTCTCCAGTAGCTTTGTGCCCTGGAAGCATGTTTATTTATTTGTGGATCTCCGCAGCCTTTGATGGGATTCCAAATGGCTCAGTGTGTGAGAGGAGATGAGTGGTGGTGGAACAACGCAGTACAATCTGTGCACCACTGTTTACTCGTGTGCATACGATCAGAGCAGATGTGTGAAGTTGGTAGTGCACATGTCTGCATGAGCCATCATCTACAACAGCATCACCTCATCTTTCACACAATGATTAACACAGAAAATACACAAATATACAAATATACGCTGTTACAGGGGTGACAATAGTTCCCATCGCCGAAAAGGATACAAGCTGTGTGCCGGCAGACGTCAGTCGAGCTGTGAAAGGCTGATTTAAAAAGCAAGGATTTCTTTCAAATCTGTTTTACCCCAAATCCAGTAGCACTTTAAATCTCATGCCTGTCGACAACAACATTTTTGCAGTTCTGACTGCAGCTTCTTCATTTTTGACTTGTGTTGCATTCAGGGACAGATGTTTTACATCAAGTGATTTTTTGGAAGGCAGGCTACTATTTTGAAATGCTTTTCATTTTTGTTATATTTGAGGTGTTCACTATATTAACATATCTCATGATACTTTATGTGAGAGGAGAGGTCAAAGGGTGTTATTTAGAACCAACGGCATTGGTCAGTTGACATAGTATACGTTTGACAATAATTTGGATAATTGATTATAGTTGCAGTCATTTCTCAAGAAAATATGAAAATAACTCACCTTCCAATGTCTTGATTGTGAGGACGTGTTTGATGGTAAAATGAACATCTTTGGCTTTCGGCCTTCGGATTCTCTGACATTTCAGAGACAGAAAGGATTAATGAAGACAATAATCTGTAGATAAATTGATAATGATAATTATAGTTGCAGCTTTGGGGTCATTTGTTTATCTGGTAGGATTCAGGCACTAAACCTGAGAGTCCAAATTGATTGTTATAACAAAGATCAAATGGGCTATAACTTTTTTTATTTTTATTTAAAATGTATATCATCAGCACCAACGTGCTCTCTAGCTGTGAGTTTGATGGGCTGCACGTCTGATCACACAATAACTTCCTGTCCATCAACAGTATTGCTCCTCACGTTCTCCTCAGAAATCCAATTAACGCCAGAAACACGTGAAGAGCAGAGAAGCGGCGAAACAAAAGAACTCTGCGGGGATAAACGATGCCGTGGACGGGGACGGGCAGCCAATGGGAACCGACCACGTCACCTGCAGACGGGAGTGACGCTGCTGAGAAGATGAACACCTGAGCTTCCCAGCCGACGCTGTAAAGGTGCGTTCGAGGACAGCTTGGAAAGAATAGCATCCACCGACGTGATTTGATATTGGCTCGATAATATACATATGGATGCCAAAAAAAAAACATAATTTTCTTCTTCTTTTTTTATTGTTTTACTAAAATATATAGTCTCCAAAATAGTGTGATTTATTCCCATATTTATCTTTCGTATTGTTTTTTTATGTATGTGTTATCATTTGGCTTTCAGTCTGCTTGTCTGATATATGACTTTTTTTTGACATTATTTACTCAAATACTAAACATTTTTTCACTTGTTGACTAGAAGCCTTTCTGTACATTTCAAAATAAAATAAAAAGAGTAGTAATTAAGAGAATTTCCGTGGAGCCTCGTCAGCACCTTGATCCGGGCCTTTAATCCACCAGCCGCAGTGTGTTTTACAGAGGAAAGCAGCCGGTTGAGATGGAAACACACACCACACACACACACACACACACACACATACACACACACACACACACACACACACACCACACACACAGCGCCCCGGGCAGCCTTCTGTGTATCGTGTTCTACCGAGAGGCGTTTACAGCTGTTTAGCTCCATAACACAGGCGGCACGCTGCGCGGGGAGCTGCGGCTCCACAACATCATGGAGACAGAGCACAATAACGCCGCCATCGCGGCATATGCACATAAACTAGATCATAATTAACCTAGAAATAAATGACTGATATTTTAGGCACGCGATTAAAGTACATTGTCCAATAAATAACCCTATAGCATCTGAAACGGACTGAGAGAATCTGAGCTGCTGATTTTATTGTGACCTTATCAAACTCTGATATTTGTGTCTCCATGTGGAAACTTGTTATGTTTATAATATTGCTATGGAGATTTATTTATGGTACTCATATAGGTGACCTTGGAGGATATTTTATTGCTTTTTGCACCCAGTATAATATGGTGTAACATATTTCTTAATATCCCTTTAAGATGTATTTTTATTAAAAGCTTTTTCTAACCTGAATAAAAAGAAAAATATATAGAAGAAAATATAGAAAAAAGAAAAGAAATATATATAAATATATTATTTCATTGATAATAATTATCTTATATATATATATATATATATATATATATATATATATATATATATATATATACATACATATTAGAGAATTATTTTTCAATGAGAAAAAAAAGGAAGGAATGTGCGTCTTAAATAATAATAATAATAATTAAACCTTTTGGTAATTTGTATTGTATAGCCTCTAAATATTTTTATTTTTATTTTTTAAACGCTCTTCAAATATGTAAAATCTGAAACTGAATTTAAAAGAATCTCTGCTGTGTAAACCCACCTGCGGCCTGGAGCCTCGCAGCTGTTCCGTAACAAATGAAATGTTCAGGATTATTAATATTACTGCAGTTGTTGCATTGCGTCGCCACCTTCTCGGAACCGGAATCGGATACTTTCCGTGATACCCGCCGCGGATCCGCTCACAGTGAATTTGGTGATTAATGACAGAGAGCTCGCGACCTTTTCCCGGGTGGGACTGTTCCCACTTTGATGCCATCGAGCCTAAAAGGATGACACGAACTCTGCACCAATCCTGATTTGAAAAGGACCAGTGGTTTTTAAATGCAAGAGTTTGATGAATTGCTCCTCACAAAGAGGGACAAAGAAAAGATCTAATAATAAAGTGGCGTAATGTAACGCACTACTTTTTGGAGTGTAAGGAGCCCGATACTGATAGGAGCGAATCATCCAATTAAATCCCTCAAGAGCTGATGATTGATGATGTCAGCTCCTCTGCTTGTAATTAACGTTTAAATTAAGCCAGAGGAAGAAGAGAAGAACCCTCCAGACCTTGGAGCCCAGTGGAGCGGTGTGTTCGGGGAGGTCTTTGGGGGTCTTTTGAGCCGTTCATGCCCTAAACTACACCTGAGGTTAATAATCTACAGCAGCGTGGGGTCAGATGCACTTTTATCGTTCTGGACATGCAATCTGGAATTGGCAGTAAAATGAAATCAGCAGGTTTTCCTCCTTCTCTCATAACCACGACCCAGTGTGGACGGATGATAGAGGCCTGCAGGGATAATGGCGAATTATTATCATTTTTATCCTCTATTATATCATGTTATCCTCTATTATATCATATTATCCTCTATTATATCATTTCATCCTTTATTATATCATATTATCCTCTATTGTGTCAAACATCCAGTCAAACGAAAAGAAAACTCAAATATAAACTCTTCTCTGTTAATGCTGGCAAATACAAGTCTTTTTTTCATTTTATTTTCATTTTTCTTAATATAATCATTCCTTTCTTCATGTGGCAAAGTGTGCAACAACAACACAAAATATATAGTTGTCTTATAATCCCCATGATTTCCCCCAAAACATATTTTATCCACGTGTCAAGGTAATCCTCCGATCTCAGATCAGCGTTTTATCAAAACGATGCATGTTTCCGTCCGAATCCACCAAACGTGATTTATCCCCGCACCACTCCTGCTTGTTATGGAGAAATATATATTCCAAAGCAGCCACAAAGGGTGGACCTCCAAGGTAGCTAATAGAATTTCCTGCTGTTTTATAACTCTGTCCCTAAACCAATGTCACCATATGCTCCTGTTGGCACAAGACGCTCCGCGAGCGGCAGCTTCCTCCAAATGGGTCAGAATAATTGGATTGTATTAACAAAAAAAAAGGGTAATTCCACAGTTTTATTGAGCCTCTGCTCGGCACATGTAGAATATAATTCAGATGTTAATATATAGGCTCAATTAAGTTATTAAGAAGCTTTTGTTCTATTTCCTTTGCGTTGTTTGCTAAATGTATATTTCGTTCCCGCCTCCATGTTGTGTTTATTCTCTAAAAATGCACTGAAACGAATGAAGGACCCACGTGGAGACAACAGCTAAAAGTGTTGAAATAAATACACCGCGGTGTGTGTCCTCTACACAGACTTACCTGCTCTCTCCTCGGCGTCCGGCTCGTCCCCGTTTCTCTTGTTACATCCTAAAAGCTTCATCAGTAAAAATAAATAAAAAATATTACATTTTCTGTCCCCAGACACTGAGCAACAGCCCGGCGTCACCTTTATTATCCGCGTGTTTCACGCTGCGCATTACATTACAGAACTGTAACTGGAGTGAACTCGCAGGGTCACAATGGCGCGGCTGATATGCCAAGGATAAAAAAATATAACATACATAAATAGCATGAAGAAAAAGGAATGAACAAATTCGACCCTGAAATGTAATATTTTCTTCTTTTTTTATATATTAATAATGTCTGGCTTCAGTCTAAAAAATGAAACCTTTATAATATGATATATTTTATAGTAGTATAGTGAAACAGGAAATAAATATGAGCCATATTTTAAACGTACATACATTGTTGGTTTCAGATTAGAAGCATGTATCACCAATCTGCTGTCATAAAGAAGAAGAAGAAGAAGAAGAAGAAGAAGAGAAGAAGAAAAGAAGAAGAAGAAGAAGAAGAAGAAGAAGAAGAAGAAAGAAGAAGAACGAAGAAGAAGAAGAAGAAGAAGAAGAAGAAGAAGAAGAAGAAGAAGAAGAAGAAGAAGAAGAAGAAGAAGAAGAAGAAGAAGAAGAAGAAGAAGAAGAAGAAGAAAATCCACCACCCTTCGTGGTGAACAATGGGTTAAACCTGCACAGCTTCTGTTTTACTTGTAGGCAAATCAGTTTAATAGACTTCACAGTCGGGTCCGTAGATGTGCTCATTGTGGCTACATTTTAAGCCAAGAATCCCGTGCAAACAGCGCCATAACGCGCACTTTACGCATAACGCTCCGTGCGTAATTACGCACGAAAATGACTAAATGAATAGCGCGACTGGAGGCTCGCTGTTTCCTCCAAACTTTTCCATAATGCAAAGATGCTGGTGGCCATAAGCTCTCCCTTCCCTTGCAGAACACACCAGCAGAGGGAAACAGATGCATAAACATTCAGGGCATCTTCCTCCTCGGCAGCCACAGACTCCTCCTATCCCGCACGTCCAATTAGTTATTATGGCCTGGCCCTTTAAGACGCAGCAGCGGGTCAGCAAGTAGTGTAGTGTTACTCTAATTGAACTTCGCCCAATCAACAATAACTCGTTAGCAGTCGCTTTCTTTTTCTTGCTCGAGACAGCTTGTTTTACCCTTGCAGGGCTTCACCCCCTCCAGTCTGTGACTTCCTAAAGATCTACATGGAGCTCGGCAGAGGAACTGCGGCTCTCTGAGGGGAATACAGTCCGGCTGCCTTTTCCAACACGCCCGGAGGATCGTGGTTATGTTGGAGGAAAGCTCTCAGGCGAGCTAAGTTGCGGCTTTTTGAGTGTCAACATATATAGAGGTTGCGGGGGTCTACGAGAAAACGCCAGAGGAAACACTCGTCTTAAAACTGGCATTTGAATGAAATAATCAACTTTTCTGGAAGCAGCGATTCTTCGGGACTGCGATGACCTCCAGTAAAGACATGAAGGCGGGTTCTGTGTTGCAGTCCAGCGGCGAGGAGAGGAGACGGGCTCCCCTGGACCAGCTGCCGCCGCCGGCCAACTCCAACAAGCCGCTGACGCCGTTCAGCATTGAGGATATCCTAAACAAGCCCTCGGTGAAGAAGTCGGTGGCCAGTATTTGTCCGCCCAGAGTGCTGGAGAAAGTCTCGGGCTCCAACTCCGCGCGGAACGGGATCACCACTCCCTCGTCGCCGCTGTGCGCGCTGGAGGAGCTCGCCAGCAAAACGTTCAAGGGGCTGGAAGTCAGCGTTATCCAGGCGGCGGAAGGTAAAGGCGCGCGGGGGTTTTCTGTTTTTATGCAAGCTCACACATCAGATATGTAACATGTTATTGAAGGGAAGCGAGCAACACGATCACAGCTGACTACTCACAGCTGAGTGTGTGTAGACTTTATATGTGGAAACGCTCGGACAGCTGTATGGGAATGCGTAAATGGAAAAATTGGCACGTGCACGTTTTTGAATGTGCATGCATATGATCTGTTATATGTTTAATAATAAAAGTCAATCAGACACTGTGGCCCATGCACTGCATGCAGAGCTACTGTATGTTGGATGGAAATGGACAGACTGGTCTGTAACTGTCTGTTACGCTGCACACACACGTTCACATAACAATTGTAATAGTGTGTACAAATTATTGTTTGGCACAAAATATGGTGCTAATTTCGCCATTTTTTATACATTGTTTCATTATTTTATTTTTTATATTTTATTTGTTTGTGACAATGTTGACAACATTTTATAATTTGGCCAGCTCTGTGGCGTTCAGCAGAGTTCCTAAAATCAGGGAAATCAAGGAAACAAAAAAAAGATTTTGATATTTAAAATGTTAAAACAAGCGCGTAAAAACCGAGGGCAGGCCTGTGGAGCAGAGTCCTCTGTTGCTGCTGTAGTGTTTTTGGGGAGGTAATGAGTGAGTGACCCCTCGCAGTTGTTTCATTCGTCTTGCATGTTTCCCTTCTTTCCAAGGTCGCGAGCACGTCAACGCGTTCGGACAGAGGCAGACGTCGAAGAAGAGGAGAAAGTCGCGGACGGCCTTCACCAACCACCAGATTTACGAGCTGGAGAAGAGGTTCCTGTACCAGAAGTACCTCTCCCCGGCGGACCGGGACCAGATCGCGCAGCAGCTGGGGCTCTCCAACGCGCAGGTCATCACCTGGTTCCAGAACCGCAGGGCCAAACTCAAGCGGGACCTGGAGGAGATGAAGGCGGACGTGGAGTCGCTAAAGAAGATCAACCCGCAGACCCTGCAGAAGCTCGTCAGCATGGAGAGCATCGAGGAGTCTCAGGGCGAGGGCCCCGAGGGGCCCGAGGCCAGGTCCCCCAGCGTCTCCCCGACCTCCCAAGGACACCGGGCCTTCCCGCAGTCCCCGTCCTCCTCCAGAGACCAAACTACGGATGAATTCTCGGAGGACGACGAGGAGATCGAGGTGGACGATTGACAGTGAAGGCGGCCTGTGGTTTTCATATAAGCAGCAACAAAAAAGAATATAAAAAAAGGGGACTTTTTTTTTCTTCCCAAACCTTTTTTGCACGGATGTTAACAAAAAAAAGGAGAATATATACATTTAAAAAAACATTTCAAGATTATTTTTGTTATCCTCCCCTCCTCTTTTTTTTCATTTTTTTCTTCCTCTATATAATTTATTAATCGGACTTGTAAATCCTTCCAAGTCTGTCGTTTAGGTTTCTCCACCGTATTTGAGGAATATCCGGTTTCCTTTCAAGCTGTTATGGTACAGTAAGACTGACAAATTGTGTGAACTTTTTTTTTTTTTTTTTCACGTCCGTTTTTACGAGGGAGGGAGGGAGGGCGGTGGAAAGTTGTGCAATTATTGTTGCTTGCCATTTATTCGCATTCTTCTGTTAAAGGAATCGGATCTGCCAAATATTTAAATCACCCTTTCTCTTTTTGTTCTACATGCACAGCCCGGAGTCGATGTGTCACTCCATCCCTCCTGAAGTGTAACACTAGTCATCTTTCTTCTTCTTCTTTTTTCTTTCTGAGCGAAAAGTGTGTCTGCAAGCATGCAGGCCTGTTCGCGTCACTTCTCAGTATCTGCACACCTCGACACGCTCTGAGTTCTGTACATAGATCAAACATCCATGCGATAATTTTATTGTAACATTCTATTTAATCAGCATCTATGTAAATAAAGGTTATATGATATTTCAAAGGAGCTATCGGCGCGATTGCCTGTGTGATTGTGCATAAACTTATGAAATCACATAAAATGAAAGCTCTGAAGGGTGACACATCGGAAGGAATAGTATTATTACACCGACTTAAAGGGGAAGATACTTCATAAAAAAATATGGAGCACAACATTTATCTAAATCCATAAATATATATATATAATATATACGTGGCCTCTAAACTCTACTGAGCACCATGCAGTTTATAGGAATGCCACGCTAATTTCCTGTATGGCTTTCATAAGAATATAACAAGGATTGAGGATTTGTCCTGAGAGATTAACAAATACATAACATATTCACCCCCTCACACACACACACACACACACACACACACACACACACACACACACACACACACACACAAACAGCTCTGCTTGGTAAAAAAAAAACTGCCCTGTTGAATTGCTGACCCCTGCTTTCAGGCTGGAAGTGCCGTGACTTCAATTAGCTGCCTTTATTCCCATTCTTTCGCCCGGCTTTGAATGCCTCTTGTCACAAGAAGGTCCCGGTCTGGCTGCGGCTTGTCCCGCCCCTGCGCCATATGTTTTCTTCCTCCTCCATGCATCGTCTTTAACACAACTAGTCGACATGATTGATTAGGTTAACCCGCCTCTGCCTCACATAAAACAGCTTCCACCGGGCCGCGGGCAATAATGGGCACGCATCTGCCACTCTGGACCCGGGTGTGTGTGGAAAGAGAGAGAGAGACACAGACACACACAGAGAGAGAGAGAGAGAGAGAGAGAGAGAGAGAGAGACTCCCATGAATAGCAAATGGCTTGGTGTGAGGATCCTAATGAATAAGCCTCAATGGGAGGCAGTGGAAATGTGGCGTGCTGCTGCTGCTGCTGTTGTTGTTGGCCGACCATTTGTAACAGTTTGGTGTGTGCGTGCGCGCGTGTGCAGGAGTGGAGAGAGGCGGTGGTATCGATACATATATGAAAACAAGAGGATATGCATATGCGTGCAGTATGAACCGGTTAGTTAGGCGTCATGTTCCCATCGAGGTTATTTGATTCTTCATTTGGAGACTCGGGCACCTGGAGTGTGTATTTATTGGGAATTGAAGGATATTTAGATATTTAGAGGTGAAAACAATAATCAAAATGTTCGGCTGCCAGACGTTGAAATGTATTTTACTTTTTTAAATGTAGTCTCTGATTCTCTCTTAGTCCTAAAATAAATACAAACTCCTACAATCTTAATAAACCTCCGAGACAGAAGGCTGATCAAACCGGTATTCCCAATCATTTTCGCAAAGGAATTAAATACAAGCAGGCCCCTCTCACTGCTGGAAAAAATAAATAAAACAAATAAATCAAGACAGACTCTGAGACTACAGGGAGATAAGGCTCGTTAGGACAGACTGCTGCTGCTTCTTCTTCTGTGGTAGAAACGCAGAGCAAGCTGGCGGCACAATAGAAGTAATCGGCTGGAATCGTGAGGTTGAAAAGTCAAGTAGGCCTTTTATTATGAACCACTGAGGAGGACAACATGGGACATTTAAATTAAAGTCAGGGGACACACGGGAGGAGTCCTGATACAACTGGGTGTAATATATATATATATATATATATATATATATATATATATATATATATATATATATATATATATAACAATTCATTCTAAATTGATCATATTAATTTATCTCAGTGGCATTCCTATAGTTTTCAGGAGTTTTCTATGCTTACATTATGACATTTAAAACTGAAGGATACAATATAAAACACGGTTATTAACTAGTATTATTATCACAAATGACTGCATTAACATTTAACCTTCACATCTATTCCTGTCTTTGAGTGACTGTTTTCCTTAAAATGTCATTAAATCTCAGGTGAATAATGCAAATGAACTCTCCAAAGCGTTGCCCCCTTGGTTTGGGGGGTTGTGATCAGAACAATTAAAGTCCAAAAGGTGCCAGTGGAGACCGAGCGGTCCAACAAGAAGTTCTCCATTTTGGACTAAAGGTCACAGCTTTAGGGGATTGTTGTTTTTTCGACATATAGTAACCCTGAAGGGACTTGCTCAGGCTTTATTAGGGAGGCTAGGGAACCCCATACTGTGTGTGTGTGTGTGTGATGTTTCTGACTGGTGTGCAGGTTTACAGCGAGTTCATTAAACCCGTCATTTAAAAACATGGCCATGGGGCTTTTTTTTTTTTTGGAACAGCTAAAGGTTTAACATAACTGAAGGTGATTGGGAAAATGTAAAAAAAAAAAAAAAAAAGATCTCCAAACTTGATAAAGAGCCTTTAAAAATGTCAGCAGAGAGAAGAACAGACATCTTTACGCCTTATTCCACATCGTTGACCTCTGCAGTCAAATGGAAAAACTGCTCTGCCCTCATGAACACGTCTTCTTTTAAATCTAAACTCCATTCAGCCTTTGACCTTTAAGACACATAAACACCCAGCACTGGCGCTGTACAGTGGGAAAGAAAAAAGAAAAATACTGGTTCACCTCCACAATAATGTCCCAATGTCCAGAGCAGTTTCTCCACAGGATCATGGATGTGTGGCTCTTTATACTTAAGGCTTGTCTGTATATCAGAGCGTGTCAGGTTATCAGAGGCCTTCCCTTCACATCAAAGCCTGCTTCTGGCCTGAGGTCTGAGGAGCGCCACGTGCGCCACCTAGTGCTCAGGAAATATATCACCAGTTAGGGTTTCACATAATTAAACACCATGACTTCAGCTGCTTCTACATTGTGCCACATGCTGCTTAGAAAGGGGAGCGCTCACTCTGCTGGTTTTGTCTGTGTCGATGTGTGGAGGGAACTCAACCAAGAAGAACCCGGATGAGGACTCTCGGAGCGCAGATGTATAACAAAGAAACTGTCTTTACAACTGGGGGTGTGGAGTTTGAAAGATGTCGTTTAATGAGAGATGCGTTGAGTTGCATTGTTGTAAATGTAGTAAAGTCAGGACATCTCTGCTGCGTCAGTTTTAAACATTCTCCCAACTTTATGTACAAGCAATGGCACATTGAAGTTCCTTTAACTCAACAAAACGGAGGAAATAATGTCTTAATCATTTTTTTTTGTATCATTTAAAATTAATTTTAAGAAATACTAATTATAGATTATAAATGTTTTACAAACAGCTAGAACATTTGTTTTCAGGCATTGGAGGGAAATATAAAAAAAATAAATAATCTTTTACTCGTTTTTAAAAATCACAGATTTGAGAAGTTACAAAATACGTTGAAATAACATCAACTGTGTGTTATACAATTGTGACAGTCATCGAATATAAATGCACCTGCATCATATACACAAGAGAAAACAACTCGGTCACAACTCGGTCACTCCGCCGCGCAGATCATGGCGCAGCGAAGCCCCCACAAGGAAGAACTACAACTTGAGATTTTATTCTCCAGCGAAAGGCAATGACCTCAAAACATAAAGCTGCACAGGAAAGGACTCAAGACGACGTGGACCCCCTGCTGAGAGGGGATCTGTTGGCTCCTCTGGTGATCAATAGAATAACGTCTGCTGAAACAACAATAAAACATGAAGAACTCCACAACAGAAATAAACTAGAGTCCCTGCACACTACAATAAGTAGCTAAAAGTTGGAGTATAGCTGGTAAAAAACAACAACATGCAGGGTGAAGTTGACTCATTATCTGGTGCTTCATGCTCATTTTCCCTCGAGGTCAACGTGAAATACAACAACAGGTTCTGCAGGAGGACTGCAGGCCGGTAACTTACCGTGAGGCTTTAGCAAAACATCCAAAGTAAAACAACGTTCTCATGAAATAAAAGTGCAGCAAGTCAAAGCATACTTCAATTGTGTTCTATAACCTGTACACAAACACAAACACACACACACACACACACACAGATGTAACAGTAATAAACACCATTAGTTTACCATTTCAAAATTTATTTTCAAAAATACAAAACAAGGAAAATAAGTATATGTACACAAACACTATTAAAATAGAATATGTATTGTCCAAAATATGTACAGCTGGTCGTCTGGAGTGAAAGCAGGTCCTATCGGCTCCGCTTGTCCTTGATGGTGTAGTGGAGAACGAGCGGCTGGGCCTGTGGGGAGAACGGATTTCACACATTATAATACGTGGGATGGAAACACTTCACGAAACTATTAACATCTGCAAAATAGATCAAACTAAAAGTTACTTCTTTTTATTAAGTGTCAAATTCAACACTTCCCACTCGACTGAAGACGTTTACTTTAAAATTTGAAACAATGTGAGGTTGTGCCACACCGATTAAAAAATTAAAAAAAATTAAAAGGTCTCCAACATTCTCAATGAACTTCATCCCGACTTCCTGAACTGAAGGAATGTTGCTGGCAGCAGCCGCCGGCGTACCGTACCTTGCCAAACCAGTGCGAGAGCCATAACCGCTTCATGGTCATGTGATCGGGCAGAGACTCGTTATTGAACAGCATCTGGACCTGGAGGGAGACCACACAAACAGATGTGAAGGGGGGGGGAGAAACTGAAAGCAACATCTGCCATTTTTATTTTTTTTATTTAATACGAGAGAAAACCCGTTTGGTGCTCGTAAAACATGCGACGAGGACGCACAAAATACTTTTTGCAGCGCGACAACAAGATGAACTAATGGAGGTTTTTGGTGAACGGCTTCGTCGCAATTATAAAAAAAAACACACGCATGGTATTTAAATGGGAGGATTTAACCCAGAACCCCCCTTGGCGGAGCCTCGGCACCGAGAGGAAGTCACAGGAAATCCATTCATCCGCACAGAGCCGAGTGACCAGGGAAACACGGCGACTTTATTGGCTGAAGAAATCCAGACAAGGAACGGCTTTCAGAGCCACAAGCAGACAGGGTTGTGCACTTTCCTGCTTGTTTAATTAAACAAAGAGGATTTAAAATCTAAAAAACACACAAAGCCGACACAAAAAGGATTTACGTTAACTTATCAGGAATAACTAAAGATGGTTCCAATAACACAACTATATTGCTTTAGAGTGTGAAGGTCTTGACGATCGTCACCGTTTTTATTTTTATATATAAAAGACATGACATTTATAAAAACATGTGCCATCTTTAGAAGACCATCTCTTGGCACTAATGCACGACTTTACCAAACTTCTGATAAACAATCAAAACCTATTTTCCAAACCGACTGTGAGTCAGTTCCACTTTGTGGGAACACGTTTCCTTTCACGCATGAACTTAAATATGTAATTAATGACAAGAGGGGCCTTGGATGTCACCGGTCTCCCAGTTGGATGTTTCACAAACTGGCAACAAGACGCTGTCCCCCGAAACGACCGCTGATTTAGCGACGGCCCATGTTCACGTGTGAAATGTGTAATTATCCAAGAAGACGTAGTTTGTTTTTTTAAGAGCGAGCCAGCAAAGAAGTCATTTCACAGATTTGTCCTCACCAGCATGAGCCAAATAAATATTGATCAATATTAACGCGGCGTGCATCATAATGTCTTCTTTTAAAAAAACAAAAAAAAGGGACTGACCTGGTGCTTTTCCACATTCAGCCGGTGACAGAGCACTTTCCGGAGGTGTCTCACCTCCGCTCGGACCGAACAGCGGACGAACTTCTGCTGCGGAGACAAAGACGAACACTGAACAAACCTGATGAACAACGTGATCAGTCAACAACATGATGACACAAAGGAGGCAATTTCATTAAGTAACGCACAGCTGAATGTGTTTATTACTGCAACTATGGAGCAAGTTTCTACCCTTTAGAAAGCAGGTTGAACAAAGCTCGAGTTACCGATATTATTTATATATATATATATATATATATATATATATATATATATATATATATATATATATATAGCTTTACCGTGGAAACATCCCTCACTGTACGATAGGATTCGCTTCACAGCATCACTTGCTGCAGACTGACATCTTTTGGTTTTGTCGTCCAGATATTGTAAAAAAACATGTCAGTTATACACGCCTCTTTAGTTTTGCTTGCAACAGCAGAAGTCCAGGCTGCCGTTTTTCCATTTTAGATATCAAATATCTTAGTTTTCATAACGTCCGTCCAAAGGTTTACTGTCACAAACTGTAACAAAAAGGTGACTGAGCACCTTTCCACAAGAAACACTCCCGTTACACTGAGATTTACAGTGAAGAGAAAAAGAAACAGCTCACTGCTGGACGTTTTCCACTCCCAACTGACTTATTACACTCTGAAGCCGGAGAGCTTCACTTCCCTTTTTCCGCCTGAATGCAATGAGAGAAAGTATTTCTTGAAACCTCTGTTAAAAACATTGGATTATGAATGGACGCGCAGAAGAGAGAGGACAGCGTGTAACAAAAAGGTCGAGTCAAAGACGTTGATCCTATTTATACGAGTTCACACGGCGGACAGAGGGACCCACAACTGCAGAGATAAAGAGTCTGGAATGGAACCAATGAAGCTGCATGTTCCCATTACACAAGGTAACATCAAACAATGAACAACCATCTTCACATTCTTAAGAGGACATGTGTTGATGATGATGATGATGCCAGCAGCAAGACACCGAACGTTCACATCCTGTGTGACTTTATTTTAGTTTTAAATATTATTCTCCTACTTAACAAAATTATTAAAAGCAAAACAATAAGGTGTGGGTCTGTTTGAATACTGGACATTACAGCATTTGAGATGAGAGAATCTTTAATTTATGACGGAGAGTAAACTTATTTAAACCCCCCCCCCAAAAAAAATCTGAAATCTTGATTCCCATGTTGGAACAGCAGTGCCCTCTGCTGGCCGAATAACGCCTCTGCAGCGTGTGGACCGATGTCGACAGGGCAGTGGGGATAAATGAGCTCCGTGGAATTTTGACACGTCTGTGTTTTAGTTAAATTGCCGCCCCCCCATGATCTTTGATCAAGTCTTGATTCAGTACAATCTGAGCATTACACAATAAGACTCGCACGTCCCTCGACAAATGGCCCTGTCAGGAGCATCCAGCCGCTCAGGGAAACCCCGGTAAGAACTGACAAGGTAGGCACTTTTTTCACTTTAGTGGGTTGGAAATTGCTTAACAAGCTGCGTTTCAAAACAGCCACGATGTGAATTTGTGTGAATAGGCGTCAGGAAACTAAGAATGAACATACTAGTATATACAATTTGTTATGAACATATGGGACCGCTGTCATAATTGGCACTTCATTTGTTTCCAAATTTGTTTGAAATAGTATTCAACATTTAAACCTGCCTTTATTCTTCTTTTATCTTTATTTATTTTTCTGGCAGCCTAGTTAATACAAATAAATAAAATAAAACATAAAAAAGGTGTTTGTTGTATTGATACAAAAATCTTCTTAATAGCACTAATCAACGCAAACAGAGTCGACATCTTGGTCATCAAACAAACAAATCCTCTCAAACAATTAGAAAATGTCCAATTACTGAGAAGCTAGCGGTTTGTAGGGGGAAACAAAGAATGATTATACGCCTCGGCGCTGTACTTGTCCCACTTATCTCCGACTCCGAGGCAGCCGGAGTAACCAGCTCCGAGTGCTGAATTCTGCCGTCGCTGCAGATGTCATTGTGCCATGTATTTGCTTAGCAGTTAAGGGTAGAAAATTACTTGCTCGGGCTTCAAAAAATGTGCCCCTGGAGACGTGTTTTTTGCACGGTTGTGCAAACCTGTGAGCCGAGTCGTTTTTGAAAGCATCCAAAATCAGCTCGGCAATTTCACTAAGTACACACAGACTGTACTGAAAGACGGCGCTGCATAAATCTGTGAATCATTTTTAGACACACACACACACACACACACCTTACCTGAAGAGTGAGTTTCGTCTTGTCTTTCCCAGCAAGCGATGAACTGTGAAGACAAAACGGAGCACACTGTTTTAAAACAAGTATATTAGACAAGTTAAAAGTCGGACACACTCTGCAGCATATTTTATTTACATTGTATTGATTTGTCTAATCTCGTAGGGATTCACTGCATGACAAACAACAACAACCAGAGACAAAAGCTCACCTTAGCCGTTCTAAACACAGCGACACCTGCTCGTCGTATCTGTAAAAGTGGGCTTTGGAATGGTCGAAGCTTGTGTACGGTAAACCTGTGGCATCGGGTATAGCATCTGGTGAGAAGGAAAAAAACAAATTACACATGAATCAGCATGACTGGGAAACAACCTTTCAGTAATAATGTACTAGTCTATGCAAAGAATCATTTCTGCCCGGTAACAGTGAAATCTAAAGAACTTCACAGGCTGTCTTAAATAGCCATTGATGCACAAGTTAGTTTAATTCATCAGCTACAGGAAATCAAGGCATACAAATAGAAGTGTAAAACTCTGTGCAACCGATTCAACCTACTTAACCTTTACTTTTCTTGATTAAAGCCGTGTGATGTGCAGGATGTGCTGTGTTTTGAAAGCATGTTAAATTGCATTTCTGAAGTGGCCAGCTCGCGTGATCGGCCGAGCCGTGTTTGAACTGTCGTTACATACTCTATATGAACACGGCTGTGGCCGCATGACAAAAAGCATCACCGCCCAAAAAAAATAGTCCAGTCGTTTCAAAATATCATTTTTTTTTTTTTTGGAGACATGATAGAGAAGAGGACGATTTAAAAAAAATTATGAAATTACTGAGAGAAAACGAAGAGCTGGAAAAGTTAAAGTCTGTTAAACAGACTGATGTTGCCGAAGAGATGCGCTTCATTAAAAAAAAAAAGCTGCTAAATGGTCATTTGGAGCTTATTTGGCATCACGCACTCAAAAAAATAATCTAATTTAAAGAAAGTCGAAGGTGAATGATCGTTCAGAAACAAACGCAACAGAGGAACACCAAATACCTAACACAGATGCAAAAAAACACTGATCTCTTCAATCCAAGGACACACAAACTTAATCACCGACTGAGGCGTCACTAAGTGGAAGACTTACCGTCTCCGGTCGGCTGGATGACTCGCTCCAACCCACGCGACTGATAAAACTCCTTTATTCTCTTGTCTTCGCCTGTTCAAACAAGAACATTGATATTAGACAAAGACGACAGACATGGAGACAATGCAGATTTCCAAATATATGCAAAAAAAAAAAAAAGACTTCCGGTCACAACTGATACAGACAGCAGTGTTTATTTTTATATACGTACTTTCTTGTAGTCCAGGCACCAGTTTGAAGACAATGTCCTGCATCACTCGGTCCAGTTTGAGGTTGAGTAAAGGCTGCGTTTCGTGGATTTTGATGTTGCACATTGGACAATACTTGCTCGTCTGCAGGTATTTCACGATACAACTTTTACAGACTGTGGAGCAGAAAGACAGCAGAGACATTTCATTCTCTGCCCCGTCGTCTCCGGGTCGAGTTAAATGACGTTGAAAAAGGGTCCGTTAAATACTCACAGGTGTGTAAACACTCGGTAATTGTCGTGGCGTCGATGAAGTAGCCCGCGCACAGGTAGCAGACGATGTGTTCGTTCAGGTCCTTGATCTTCAGCTTCACCTCCTCCTGTCAAGATGGCAAAAAGGGTGTTTTATTTAACATCAAAAAGACTGGTTCTAATGTTAATTTATCCCCCAAAACAAAGCTGAAGGAGCACAAACAAGCCTTGAGCTCAACGGAAAATATATACAATGGAACCATAAACAGTAACTTTGCAAATATTTGCATTATGTTGAGTTAATGCTCGCCATTTAAACATATTTTGGAGCTACTTTTAATGCAAACATTAATCTATTTCATGACAGAAAGGTGAGACTTAAGGTCGTGTCCTCTACACTCAAACTGCGTAGAGGACTCAGCTACCACATGACGTCATGACGTCAATTCTCCCTCCACTGACTTCCACGCAGAACCAGAATGTAGTCGGGGCTCGTGACCCAGGTCGAGAGTGGGCAAAACGGCGGACCCCTGACCTTTGACCTCCGCGTCTGACAAATGACGTAAACACGTGAGAAACGTACACAATGTCAAATGTGAAGGGAAGGTTGTTAACGGGCGTTAGTTTTGTCGACGGATGCACACGAAAGTCACGCGCAAAACCCAACGGCAGCAAGAAAACAATCCGCGGTTACTTCGTTTTTTTTTTTTTTTTTTTTTCCAAAGATGAACGAACTCGCGGAGAGCGGCGACCATTACCGGCCCGGTACGAAACACAAGTAAACTCCCAAGTTGAACTTACGAACACGGCTGAACATGTGGCACAAAACGGGTGAAACGGCCGGTTTCTTTGGCGGGTTTAACGGCACGCCGCTCCTCCGCCGAGGCAGAACAACACTCGGGTGGACTCCGGGCGTTCACGCATGCTCACACGCAGCTTCCCCCCCGCACGAGCGCTTTTCAGCGTCGCTCTCCTCTCCTCTCCATCAGCGCCGCGGAGACGACAACGATCTCCCGCTAAATGCGCGCGTTTAGCGGGTCTCTGCCGTGGCTCGACTCCCCGTACGTCGCTACCCCGGAGCGGACGCGCTCGAATAACATGGCCGCTCACCTCGTTCCTCAGCGGGTCCAGTTTGTAGACGGACTGTAGCTGATTTCGTAGCCGCATCGCTATGGCCATCGGACCTTGCTCCGCCATCTTTGGAAATTATGCGTAGTTCCGGGTAAACCGGAAGTGTCCTTTTTGTACAATCTGGAGGAGGCGGGTAACTGCAAAATCAATGCGAGAAAAAAATAAAAAAGAGTGGAATAAAAGGCCACTTAAAAAAACTATTTCTCAAATATATACTGTCACGCTCACTTCACTTTATTTTTCTAAAAACAAACACAAAATGCTGCTCCACTTTCCTATTAATTTAGTAAATTACAACTTAAATGCTCCACATTTGCCAAACATGCCAGGTTTCAGTTAATTAATGAATACACAAAAGGGATTGCAAAATATTAAACGGGTTCAACTAGTTATATCCTACCCTTTTATTTTAAATATGTTTAAATGAGCCAAACCTACCTTAAGGGTATTTTAATGCATTATCTCCTATAGTGAAAATCCCTGATACATTCATTTTTTTGTCAAATTTAATGAGTCACCCCAAAGTTGTGTTTACGGATACATACATTATAGTTCTATTATTCAGGTTTTTTGTCCAAAAGAATCACACACACATGCACTCTCCTACTCTAACACACATGGGCTTGTATATACATTGATATTGACATTGACAGCTCACACTAGAGTTAAGAACCATGTAGGCTACACTAAAATCTATATAGCTTTTCCAAAATTAAAAATAATGGATACATGGATGTGAATACACTCAGCCTTCACTCGTATGCGTGCTAGTCTGCTCTCTTGGCAATAGAGGGCACTGCAGGTACACACTTCAACCATTGGGTTGCAGCCTTTGGTTGTGCTGATACTTCTGAACCATCATCGAGTCAAGCAGTGTCATACAGTCATTTGTGCAATCAGGGGTTTAAATAAAAACCTCTGAACTCACTAAACAAACCTCCTGCTCAGTGGGCCAGGCCTTCAAGTTGTCTTAACACAGTATGTGCACACAAAGCCTCCAAGTCTTAAACCAGTGTAGACTATGGCATTCTATTCCTACTTCATTTTATTTTTTTGTTACCGGTGCAAATCCAAGCCTGCTGATAAGAGGCACAGGCGTTTTGGGCGCTGGCCCAGATTGAAATCATGTTGGCAGTGATGTACCACTGCTGTTATTTAAACCGCATGACACAAAAGGAAGAGTGCTAATAGTACCTCTATACCTGTAGTTGTTCCAGGATAAAAGATGAAATGTGGGAAAAACACTGTTCAAACCACAATCCCCAGCAACAACATGGTGGGTCTTGTAACCTGAATCCTCTGACATATTGAGTCCTCGGTACTCAGGCATCATGGAGGGTGGCCTGCTCACCACTGCACGCAATCCCATTAAGTCTGGTAAATTACGTCAGACACCTTGATGCCGATGTCACAAATAGCTAATCAGCAATGTAGCATCAAAAGAAAAATCAAAAGGTATATAGTTTTTTCAGAATGTAGAAAGAAAAAAACAACGTGCAAATACATATGTATTAAACACAATGCAAATTAGCTCAATTAGGTTAAACATTGATTTGTTTCCTAAATAAAACTAAAAGCTAAACTGAGTTTAATTGGTTATACGTGTCTAATCTTTGCAGCGGTAACCCTTTCACTTAGAAGAGAGCTTGTGACTGAAGTGTTTGGGGGTTGAATGAGTACTTCTCTCCCCTCCCTGAACAACAACCACCGAGGGGCTCTTGAGAAAGAGAACTGAACCATTGGCTCGGTGGCCGGCAGTGGAGGCCTGCGGTTGTCCTGGGCAGCTCCCAGACCCACGTTTAAATATGTGTGAATATGAAGTAGGTTGTTGAAATGAAAGAGTGTGTGGGCTCCGCAAACATTTTCCTACATGATCACGTGGCTTGTGTGATTGGGACAATATTATTTAAATCAACAGTTTGCATTGTGTTGCGCCGGATTTTTTTTGTTTTTATTTCTGCGGCAGTGAGGCGTCTTTATGCTTTTATATAAGTAATATATCTGAGGTTTTTACTCAGACGTGGGCTAGAACCAGTTTATTTTCCCCAACCCCAAATGACTTATAATTATTTAATCATGGGAAGAATGAAAAGTATAGCTTTGCGGAAAATTAGTCTGCAAATGGGGAAGAAAATGTATTCTCGGTCGTGGCTGAGTTCTGAGTTAGCGCCTGTGCCCTGTTTGAACAGGTCGACGTATTGGTATTATGTGGAGGTCTCCCTGATCCCTCCCAGAGGGCTTCCAACCTGTGGACCACCCAAAAAGCTGCCGTCCCAAACAAAGACTCGCCCTTCATTCATCCTTTTGTAATTTCCCAGTGTAACGAAGTGACTGGCAAGTTTGTCTTATTCCAACCACCTCAGTGAGTCTGGAGCAGCCGAAGTGGGTCAGTGTGCGAGCCATTTATTGAGACTGTTAAATCTGGCATGACATGTTTGTTTATTGGTGTCTGTCAGTGATAACTAAGACTCATCATTGATGTTGTTTTCTTTGGAGTTTTACATTTTGGATACATATTTTTTTTTAAATGGTAAGAACTTTAATCACTGCCCAATAACATTGTCATTTTTTTTTAAATGTTCCCTTTTCCATTCATCCTTTTGTGAGAGAAAACTTGGATCACCTTTTGATTCTTTTTTGTGTGTGTCTATCTTCAGATGAAAAGACAAGCTCTGCCAATGAAGTCCAAATCAGATTCAGTCAATCTAAATTGAAAAACAAAACAAAAGCCACAATATATTTTCATTCTTGGCAGCTTTTTTTTTTTTTTTTAGTTTGAAGAGCCGTTGTGATCAGTCTCGCTTCAGCGAACCTTCATAGTCGGGCCTTTTGTCCCCTGCTGTCTGCCATTTCCTCTTGCCATGTAACGTCTTATCTGCTGGGCCCGCGAGGTCACTGCTTATCTGACTGACAGGGCTTTGACTCCACGCGATATCCAAATAACCTGAGGGCCTGGAGGCGCGGGAGGATCACAGCGTGGCAAAATCCAACGGCCCGGGAGAAGAATTGAGAGAGTGAGGGAAGAGGCAAAAGAGCCGACGCGAAGGGAGAGGATCAAGACGGATCCAAGCCTTTCATTTGTTGTCATTACTTCACGTCAAAATCATGGACAATAGAAACCCTATTTTCTTGAAGTGCCTGCAAATCTGCCAGTTATTTCTCCCGGCCTTCACTTTTATTTGGGAATGATTAGTTTATCCGCTGGATCAAACACCTGCCAGGACTACAAAGGCGGTGCTATTATGAATAATTTGAGGATTGTTTTTTTATTAAAGAAAATGACAGAAGTAAAAAAAAAACACACGTGGGCGGATTGCAGAGTTCCCCTCTTTGGCTGTCCTTCGGTTGGATGTTGACTGTTGCTCCTCGTAGTGAAATCATGCATGAGGAAACTCCTTCAAACCACGAGGGTTCGATTCAACTGAAAACTCTCTGAGCTGATAGAGACCCCATTTACCTCTGTCCTGGACATCCTGTGCCAAAACAACTACACAACCACCCTGCTACAAGAACATGCGGCACGCCATGCCAAAAAGGAGGCCCCCAACCCTCTCTCTCTCTCTCTCTCTCTCTCTCTCTCTCTCTCTCGGAGCAATCAGAGCATGCAGAGGTGGACTGCAGCTTTTGTCTCTTTTGCTCCACCAATTGGCCGCCAAGTGGCAAGCTAATGACGAGAGGGCTCTTGGAATGACTCCAGAGCGGTGCAGCTTGCGCTTGCTTGATGGGCGAGGGCATAATGAATGATGTAGGGCAAGCCCTTAGGCCTCCCCCTGGCACAAAAACCCCAAACGTCCAATATCGCAACCTGAAGCACTGCGAATGCTGGATAAAACACATGCACAGGAATTTGTCTCCGTGAGCAAATGGTGCCAGGATTTGCTGATGAGTCACATAATTGCATAGCATGCACTGACACACACACACACACACACACACACACACACACACACACACACACACACACACACACAGCACACAGCACACAGATTAAAGAAGTCAAATACAGTGTAAGTCAACAAAATACACACTAGATGCATTCAATATAATGGTGCGTGTTTGTGCTGTGAGGTTCATAATGTGGCTGTGCATATGGTTATCACATTAACTCCATGTAGAGCACAAACTGGATCTATATAGTTATTTATTTTTTATCATTTGTCAGTTTGCTTGACAGAGACAATGACCACAGATCAGCATGATACATCCAGCATGGTGTTACAAAGCAGCACAAAGAAAAGTTCTCAATCATCAGTGGAAAAACAATTGAATTAGTTTCATTGAAGCCCATTGAACAGAGCTCTGCAGGAATGAGTCAAAAACTCATATATGCAACTCCGCTTCCCTTGTCTCAAAGTCAATGTTTTTTTTTAACAGATTTTTTGAGAGATGCATCAAATAAGGTCGGTGGTTAAGAAGAGCACACGATTGTTTTAACATTCTGTTCCATAATAGATACCAATTGAGTAAATATCCCACTCCATTTTTAAGCTTTTACGAGGTCGCTAACAAGCGGCTAACAAGTGGCTAACGCGGTAGCTAACATGTGGCTAACACGGTCGCTAACACATGGCTAACTGTGACTAAACATCATCCCGCCGTATATTAGTCCGTCTTCCTCTTATCAGTGATGAAGTGAAGTCATGTGACCGTGGTGTGGTTAATTTATTGCCCCAACGTTAGCTTTTTACTTCTGCCGATTGCATTTACGCTTCAGACATTATCTTGCTGAACAAATTGTGAAAGTATTGTTCGTGTTTGTTTGATCTTTGTGGGGGCAACGGATGTTGCCAGCTGAGGTTGATATTGGTGATTGCATCTCCCCAATATATATGTGAGTAGCCGGGGAGAGAGAGAGAGAGGGGCGCATGTTAAAATACCTGCAAAAGAATGCTGAAAAAAGCATTGAGAACCCTCAAACCTGGTCTGTTGCTGTCATTGTGCTCGGGACACCCAAGTCGGTAAGGGGGGAAACGTTACAATCTTATTTACTGTAATAATTTATAATCCAATGGAAAAATACCATTGGCTGTTTGCCGAGAGAACCTGTGCGATGAGACATCCCTGTATCCCTGCGGCGCTCTATTCATTTGGTCTATGTACATTTTTATCATCTTTTTTCTGTTTGTGTGTGTCTTCAGAGATACATTGGATCACTATCACGCCTTTGCAATCAGCAGTTGTTGCATGCCTCTTTTGCACTGAAGTAAACATGCAAATAATGAAAACAGCTCATGCACACAGAGAACTGGCACTTGCTTTGACAACCACTCTCTTTTGTGTTGTTGCAATGAACTCTTGCAAAGCGAATGCATTACATTTTACTACAAAGGTCACATTTCCCTTCCTCTGGGAGTCTGAACGCTTTGAAAACCGTAGTCCTCAGTGCAGATGAGCTAGAGGCCAAATAATGAATGACACTATTGGAAGATGCTGAGATAAGACGAGTTTGCCAGCAAGAACAAGTTGGCCTGCCAGTGTCGGGGGAAAAGAAAGCTCCGTATTAAATCTTATTAATGTGGCACAATAGAGCTTTGTCTGTCATATATTGAATTTTCATTATTCACGTGCGCGTGTGCAGCTTTTGTGGAGAGTGTGTATCTGTGTGCTCGGGCCAGTGTGTGTGTGTGTGTGTGTGTGTGTGAAGTGCACACACATGCACTCACAAAGATGCAGTGATCCGTGATAACTTTCAAGCGTCTCGGTTATCTCAGGATTATCAAAGGACTTTGACTTTTCTCCACAAGTTGCATGAAACATGAGCCTTTTAATTAGGAAATAATGAAAAAAGAAAAGAAAAAAAACATTTTAGGATGATGGTTTGTGGAATTGTTAAGTGAATCCTGAGACAAAACAGGTAACATTTCAGTGGTTTAAATGAACAAGTTCTCCCCAGGAGATCTATTAAAGTATGTGGACTCTTACAGGCCCTTGAGCAAGGCACGAAATCTACGGGTTCAGTATATCTCTGAACTGAGTAATCCTCTCAACCTCCCTAAAAATGGTGGTAGTAGACTCTCTCTCTCTCCCTCTCTCTCTCCCTCTCTCTCTCACACACACACACACACACACACACACATACACACACACACACACACACACACACTCAGAGAGAGAGAGAGTCATGCTATGATAAGGTGATTTGTTGCATGTGCTCATAATCCACCCACTCATAACAAGAAGCAAATCATGTAATTTATGGATCAGGGTATGTTGCATAACAGAGAATTTCAGTAGCTTTCGTGAGGATACAAATTACAATAAACAATCTAATTCGGACTTTCGAGATCGCTCATCTCTCACGTGATGTGACCAAATTGTTACGGGCCATTCATGCAAGCTGCCCATACTGATCTCCCTTTGATATTTAAGACACACGGAGAGGAAAGGCACACTTGTTCGTCTTGTAATCCGCTGTATCTTCAGGGAGGTGCACGCTCACTTATCACGCAGCCATCTTATCTTCATGGCCGTTTAAGAGAATACGGGTGAAAGGGAGAACAAACTCAGCAGAGAGGAAGCGTCGCCGAATCCCAATGAAGGATGCAGGCTCGGCGAGGTTTTTGTCAGTTTTGGACCTCAACATGCAGTATTTGCAAGTTTTAAAGTATTATTACTATACTGTCTTGATCACAAGATAAACAATTATTTCGTCATATTGTATTCTATAATTATACGCTTTGTTGTGCCTAATAGGCCCAAAAGAAATTCTGAATCATTTAAAGGTTCCCTGTTGTGTTTTTGACCACCGGAGGTGCTATGGAGCCATGTTTTGTGCCGGCAGGTGACACGATGCACATTCACTATCCCACTCGTCGTTGGTGGTGAAAACATAAGCATCAAAACATTTTTCAATATTTAAAAAACTACTTTGCAAATGGTTTACAATGTTTGTTTGTTTTTTGTCCAAGAAAACCCAACAGGCCAGATGGTTCATGCATATCTGCTAGTTTCATGAGTTGAGTTCTAGTGGAAACTTTAAATTAAGTCACTGCATGTTTGTGAGGTTGGCGTATTAAGTTGGGTTAAGTGGTTAGAAATACAAACCTGTAACAAATGGGAGTATTTAATTGGACACAGTTGCTTTTATTAGATAGGAGACAGTGTCTGTCGAGTGAACAGGAGACGAGCTTAGGGAAACGGGAACCGGGGATGTTGCAATTACATCGGCCAAAACCGAGCTTTAATACACAAATAGTGACATGGCAAAACAATACCATAGCTGATACCACAAGCCAAGTCTGTGAAAATGATCTCCGTTGACATGCTGTGCACAAGGTTGTTCTTTTTGTCTCCACAAAGATCGGTATCAACCAACTGCAACTCGCTGGACTGCTTAAAACATGGCGGCCCTGTAACACCAGTTTGCAACATCTAGAGAAATGCACATCAAAGAGTGACGGTGCTCCAAGATGCCTGTGAGGAGGCTGTGTGCCTGTGTGTGTGCCTGTGTGTGTGTGTGTGTGTGTGTGTGTGTGTGTGTGTGTGTGTGTGTGTGTGTGTATTTGCGTGAGATAATGGCAATCCTTTGATGCCCGAGCGTGATTTGGTTCCAGCTTTCTGGCGCATTGTTTCCCTTTTGGCCTCCTGTAAAGAACTTTGATGAGGACCCAGAAGAGAAGACCCTTATTGCCTGCACTTACTGTGTCAGTAATGGAATTGTTTTGGAGACTTCAACCCCGTCTCATCTTCTTTTCTTCCAGCATCACATGCAGGCAGTCTTTCATCTGTCTCTGCCATCTTCTTTCGTAGCATGCAACTGCCGAGACCGGCGACCCGCGCCGCCACCTCTCTGGAGGAGGCGGAGCTATCTGCACAAGTCACCTGGATGATGCTCTGAGCTCACATTCACTGACACAGGCAGGAGCTGACGAGTATATGATTCATCGGTAATGCACCATAAACATATAGATAACATGGCGCCGCTTTGAAAATGCAAATTTGGTGGGCATCTAAAATGTAACGCCACCATGTCTAAAATTTGAGAGTATAATAAACTCTTTGCACAGAGTGCAGGTACTGAGACAACGATTACAGCTTTTGTACGTCTGGCTAAATGCAGAGTAAAGTTCATATGTGTACTGGTATTAACTCATTAATATTCTATTCAATAATATTCTATTTTCTAATTATAGACTGGCTTTGATCCACCTGCAAGAAAATAAAATGTATTGGCAATCCATCAAATGTTATTGAGATATTTCAGTCTGGACTAAAGTGGTGAGTCGACTATTTGATTGACAGACTGCCATCTCTTGAGCCGAGCTGCTAGCAAAATATATATATTTTTCATTAATTGCATAGTTTTAAATGTAATTTCTAACTTTTTTAAAAGCAACCAAAATGGACTCATTGTTTACCTTATTTGTTGGTCACCATCATTTGCACAAACCAGAGCCCAGTCACTAATTCCTCCTAAAATTAAAAAAAATTGTTAAAGGGCCATACATCATTTTTCAGGCTGTGCCTTAAGAAAGCGGCTGCTTCGAGTAATTACAGGAAATCAGAGGCTAAGTGGTGTAAGATCAAAGGAAGGCATTCTTCTGTAATCCCGGGGTGTTGCAAATCTGTTGTAATCTGCCCGCTGCGCTCCACCACTGTTTGACATCTATTTACTGTATAAAAAGGAACGGTGCCATCAATTACGGGCCTGCTAGTGCTGTTGTTTACTTTTGCCGAGCCCTGAGTGCCGGGGCCGGCTTTGTGGAATATAGATCTCCCCTCTCCTCTGTTTGCTCTTCGCAGTCGAAGGTGTGCTCCCTTGCTTGCCCTTGGCTTTGGGTTGGGGGTTGTCTGGCTGCTTCCTGGTCTCTGATGTAGGCTGAGAGATTAAGGGGGATAGAGTTTTGGCGGCTCTCGGGTTTTGTATGTTTGTTCAGTGTTGAGATGTGGAAACTGACATGTTCCTGTCTGTCAGCCGGCTGCAGGGCCGACTGCACGATCTCTAGGAGGAGGAGTCAATGATTGGGACGTTAGCGTTACACTGTTTGTAATATCAGGAACATTGGGATTGTTGCACATTTGGTTCAAATACTTAGATTTAGTCCCATGATATATGTCTTCTATTGTTCTGCTCTATAGTTTGGGATGCATGAAATACCAAAATCTAATCTTCCAGAGAAAAGTGAAAGCGTCAGAACAAAATGCTCATTAGCGACATATGTTCAGGTGACGCTTCTTGTCTGTCGGGAGCAAAGAAGGAAGTAGTGTGAGGTTTTAGTGCCACGTGGTTTCATGTGGTTTTTAGTGGTTGTAGTGGTTTCACATGGTTTTAGTGCCGCGTGGTCCACTGAAGGGATTGGGGTGGTAGTCTTATGTCATAGTCTGATACGAAACATCAGGGCCACGGTCTCAGAAGACCGTGGTTCACTTACATTTTTTTTATTAATTAAATTTGCACCCAAACCCATGATCTTTTTATAAACCTTACCAAGTTGTTTTAGTGCCGAACCCGAACATTCTGGATATAGGCTCCAGTTGTTTCCCTTCCTTCTCACAGTTTGTCTCTGTAACTGAGATGTCAGGTGGCAAGCTAACCTGGCGATTGTGCTTTCATAGAAGTGACAATCACCTTTTACCTGTGTGTCTTGTTGAGGAGTCTTTAAGCCCGGAGGGATTCGGATCTTTATCACAAGTCATTCATTTGATCTGTCTCCCTACGAGCAGGAATTCCATAACAATGATCTTAAAAACAACACATTGGTTTAAATGCATCCTGCGTTGGGATCTTACCTCTGATCCTTGTTGCGTGTCATCAGTTTAAATGCTCAAATAAACTCCTTCCTGTATTTGATATAAAAGCGTGTACAGAGATCAAAAGGAGGCAGATTTGAACCCGAGCGTCTGACCTGGAGTCAGACTGTGTTTACCTATTGTCTGGTCGGGTTCCTCGCTGTGAGGCTCGGCCACAGCTGGTAATGGTGGAGGTTTGGCGAGGACAACCAGTCCACTGCACACATTTCCCAGCTAATGGAGAATTTGTGAGTGAGAGCCTTTTAATTTTCTGAAAGGTGGGTGGATCAAAGATATGATATGATTAAAGGAGATCTACAGCCCGCTGTTCCATGTGGAATAAGTGGACAAAGGTTTCTTTCAGGAGCCTCCTTTACATGTGTTGTTGTAAGCACTCACCCTCTTTGAGTACGGGGTCATATTGAAACAAGGCATTTTATGACAAAGGGTGCTTTACTCAACGATTTTAGTCATTTCATTCATTTCGTTCTTTCTATTTTTTCATAAAGAAACTCATCCTCTTCTGTTGTTAATAATAGAGCTAAAATAAAATACATCACAAGCATTAATTTACTCTGTAGTCAAGCCACCAGCTACCTGACCTGCCATACTGTGCACATGGCTATCATGTTATCAGAGAATATTGACACATCCTCCTTAACATCTGTTCTGCTGATCCCACAAACCGCTCACTTAAATGAGCTGCTTTTTGGAGGAAGAGTTCCCTCAGTTACCTTTTGATGACGGCGCAGGTATAAGTCATCGTGCCCTGGTTTCCTGCCTTGTGATTAGGTGTCGTTTATCCCTGATTTCTAGCTTGGGGTATAGGAGTTGGTCGTATTCTCAATTACTGGTCTTTACAGACAACAAGGATGATGCATTAACTCATCCTTTATCAACTGAACTTAAATCGTGTTGCATTCCTGTTCAATCAAAGCTCCCTAATCGGCTCTACGGGTCCGCTGAGAACGGACTGGCCGCTGAATCATCTGTAGGTGGTCTAATCATCTCAGCTCCTCACCCGGACTCATCTTCACTGGCATCCCCCCCCACCCCGTGGTGACTTCACTTGAGTCTGCGACACACACACACACACACACACACACACACAAACACACAACCCACATATGTGGTGGTGCTGACCCAAGAAGACGAATCAGAAAAGCCGCGGGGCTCGGCCCGCCCGACCAAAGGGATGAGGTCATCCGACAGAACCTAATTTTCCCTCAAATTGCACCTCTGATCAGCGCAGTGTTTCCTGCAACAATTACACTGACCCCAAGCCCTCATTAGCAAATAGTGTGGAGGAGAAGAAAAAAAAGAAAAACGGACAAAGACCAGTTGGTTTGCGAGGAGCAGGATGTTTAGTTCAGGGAGCGTTTTTCTATCTCGCATCATGTCTCCAGGCTTCTTCTCAACATGGCCGTCTGATTAGGGGGGTTCTGCATCATGTGCTGGGAGTCTGACGGCCAGGGCGCCCGTAGTGAAGTGGGGGTCACGGTGCCACGTCCCTCACAAGAAGCCGGTTTGAGCTTTTGACAAATGCACAGACTGATTTAAACCAAAACAAAACAAATAAGGATTTATGCCATTTTAAAGAACACCCACCATTAGGAATCCATTTGCAGAGATGAAAGTAAAGCTTTTAAAGCAGTGCATTTAGGCTGTTAGCTATTTTTTGTGTCTTTCTTTCTTTCTTTCTTTCTTTCTTCCTTTCTTTCCTTGAAAAATGAGGCACTTTTGCAAACGTTAACTCGTACTGCTACAACTCTGAAAAACGTGCCACGAAAGCATCCAATTAGGAGGCTCATGTTTCTCCTTACCACGCTCACACACAAAGACAAACACAATCACAGAGGCAGACCCTTTTAAAAGACAGTATGCACCTGGCACCACGGAGGTCAGACGCAGGACAGCTACGGTATCGCGTGTTTATTATCTTTTAGCCGCGCTAGCAGCGAGGCTTTATGAACGGCAGGGTCCACCGCTTTGTCCAGACTGAAATAACGACCGTGTGATTGCTGTCACATTTCGCGGAGACATTCATGGTGCCCAGAGGATGAAACCCAATGACTTCGGCGATCCCCTTCCCTTTAGCTTCAGCGCCACCAGCAGGTCATAGTTTTCACTAATCCAATGAAATATCTCAAGATTTATCGGGTGGATTGGCACCGTCCTGGTGATTTTAGTGATCCACTTGCATGAGGCTGACATTTGGGGGTTTTGAGTTACAACTATTGGACTGATTGTCATGAAATTTGGTGACCATTTTTCATATGTGGTGATCCCGTACGTTTTATTCTCGCACTATAATTAGCTAAACATTTGAATGTGATGCCTATGGAGGTATTAATTAAAACAAAACCGTTCATAGGCAGATAAATCACAAAATCACGTACATGTTGAGTTTCTAATTAGAATATTCATCAGCGTTGTCTTCTTTAAATAATGATGACCACTTTGTTTTTGCTGCGCTCAAACCGAATGAATGAGCGAGGGTCACCCATGTCTTGTTTGCAGAACAAATATGATATTAGAGCTGACTACAAGGTGATTTGCTAAGATGGACAGTTTGGCGATGTAGGAACTTGATTCATCCCCAAAAAACACGTGGGCCCTCCAAGCTAGAGCTGGAAAGTGTCATAATTCATCCGTGCTGCTGCAGGCCAAACAGCTCCCACTTGAGTCAGCGTGATCTACGAGTGTCCGTGAGCCCCGGACACATGTAAATGTACACCAAACTAATTGGTGCCGCAACAGTCAGGGGGTTTAAATCAGCAGTTGTATCACCTGTTGCTTCAAAAGGGGAGGCGGGAGCGAGAGATTACGTTATGATTTGTTTCAATTTCTCCGTTTTATATCTATTTGACAGAGTGTCCGGGTTTGATCTTTGATCTGTGTGTTTTCCTGGTATTTTAACTTCATTTGAAGTTACATTCTTAAAGGTTATTCTCTTGAATTATGCCGCTTTTTAAAAAGGTTTCTAGATGGAAGGAAAGACAATTATATTCTCATGGCTTGAACATGCACACAACAGGAACCCTGCAAATGCGCAACTCCAAATAATAGGTGTTATTTATTCTAACTGTGGCAGTGATGGTGCATAAGGACTCAGGGAGTAAAAGAAAGAGGAACTTTAAAATAATAAAAACAAAACAAGTCTCAAGCAATTGATAGAATTGTTTGGCTGGTCATAAAGAAGCAGTTTTCTTTTGCAAACTCTACCCTGTAATTTTTTAGAGCTGGCAAGAAAACCGCGAAGGCAGGCAAAAAAAAACAACTGCAAGGAAAACAAAACACTTCTTCACAAGACAATACAAATGATCAGGTTACGTTTTCATCCAACCAGATGACGCCTCGCAGCATTAAGCCAAAAAGCCAGTCTGTGCAGGGTTTTTTGCATCCTCAAAAAGGATGACAAAACAATCTCTCACACTGGATCCGCATACCTCCGGCTCGCTCTCACAGTCTAACCAAGCGTCCTCCAGGAGCACCACAGGCCAGTGAAGCAATTTGGGCATGGTGACCAATGCTTTTTCCCATACACCATCAATGCAAAAGAACAAAATTAAATGGCTGTATTTATATTTTCATGACATGCCATGCCTTTCTAAAGCCCCTTTCACACATGCCCTACGGCCCTGAATGTATTCGCAGATTACCCAGAGGAGCTAAACGTGAGAACGTAAACGTCTGAATCAGTTAAACCGGATATTAAACGGACGTTACCCTGCCAGCTCCGGAGTACAAAGTCTGTGTAATGTCCAACTGAACCCATGTGTGAATACAGTGAGGGAGTGGGTGTGTTGATGACGTTGCCATGGGTCGTTTGCACAAAGACGCCGACAAAAATGTCGAACTGGAGAGACAATGAAACTGTGACATCTGTCGGTCAAGGTCAACTCTTGAAATCGTCAAGAAAAATGTAAGGAACGGCGAGAGACTCGTTGCTAATGACCAAATTATGAACGGGTTATGTGACGTCCTGCCTCCTGCACGCTCTACCAAGGCGCCGCTCCTCGCCGAAACCAAACAGAGCATTTCTCAATAGGTGAGAACTCGTCAATCATGTGTGAGAAAGGAAAACCCCGGAGGGCCAAATGGATAGCCGATAACATGAAAAGACTGGCGAGAGAAAGAGAGAGATGGAGAACGACATCCAATGGTGCCTTGCAGGAATCAAAGTGGGGGACTTTGTGATTCAGGCCACCAGGGTGCAGAGAAGGACTGTACTGCACATGCTCTATGACCAGAAACGCAGAAGCCTATTGGGGAAAATTGTATTGAACTGAATGAGGGGCCATATTTGAACATAGCTTCTCTTGATACACCCCCGATTCCACAATGTGTGCGGTGTTTTTCGGTCGGGAAGCAGGTGAGGGATCTGTACCTCGTCGATGTACTAGCAACTGATGGAAGGGGGCGTCCACAGCAGTAGACTCTACCTGAAGAAGGGAAGTGTCTCAACCTGATAACTGTCCACCTCTTGTTGTTCTTTTACTCTTCTTCTTTTTCTTCAGCTGGTTCCTTTTCTTCTTCTTCACCACAACGAATTCACCTCATCTCTCACTCGTAATTCAGAATGATTCATTGCAGCAACCCACCATCAAGCACTGATAAAACAGCTTTGACTTTCAAAATATTTTTGCCCTCCTCATTACTGCCTCATTGTTCGTCTCTTACAGCGTCATTGTATCAAGACTGTCCTCTGACAGGCTTTCACATTGTTGGGTCTAATTCTGTCAAACACAGCATGCTTTCATTTATCTTCACTGTGTAAACTTGACACCAAACCTCAACTGTCATATCGGGAAAAAAAATGGGTGGGGACGGATTAAATATTTGACCTTTGCTAAAGAAAATATTAACATATTTCCGTAGTGATCTCGCGCTGGCTGCCACACGCTCATCGGGGGGAAATAGAAACTCTCGGTTTGTTTGGATGACGTTGAATCTGGTGTCCTTTGATGTCCGAGGGTTGTGTTAAGCGTGTGGAGACAGCTAATGCAGCCCATACCTGAACTGTACCTGAAGGACAAAACATGCTGGAGAAGCTGTCCACACAGAAATGATCTATAGAGCGTTACAAAAGGCAGACACGGATTCTGACAACCCTTTGGTCAGTTGAGCTGTTACATCAAGGGACGGCAGACTGCAGGACTTAAATCAGCAACTCATAGGTGATACGCACAGTAAACTCTCAACTTTACCTCCATTCTCCACTCCGAAACACCCGGGTTGTAGCTTTTGAAGACTCCCTTCAGTTAATCATCCCAAACTAAGAGCTAACTAGCTGGCATGCTAGCCGCCGTCAGATTACTTACATGCATAATTCTGTGTGCAAATGAGGTTTGACAGCAGGGGTTACTGGAGACCATCTTGCGATGAGATCACACCAGTCGCGTCGCCAAATGGGGCCAGGCGCCGACTCCACTTCCTGCCCCCCTACTCCCACTGCCCTCGCTCGGACCACACCCATCTTCAAACTCGCCTTTCGTTTAGATCTCAACTACACACCTGTACAGGTTCGTGACTGATTGACTAAATCTGTGCACAGACAGACAGACAGATATTAAAAAACTCCTGGCAAACTACCCAAAACTGCTCCTGTGGTAGTTTTTTTGCTATGGTGACTCAGAGACAGACAAAACAAACAATATCAGCCACATGCTACAGCTGGTAATAATGAAACAATCCATTCCCTATCAACTCTGCAGTTGCATTTGAATACTGCTGATCTTTTAACGCCCAGGTGGTATTTTATGTAATTAAGCGGCATGGTTTGGCACCATGCTCATGCATTTTACATAGTTCTTACATCAGGTCATATTTTGCAAACAGCTACTTGCAGATGACGACTTTCAAAATTAAATCCCAGTTTAATTGTATTTCATTTATTTAGCTTTTCAGACATCTATACATCTGCATTCCAGTACAGTATGGATACATAAATAAAAAAGTAGTGTACTCCGTTTTGTCAAAATGTTAGTGTTCCGTGATAAATGACTCATTTTGCACACAGGCAGATAAAACTGATGAATTTGGAGTGATTCAGTGAATCATTCCCTTCATATAAAACCTAAACTATATTATTGCTGAAGTAACGTTCTCACCATCAGCCTCCATATGCGTCAGATGGTTGCTTTTGACAGTTGGCAACAAAATCGCTAAAATGATTGTCATGTTTTTCACGTCTCCAACATGAAAACATTCCCCTCACCTACTTGAGAATGTCTGTAGTTATAAGGGCGATGGAGATCCTCATTGTCTTATTGAGCAGTTTTCAGTTTTTGTCCAGCCTGAAACAGACCTTTCAAACCAAGTCACACCCCAATATGCAGCCAGGATTTCATGCAGAAACACAACTACAAATGATAATTATGATCTCACAGCTATTTCATGGCACGTACAATGGATTAAAAGATAGACAAAAGTATTTATAGTGTATGTCTGAGGCCATGAACTCCTCTGTTAGTCACTGTGTTTATGTAAGCGCTTCTCCTCGGTGAAACATACCTGGCTGATACCAAACGTATCCTGGCAAATGTTGGACAACTCTCAGCAAGTTTTCTGTTCCTGCATTGCTTTTTGACAGTACAAATGGTCTCTGAGACAAACAATACAAATGTCCAAACGAGTTGTCATAGTCAAACGCATATGCCATGTTTCAGTCAATCATCTCGCCCAACGTGTAATCTTGCTCCTACGTGGCAAGCCGACACCACATTTTGTGTTCTTTCAAATTGTTTTCATCCTTTTCCGTCCGACTGACACATCAGTCGACTGGCACAAGCCCTCGCACATGCTCGTGCTTGCTCCCTGACACACGTCGAGGCCGACTTGCCAGCAGAGACGGCGGTGCTGTCACTGCAGACACCTGATTAAAAAAAAAAAAATGTTGCAAATAGTTTGCGAGCAGATATGTGCTGGCTCGTCGGCACCGTCGCGGGCCTTTTGCGGTTCGACAAGAGGGAACTGAATCCAGCGAGCGTGGAGACGGAGGGAGAGCGAAAGGTGCAATGCCTTCTTTGCCTTCGAGGACGGGGAAATGCAAGCGCGAGGGAATGCGTAAGCAGTTGCACGTCTGAGACATCGCGAGGTCACGTAACAGCAGAGGAAATCTCCTTAAAAAAAACGATAAAAACAAGAAATTATTCTGCACTTTTAAACACTACCAGTCCAGTCTACTGGAAAAATGTTGGGCGATTTTGCACGGATATACGTTGAATCTTGACAATTTTGCAATCGGTCCGTGCAAATTATGTTAAGTTATGAAAGTTATGGGGGGTAAAAATGTGAGTCAAACCAACACAGGACTTTCCTCCAGGTGACTGTTGTTCGTGTCCCGTGTGAAACCAAAAGTAAACGTTGACTTCGCGGTTGTTGCGTAAAGTTAGCACACTAGTTGCGTAACATTATGTAAGAAAGTCCACTTTGTAACGGGCAGTTGCTATTATAAAA
This sequence comes from Myoxocephalus aenaeus, assembly GCA_038501785.1. NCBI lineage: Eukaryota > Metazoa > Chordata > Actinopteri > Perciformes > Cottidae > Myoxocephalus > Myoxocephalus aenaeus. The sequence goes on from JBAMJR010000100.1 coordinate 1,781,748, forward strand.
ACACAAAACATTATCTTTTCTGCAACTGTAATCAAGTTTTGTTGCCAAAACCGAACCAACCGCTTCACGCGGTATTGTGCGTTTCTGCCAACGTGATAGGAGACTGATATGAAATGTAGTTATGAAAGAGATTTTAGGTTCAGAAACATTCAACGTATACGGGGGTTTGCAGAAATGTACAATGTCAAAAAAAATTACGGCCGACTTGGTTGTGCATTACAGGATACGGGAAAAATGCAATTTTCAGAACAGCACATTCACTAGTCTGAGGGAAGCAAAAGCTATATATCTATAGGAACATTGTACACATAAAACATGCATTATTGCAAAACCTTTGAACTGCATCCTTTTTTGATGTGATTAAGTATTTAATTTGTTAATTCGGGCAAATGTATTATTGTTTTATTTCTCAGCTGTGTGTAGCTTCGTGTGTTACACAAATTAAGCAACCGCCCCAACAATGTCATTGTAGGTTCTGTCTTGCAATTAAACGCTACAAGACAATGCAATACTGTTTCCCAGCTCTGTTGTGACTACAGCCGCCCTGTTGTTCTCCACGCTCAGATGGGAAAAAGTCAGTTCGGTTTAGGAATCACACTCCTGCAAACTGGCAAAGCCAAAAACGAACAGCCCAACGTCTCCATCGTCGTTCCAGGAGATGATTTCCAATGCCACCCAAGGACTGTAACAAAATGACTCAGTATTTCTGTGCATCAAAGCCGCGCTGCGCAATGTGGCGTCTGACCTGCGAGGTCGCTGGACTCCATGACATCAGAGCCAGTATCACGTCATGGTCAACCTCGGCCCCTGAGTGCTAATTAACACCAGACAGCGGGGATCATGGACAAAGCTCAGGGCATTACCATCCATCACTGAGCAGCTTACTTTGTTTATTTGCAGATGTTAGAAGAGAGAATAATAACAGATTGTGCAAATTAGGAGGAAAGAAACCCCCCATGGGATGTATAAATTATCAAATAAAAAAGGTGGGTAAACTTAGTGTAGGAGGGTTCAGCGTCTGCTGCGTCCCCAGCATCCCTGCCACAGTCTCCAGAGCTGATTACACTGCAGGCTCCTCTTCTCATGTGACTCAGCGGCCCGTGAAGCGTCGTCAACCTTTTTACGAGACGGACAGGCCCAGAACAGAGGCCTAAAAGCTTGCACATGAAAGAGACAATGTTTGCTTTGCTGCCTTTAAATGGACTCGGAGCAGAGACTGAAATGAAGGAAGAGAAATGGAGCAAAGCAGATGCAACGGTTCCGTGGAAGATCTTTCTCTAAACAGTGAGCGGCGAGTCCTCCCTGTGCTTTTAAACGTGAATTAATGTAGATTCCAGGCGTATTTTAAGTCCGCCTGTGACGCCTCGACTCACCGGCGAGGTGGAATTTCGTAGGGGTGCGAGAATCTCGGCTGTAATGGGCATTCCGGGGCCGCAACATTACCACTGTTTCCCAACAATCAATCATGGTCAGCGTGCTTCAGGGGGAGACGGAGTGAAAAAAGGCTGCAAGAGTCCGTCTCTTCTGTGCGTGAGCTGCACTGTCTGTTCCTGTAAGGTGGTATTTATAACAGTTTATCTAATGTAAAGCAAATTGCCAGTCACATCAATGTTTAAAGAATTTAAAAAAACAAATGTATTGCTCCACAAGTTGCCTAAAATAAATGCAGTTTGAGGCGTAGCCATGAAGGATGGATACATATTTTTACACCAGATAACCAGTCTGAGAACTAAACAGTACATCCTTACACCTTAAGAAGTTATCTTTAGCTCTGTGTCACGTATAAATCAATGAGAGGGAGCAGAACACTGCCAAGGTTAAGAGTGTAACTCCCTCGGTGGCCACCCATATTAAAACATGCAACCACGGTTAGTCTGTTCTGGGTTAAAGCATCCACCAAACTACATGTTACACTGACTTTAGAATATATAAAAAAAGAAAACAGCCATGTAAAGCTTCTCTACACACTAATGCCAGTGACACAGCGGCTGGAGGTTTGCAGAGAGCAGCAGTCTTCCTGTGTGTTATGGTGCTTCTCCAATATAATATATGGATATTATATGTTGCATTTGCAGGAGGCTTTACTGTGTTAGAGAAAGATGCTCTGTAACTAAAGATGATGCATTACAAGCTGCACCAATGGTTTTTCACGTCCTGTCTGGGCACGGCCTAAAGTGTGTTTCACATCGATCAGCAAGTCAAATGACTTGTTTCTGTCAACGGAGTCCTGTGACTTTGAGGAGAGCCTTTTTATTGTGTGTTTTGTACATTGTCCCATAGCATGGCGCCAGAAAAGGGACAAACGTGTTTTCAACACTGCAGATCGGCGACGGAGCCAATAATTACAGTGGACTTCTGCAGAATCATTTGTCCTGTGGATGAATACAGATTGCAACTTTTCCCACTGAAGACAAAAGCCAGATGTTACTGGGTGTAGGTGGGTTTCTTTGTCCAGTGGGAAAGGCCCTTTAGAAACATAAGTACGGGTGCATGCACTTGAGATATTTCTTCCTCCACATTTCTTTTTCTTTTTTTTAAAGCGGGACCATGTGATCGGCAAGGAGACGTCACTAAGTTAGGGATGCCTTGCCTTAAAGCGGTAGATGATCCAGCGTTAAGTACAGTGGCTGCTCAGATGAACTTTATAGGTGTGACCTATACAGTTTCTCTCCAGGCATTTTCAGTCAGGCGTAAATCTATATCACTCCTAAAAAAGACAGAAGAACTGATCCTCTGTGAGTGTGGTTTGCAGCATGGAAGCATCGAGGTGCTGGACAGCTCCTGACTCTTTGACAGTGACACTGCACACACGCACATTTTGACATCGCCGACGGCCGGCACATGTGCTCCACTTTGCCATCGGATCACGTTCGATCTAAACAGAGGAGGGAGGTGGACGACAGGGCGTTCACCGCCGGGCTCCACACATACTCAGCTAATCAGGAACGGCCCTGCTTGGAGACACGGTGAATAACAGCATGCAGTGATAAGGTCACCAAATGAACTAAAGCTGGAATCAAGAATCTGAAGCCTTTTTTTAATCCGTGACCAACCAGATTAGAGGGTTTCCACTCAACATACAGTGTGGGTCGCTGGAGGAATCACTCGGGGACCTGAGCTGTACCGGACACACAGAGGAGCCCGATTTGCACCAAAATGAAACATCCACCTTAAAATGGAACTTACATACTGGCTAAAAGCTTAAAGTATATTTAAGAAACACACTCAACTTCAAACTGATCCTGCGGAGCAGTGAAACTGCCATCCATGGCATGACTCTGTGTGAAAATGGACTGTATACATAGATGGACAACACATCTTCACTTCACCTCCCACTGTACAGAAATGAAGCCAAAATACCCCTGATGCAGAGGCGGCCATCTTGCACGTTTGACATCACTAGAGCTATAGATGGATTACTGAACAGGCCTGCAGGGCAGAGGCCACGGGTTCCAAAGTGTCAGGGGCCCCCTGTGGCATTCGCCTATAAAATATCACTCAAAGAGACAAGTACCAACCAGGAGGAGACTCAAAATGGCCACGAAGAAACACAAAACAACTGCAAAGAGACACAAAATGACTTCAGAAGAGACAAAAGAACGACAAAGATAAACAAAATGACGACAAAGAGACACAACATTACTAGAAGGAGACACCAAAGGACCACAAGGAGATAGAAAATGACTACAGAGAGACAAAATGACTACAAAGAGACAACCAGAATGTGTCCGTAGCTTGTTAGCGTGAGACCATCACAGCTGTCAATAATGACGTCACACACCCTTTGTTATAGCATCAAATAACTAATGAAAACCAAATTTAACAGAAAATATAAAAAAAATCTGAATTTAGGGAAAATTTATTTTACGTATACTTTTTTGTTGTTGTCCCATCCGCTAATATGGAGGGGGCGGGGTTTATGACTTATACTGCATCCAGCCACCAGGGGGCAATCGAGATGTTTCGGCTCTACTTTTTGGGATACACAGACAATCTAACCCCAGGAGGTGAGGCTTTGCACTGGTCTCAATATGTAAATGCAACCAATTTACTGTTATTGAAGCACCTGGTACACAGAGTCACATGTTTATGCTGCATGCACGTCTGTGTTTTACTTTGAAAGGACGGATTTGGGTTTAAACCACAGTGAAGATACTTCGAAAAGTATCAGCTGGTCCCTTCCTCTTCAAAGGATTACAACTTGTCTTTCTTTACAGCAACAGTGACCTGAGATGAAAGTTCGTATGGAAATCTTCTCGAAATCTGAACCACTCCGTGTGTTTTTCCGTACAGCGAAAAGCACAAAGAGACAGTGAAAAGCCTGTGTGTCTGGTGGAAGCTGTGCAATATGCAAAACAAGTCTGTGTCTTTTCCCAAAGCAAAAGGCAGCCTCGTCTCTGAAAAGGTTCCATACATGAGGTAGCGAGGAGAATGCCACACGGGCTAAAGAGACGAACTGGGGAGAGGAGAGAATACACTTTCTCCCTCCCTCTCCTTGCTCAGTGATCCAGCACAGTGAACACAAAAGCTACTGTTTGCCAGTGTGCCGAGGAATCCAACCAGTTACCTCGATGACAGAAAGGCCTGCAAAGTGCTTCCCATAGAAAACACGGGGCCCGTAAGCGACGCGATGGATCCAAGCGCAGTGAGACGCGACGCGGCGGAAAGTGAGATACGTCATTTGACGTAAACAATAGTTAAGAATTATACTCACTTACGACTATGGATCCGACTATATTTCGGTATGGTTGAACAAAATGAATGTCAAGGTGTAACTTCATTACAATTACATGATCAGCGTCAATCCCAGAGCCCAATAAATGTATTTTGACACTTTTCTTACAGTTTTTCATAGTATTATAACAAAATAAACGGTGGGTTTCAAGATATCATGAAAGTATGATTCCCTATTGCATTCATTTGTTTGCCATGAAGTCTGCATCATGTATCACAGTGTGAAAAGTAACTCTCTTTGAGACTAAACAAATCTCATTGGATGAGCAATTGCTGTCAATCCAGTCCGGATTTATTTCCTCAAGTCCTCTATGTTTGTTGAGAACGACCCACAAGCCAGGATAAATCCACAATGTTTATTTGTTTTGTTTTTAGTTTTTATTCAGTCAATCATTACATACAATAAAGCCACAATCCAATGTACAAAAAAAGAGAAATGACCGAAAAGGTATAGGCAGAAGCATAAATGCTTATATATTCCTATCTTAAATTCTTATCAATTAAATCAGATAATTAATTAGATATAAAGAAGAAAAAAAAAATATATATATATATATAGAATATTTCATTCACACTTGTAACCCTCAAAAGTTGTTTTTTAAACAATCCTTTTGAAAACCAAAAGTGAGTTGACCATTCCTACATGTATGTTAGCGTTGTTCCATAATTGAACTCCTACAATAGAGATACATCTTCTTTTAATCCCTTTTTTAGCTTTTTAAATTTACAAGCATCTCTCAAATCATATTTACACTCATGTACTGAAAACAACCTTTGCACACGTCTGACTTTGCTTTAGCTCTGAACATTGTTTGCATTATTTTATAATGCAATGCTTCATGCTGCTTTTAGGGGAGCAAAATTCCCAGCAGACTAAATTATTTTATCATCCAGTGTTTATCCTGGGAACACATTCCCACTCGACAAATTTACACGTAGAAATATGGGATGCCGTTTATCTTCATCCGAGGGCGATCTGTCTGCCTGAACATCGCAGTCCGAGGAAAAAGGAGCGCTCACAAAATGAGAAACAAATTACCGGCCAGATAAGACCCGATGATGATGATGTTCACAAGTACCGCCACATTCATGGAGTTCCTCTCTATCAACACAGTTTAGTGCTGCAGCACACCTTGTCAGGGTTTGATGGGTGAGATTACGCGGTTTTAGGATAAGACGTGGCCTGCTATGTTACACGTACTTCAACAACGATGAGGTGAAGTCATCGCTCTCCAATTCTCAATGGCATTTTAAGAGGGAAGAGTCGACTCGGGGCCTTGATTTGCTAAGACACGTTCACAGAGCACATATTTCAGAGATGCAATTGGAGTAATGGATTTTTTACTTTCCGCTACAAAAATAGATATATGGCATTTGAGAAATGCACTTCAGTTTATTTTATTTTTCACCTGTAGCAACTGTCTCTCCTGTGTTTTATTTAGACGTGCATTCCAACTGGCCCACATTTAGCGGAAGGTTTATCATACCTGTCATACTTTCAGAGACATTTCCCTCCCTCGTGGAGCCTAATATGCTCAGTCACATTCTCAGGATGAGACCACACAGCCTCTTATACAACCAACAGTTGCAGCCAAGCCACCTGATTGGTCGCTGATGCGTTCCAGCCGCGCCGGTAATCCCACAATGTTGTGAAAAATTGGAAATGGTGTCGATACTAACTCAGCTCGAGGACAATCTGTGTCAGTCTCATATTTGTAATTCATTCACACCGACGGTTTTAAAGGAAAGGTACGAGGCCACGTCATCGGTGTACACAAAAACACGCTAAAGAATCCTCTCTTGGATTTTATGGCTACAATAAAGAATGTGAGCACACTCTTCGCTGGGACTCTCAACGCCCTGCTCAAAAAAACACTTTTTCCACTGGGCGATTTTGTTATCCTGAACGCATCTCGTCACTGCACAGTATGTTTTCCTTTTTTATTTATTTATTTTCTGCCTTTTATTTATTTCAGTGCAGTTTATGTCCAGAACAAATTATTCTCTTCTGAGTTATTCATCTGCCAGGACCAAAGAGAGAAGTAGCATGTTGTTAGTAGCTCTGCAGAACCTCTTAGACAGGAGGCCAAAGGGGATGGATGTAACTTTGGCATTAGCATTAGCATTAGCATTAGCACGTGGTTGCAACTCGTCTCCTACCAGCGGCCAGGTTGTTTTCTGTTAATAAAGAATTTGTATTTTACCATAAACAAGTGGCTATATCTCTCCACATAGCTACATGTAGCTATGTATAACCCAGCTAGATCTAGTGCTACTCCACCACAACTCTGGTTGTCTGATGTCTGATCGCAGGAAAATAAGATGGATGAAATAAGACTCGAGCTGAAACCCAGCAGCGGGAGGTTGGTGACTATTGTGGCCACATCTTTACAAAAACATGGCTCCATCGTTGCATCCTGGATCAAGCTGCGCTTCACGGGAAAACTGCAGGTCATTAGTGGACTCAAACATAGTCAAAGTATGGACACTGATGTTCGATTTTCGATATTAGGAAATATGTTGGCCATATTATCTGCACAGATAATTCTTTATGTGGCTGCTGGTTACAATCCTTATGATGCAAATGTGCTCCAGCTGCATGTTGTTACGCATCCCTGTGTTGCAAAATGATCCTTGAATCCTTGGAGGTTTTCAGTAAGTTACAGAGTAGTCAACATATATTGTCAATGTAATGTTTAACCCCAACCGCCCACAGCTTTTTTTTTACAGATTTTTCGATAATGAGGAAGTGAGTTTTAAAAATACTCAAACGCTCCTAGATCATCAACCACAGGTCCGATTTAATAAATGTAAACGGCTAAAGTACAGTAAACCCTTGTGAGAAGAGAAACGATGGACTACAATTAAGAAAAAGATCATTATATTTTTATAATTACGTAATTACGTAAGCTCCTCAACATGACTGAGCGATTATAACGTTTCACTATTTAACTATTTAATTTAGTACCCCTAACAACGGCGGATATCGCTCAAAGTACCACGTATGTAACTGTAGAGACTGTACGAATCTTTCAGTAGTAGGACTTTACTGTTTGTAAAGTATTGACGTCGCGAGCTGCGAGAAAGCAACGGCTGTTTTTTCATGATTTTTTCTCCGCGTTTCGAGGTCCTACGGTCTCATTGTCCCTCAAACGCATCTGAAAGCGCCAGATGATACACGCGGAAGGAGACGGTCATTTCAAGTACATGTAGCTCATGGTGCTACCAATATTTAGGTCAAAATTGCTCATTTCTATAATTTTTGAAACGAAAAACATGATTTTTGGACTGGAAAGGCTTGAAAAAATGTCATTGCTTGTGTTCATTGTGATTATTATTGCAGATTTGGATGCTTTAGGTCTTAATCTTTCTAAAGAGGTGCAGTATTGGGCATGATGAGAAGGCACCAAAAATACAATTTAAAAAAAACTCAGGGAGCGACCGAGGAGTCATTTTTTGATCAGAGTCTTGACTTTTGATCATATTTATGCAGAAAATAAATAATTAAAATATTTTTTTTTTTTTAAAGAGTTGCTGATTCTTTAGAGATCAAGGACAATAGGGGCTGCTATTCATATCAAGGTCATATGAGCTGTAGAAGCCCTAGGGTATCCCTATAGGGGGACCCTCGGGATGATGACCAACTTGTGTAGAGAATTAGATTAAAGTGGAGGGTTGCTTAAAAACAAAAGAACGAAAACACCGCCAAATCTAACTAAAACAGAAGGAGTCTCTGTCTGCATGTCGGCAGGTGTATTGCTTTCCAGCATCACCAGGCAGAACCCCTAAAGGCACAAGAACGAGCGCCCGGCCCAAACACACCTGGCAAAGGGACCTCGGGACTGACCCTCAAGCAGGGTGGGCTGCCATTGAAACAACTGGAAAGGAAAACCCCACGGCAGGAGACTCTGCTGAACTGTGATCAACCGCCTACGCTCCATAAAAAGGGAGCATAGTAAAATAGTGAGGGTGCATTGCTGAGGACACAAGGAAGCGCAGCGTTGAGTGTGTGAAGTTCTCGAGAAATCTTTAAGCAGCGATACTGGAGGCCCCCTCCTCCCGAAAGACCCCACATTGGTGTTTACAGTGGTTGCTATAGTAGCATGTAACCAAAGCTTTCAGGGTACTTTGCTTCCAAAATTGCATAAAACTAAAGACTATAGACCAGAGCCATACCATATAACATAACAACGGCCTTAACATGTGGCTGTAAAACACAAAATGAAGTTGTCTGATGAAATGTTAAAAAACAAGTCATTGTGCGCCAAACCGTGCAGCTCAGGTGCAGCTGCGTCTTCAATAGCAGTCGTATCAGTGGAATGCACGCTGGACTTTAATGCAATGGTGATGTCATGCAGATGGGCAGAGATAAACCTTCTGCGACTTCTTCGCAAACCAATGCGGCAACAGAGAGCTGAGGGCCAGCTCAACAATATGCCAATCATTTCGGATCACATTGCAAAATCTGACAGTCACAGATCCGTGGGTGTTTTTGGTCAAACGAAGGCGGGTTTGATTCTGAGCAGAGCTCGGCACTCCGCCTCTCGAGCGTTACATAAAGCGTGAGCCTCGACTTGGCACCGTCCGCTCGCGACGACGCCGCATGAGAACATGACTGAGCAATGCTAAACCCGTGACCCCACTCACACTGGTTATACCCCCGCATCTATGCCTCATTCTCTCCATTTCAACAGCTCTCTTCCTCCCTTCCTCGCTGCGCAGTTGTAGTTGAATATAAAGCGAGTCATTACTATTTTGGAGGACTGCTCTTCAGATCTTCATTAATGTCATGCAGAAGTAGTGGAAGCATTCACTCAAATCATTGACTTAATACAACATTGCAAATGTAAGAATACCTCATTTCAAGTATGCAGTCAAAATACAAGTACTGAAGTAAAAGTATAAGTATAAGGACGCACTATGGGTGCATTTGAACTGTTGGGTGGTTTTATATTTAACAATGCGTCATATTTCATAAACTGATCTTATCCTTTGTGTGTAAAATCCATCGACTAATGAATAATGAATGCAGTTGTAAAGTGAAAAGTGCATTAAAGCTAAGGTTGGTGCTTTAAAAAAAAATATATATATATATATATATATATTATTATTATTATGGAAAGTCTCTTTCAATAAATCATTGCTCTGAAACAAAAAAAGAGAAGAAAAAAATCCAATATTTATCTATCCAATATATTGGCTTTCAATATAAATACTTGAGTTAAGTACAACTACTTCAAAATTGTACTTAGATGCAAGTACAACACTACTCATTTTAGTCCACTATACATGTAGTATTTGCAGTTACCAAAGCAGCACTGGCCCTAAGATGGAGAACTTTAGTACTAGCACTTCTACTATAACTCTAAGCAAAAGGCCAGTACAAGCAGTATTAATTGTATTAATAAAGCAGTAGTATAGCAATAGTATTGTCAGCAAAATCTAGTACTGTAGCAGTAATAGATTCATAGCAGCAGTGTACATTTAGCATTACCAGGAGTAGTAATAGTAGCACCCTGTTAGTACCAGTGGTGGTAGTAGTAATAGTACTTTTGCAGCAATACAGCAGTAATACTCATTAGTCAGAGTAGAAGTAGAGTGATACAGCAGCAGTTGTGTTTTTGTGGTATTTGTAGCAGTAGAAGTAGTTGTAGTAGTCTGGCTTCCTCTCTCCTCCTGCCTGCTAAGACTTGCAGGTACAAGCGGTACACTTTGTACCACAACAGAATCTGAGATACCGTATCCTCTCATCTCTTTCATCCTATTTATTTTGCGTCTCACCCCCCCACCCCCCTTATACGTCCTCTCTCATCTCGCCTGCCACTTATTTAATCACACGCGAAACGGCTCCTCAAATCAAATCATATCCAAATATCCTCTCCGTCGTCGTTAAGAGTGATGCCGCTCTCGTCCTCGCTCTTTGCATATTTTTGGTGGAGTGCAGCCAAGTGAAGTGAGCTACAGGGATTTCACCCAATGTCCTTTTCAGTCACACGTACACTCGTAACTGCCACCATGAACTCGTAAAATATTGGGATTTAAAAAAGGTTGAGAGACAAACGACACGCACCAATATTTACCAGCGGCACCAACGTGCTCCTCCACACAAATACATATATATATATATATACAGTTTACAATGCCGTTTCACGTGCAAAATGACCCTCTCTATGGCTTATAAGGATGAAAGAGTCATGATTACTGAGGGAATAAAGTGATTGCATGTTTCAAAAGTTTACATTTTCAATATTAGAATATGAACATTAATATGTTGGGTTCATAATGAATAACAAACCCATCAAGTGGAGAGTTACAGAGAGAGAGAGAGCGCTCCAGACCACCTCAACAGAGACCCATAAATCACCTTTTACACTTCTGGCCAGTGTGTTCATGTGTACTTGTATCAATCACACTGTGGGGACATAAACCTGCTCAAACAACCACATTGTGAGGACTCCACGTCAGTGAAGCCTATGGGGGAAGCCAGAGAGCTCGTATGGGGAAACTGGCGGTCCTGATCCATCATTTAAGATACCTTTCTAAGTTCACAATATAAAAACAGCGGGGCATTTCTGTGATTTGCCAGAGGGCAAAAAAAAAAACGTTCAAAAAATGTGGGTGGTCCCGTTGTTGATGCGCGTCACACGCACGTTTTTCTGCTCCACAAATCTGGAACAAGGTCCCTGAAAGCTGCGGGTCTGCTCAGACCCTCAGCTCCTTTACATCCAGATTGAAGACTTTTCTGTTTGCTGTTGCCTTTAATTGAACCAGATGCAAGGATATTAATCAATTTCTGCATCTCACTGCATTTTATTTCCTCAATTGCGCTGCAACTTTTATTCTATTTTTTGCTTCTTGGCTGTTTTTAAATGTCTTTAATGAATGTTATAAATTGTTTTTCAATCTTGTTTTATTCTGCATTATGTTTTCATGCTTTTAATGGTTTCATGTGAAGCACTTTGAATCGCCTTGTTGTTGAAATGTGCCATACAAATGAACTTGCCTTGCCTTGTAAGTGTCTCTCAGGGTGCGTGCACGCCTGTAGTTGAGTCCATCTGGTCCTGACCTGGGGAACACAATGTACATTAAAGTAATTTTGGTTCTGGTTCAGTTTTTACGAACTAAATAGTGAACATGAAGATGTACAGACTGACCAGTAACTCCTCGATTGGACGGTCTTGGCGGTCTTGGCGGTCTTGGCGGTCTTGGCGGTCTTGGCGGTCTTGGCGGTCTTGGCGGTTGTCATCCTGCATCATCAGGACCGACGTGGGGAAATCACATTCTGACTGACAGAAGTTTATGCATCACTTTAATACTTCTGCTGTGTCGGTTTACGTTCTGCGATTAATGAGTGACTTTCAGCATTATTAGCATAGTGAGACTATGAATCTACTGCATGTTATAATCACTATCACACACTTTCCAATGGAGTTGATGAACTTAATAAGCATGTGTAATCGGATTAAAGCACATCAGATTGACAGCTTTTGACCTATCAATCAGGGAAGTGCTTATATACATGATCTTAAGTACAGATCAATAGGATGACAGAATGTATGGAAGTGATGTCCTTCTAATTGACCATAACAAGTGTGTCTGTAGATTCCACGGGCTCAACATTTTTATTTTAAGAATACTTTATCATGTAAACTCTTGTTTGATGACACAATATGCGATCAGCATGTTCAAGGGCCAGAGAGTTGAGTTCAGCTCAATTTAGTTGAGCTTGGTTTAGTTCAGTTCAGGTTGAAGTGGTTAAGGTGCTCCATTAGCCCCGCCCTCAGCGACTGAAGATCCAGCTCAAGCCGAGGCCTCAGCCGGGACCCCGCCCACCGCCCAGTGACAGACCGATCATTGTCTCTCCACCTCTGCAGATTCTTTGGAGATTGAATAAACGCAGGTGAGTTACTGCTTTGACAGGGAAGTGAAATATTCCTATATTGTATAAACATTACATCACCCTCGCTATAAGCTGAAACTGGCAATTGTACACAAGTTATTAGATGGAGGAATCCAAAGCTTTGTCTCTGGGGTCTCAGTGCTCCTCTTTGCAGCTCTTTTTAGCTGATAGATAAACTCCGATAGCATTTTTTTTTATAAATATTTGTGCTAAAGAAAATGATTAAATCCAGAGCTGTTTTGTGATAAATTGTAGTACTATTTATGAGACTGTTAAAGAACTTACAGATGTTTTGTTCTATTCGTTCTTCCTCTAAATTGAGTCCATACACATACACATCAATGTCCTTACAAACAAATGGATAGTTGTGCTTATTAGATTTGAAATGCTTCAGTTTTAGTACAAACGGATAAGCTTTTGTCTGAGCAATGCTTAGCTCATAGGTCACCTCACTGTATTTACATGGATATTTCTTTTTCATTTCACTGGAATCATCTGAACCCTCCAGTCCCCTCTGTACTGCCCCCTCAGACCCTGAGCACCACACATCTACTGGGGTTGATGACAGAGAAACATTATCATCATCTACAAGATAAGCTCTGTTTAAGACCAAGACATTTTCTTTTATTGCCTCTTGGCACTTTTAAAACATTCCACTTATTTTGTCCGTCCTCCACTCATCCATAAAGACTGATAAAATAACCAGACTCAAACACTTTGGAAAGCAACTGAATATCTTTTCTTTCTTTTTTTTGGTCACACAGTAAATGCCCCCTTTTTACTTGTGTGGTGCACTTTCAATGTAAACCAGATGTTTATTAGTTTAAGAAAATCTGTGGGGAATAAAAAGAGACGACATTCAAAACAAAAGGACACAAATCTGCGAAGGCATTTATATAATATTTTTCCTCCCTGGGGAGAAGAAGTTGACACAGGCCCACATCTGCAGAGCTTTTCTGACACTGTCAAGTGATACTTTTAGAACACTGTTATGGTTATGATTATAGTTATGCTCAAGGATCTGTGAGAAAGTATTTCAACATGCATTCTCAAGCTAGGAGGAGGATACAGGATGATGCCGTGGTCTTCCATTGTAGATGAGATGGAGATGTACGAGTGACTTTAGTCCATCAACATCGGTCCGTTCTACTGTCTGTCTGTCTTTTCTGTCCACAAATGTCGAAATAAAAAAGTTGTGCTTAAGAAGTGAATATTTTGTGAAGATCTCTGCCACATCGTCACCATTTTTATTTTTACTGGAGGTCGTCTGCCTACCAACTTACTGGCAACAATGTCCTACTACATGGAGTCATTTTGACACTGTGGTTTGTGTGTTTTTATGAGATTAAAGTGTTTTGTGCGCCGCTTTAGCATTTTTGAGCTGCTCACTTTTTTCCCGCTCTATGCACCTCACTTTTGCGGGAGTGCCCTGAATGCCTCACAGGCTTTGAATCAATGCAACTCAAAGCAAAAAAGCTCCCGACATCATTGGTGTTTTTTTCCTGGTGGTGGGGACTTTTGCTGGATACCTCGAGCTATATGAGTTTAAAAGAATAGACCATGATCTGAAGAGAGAAGAGCAGGAGGCAACGGTATATGTGAGATTTCGGGTAAGTTGTTTTCATTCAGTTAAACTGTACTATCCAGTATTTGATAGCGTACAGTTCATGGTTTGTATTGAGCTAACGTTAGCATTCATTATGTGATTGTCCAGCAACAAAAACATAAAAAAGACATACAATGCTCTGTTTACTTGGGCAACAAAATGGCAGTGTGGTGCAAAATAATTATTTTAAAGGGGCATAACAATTTATTTGGCGCCCCCTAGTGGTAGTGTAAAAAACATAGGGGCAAACAAACAAAATTAACATCAAAATCATTTGAATTATTCTCTAACCATACAAAACTGTGCACATAGTGTCTTTAATAAAACTGACTGTGAGATTGTATTGGATACACTGAGGAACGGAGTCAATTAACTCGTGAAAGGAAATATCCTGTTCATTGCTATTTTCTTCTTCTGCAGGCATTCATCATCTTCCTCACAGCTTGGTCAAATCATCCCGGATTTAGGCAGTCTGATCTCCCATTTATAACATCTGACAGGTCAGCAGGAGCTGCTGTAATCTGATCATAGATAATCTGTGCGGTCATACATCACAGCTGTATGAAAAACAGTCTCCGTTTGGAACTTCTCCAACTTCTTGTACGACTTGTGTGCAAACAAAAACCTCATGACTGGTCATCTGTCACTATCTGTGCAACCTTTACATGACAAAGCAACAAATTGCCTTTGAATTGCTTGCTGCGGGTGATATCCCGGCTTCAGGGGAGAGTTGTTCTCCTCCTCTCTCAAAGCAATGAATCATACAAATGTGACAAATATGGTTTGACATTGCTTTTTGGGGCTGATTAATGAGTGTAGCTATAGTCGCGGTGGAAAGTCCCACACAGACAAGTTCGAGGATTTCTGTTTAGCACTGGAGCAGGAAAGAAAAGCCTCTTCATGTGTGTCCTGGCATTGCACACAAGTTGGCGGGTTTCATGCAATCAGACTGTTCCCCCTATGTGAACCTTGAAATGCACTTTATAGCTTGCTGCTGTTTTTTATTTTTTATTTTTTGCTGTTTCTATCACAACAACAAATTGTTCAATTAGTCATCTATATATTGATACTTTCCGTAGTAATATAACAGTAATACAGCAGTGAGGCTTGTAATGGAGCCTTGAGAAGAAAAAGCGTATTGTTACATTCGCCTTCAGTTAAAAAAACAACACACTTACTGGGACACTTAATTGAATAATTCATACTTTTACTTTTGATACAACAAGTTCTAATGGAAGATGGTCAAGTCATAGCAGATATGCATGTTGTACTGTTTTGAAAACATGAGGTCTTTAGCTTTCAGAACTAAATGTTGTCGAAACTGTCTTATTACGGAGAAATTCAACAACAAAGTCATACAAATAATAGCGTTTGTAAATATAAGAGCAAGTTGTATTAAAAATTATCAGGGTAATTGTCTCGTCAGTATACAATAACATGTTTGGTACTGCTGGAGACTAGAAATTCCAAACTTTCTAAAGCACCGAAACTCATCACGGCTCACACGGTCCACTATTAAAAAAGTTGGGACGGAAAGTCGCCCTGATTCTCAGAGAGGAATCAGCCGCCATCTTAGTCACGTTTGACTGACGGTCACGGATAGGTGCTCTGGCTGTTCCTTTCCACCTGGTGGCTGTATAGAAGCACCGGCACCAACCAGCCCGACATCATTCTCCTCTTCTCGCTGAGACGAATCTGTGGATACCAAGCACTGTGCTCCCTTCCATTCTCCATGTATCTGATATAGCATGGAGCTCTATATATGAAAATGTATCTCCTTTCATTGAGTGTATTACTACTCTTTACTTTGGGTAACACTGCTAGATTGAAAGAAATAGTGTTTTAAGCAAAGCTCCCAGTAAACAGTCAACATGTAAACAATAAACATGGCAAATAGCTAAAACTAATGTACAGTTGTAAAGTGCAGGAGAACGGTGATATTGGCTTTGAAATTAAGATTATATAGGATACAAAAATCTTGTGTTTCCCTTTATTGCACCTCCATTGCCTCTGAAATGGTGTTGAAAATAGATTTCTTACAATGGTTTAATATGCCTTAGTGTCTTACCTTGGTAGCACTTTATAATAACTACACACTATTTAGCATTAGTAATGCATGAATAAACACTTAATTTATCATTTATAACACATTGCTCCAACATGCGCAAGCTAGCGGGCTAGTGAGCTAGCAGACTAGCGAGCTAGCCCTAGCTAGCATAATCAATAATATGTAGCTATGTGCCAACAAACTATGGAACACTTGTGCCACTGACGGGCATGGCCCCCCAGCACATCATATTAATGTCCTTTATCACTTTGTGTTGTGTCTATTTCCCTCTTCTGTTGAGAAGATAACTGAGACTTGTGTTAGCTTTAGGCACTGCTTATAAATGCTTTGTAAAGAATAGATAGTCTTCACTTTAGAAGAGGTCACAGTAAAATACTTAACTAACGAGTAGTAACTACTGAATTAATCATGACATGTATTAATGCTTTGTAAAGCAGATAGTCCTCACTTTAGATGAGGTCACAAGTCCTTAATACTTCATTTACAAATGGGGAATCCATCATTTATAAAGTATGAAAACGCAAGCTTAGCAATCAAGAATGTAACATTTATAACTGTGTTTATGAATTGCATACTAATGAGTTACTAATGAGAAACAATATTTTTTAAATGATGAATTAAGTGTTTATTCATGCTTTACTAATGCTAAATAGTGTGTAATTATTATAAAGTGTTACCCTTACCTTGTAATGGAAATCATAAATATGCCTATATGCCTTATGGTTGAGGGCGTAATACATTTTGCTGCTAATATTTGTGTATTTTTAAGATACAAAACCCCTAACCATGATTGTAGCAAGAGTAGCAGGTTGTGCTAGTTGCAGAAATAGTAGTAGTAGCATAAGCAGTAGTGATCTTAGTAGTACTATTTGCGGTAGCAGTATTATGTAAAGTACTATTCACAGTACTATCATTTGATTGGTCCTGGAAGTCTTGTGAGAAAAGGGACACTTCAGGTTCCTGCATTGTTTCAGAGCTTCACCACCCAGAGAGGACCTGCCTCAACGCTCGCTGGATATTTTACTGTTGGAAGAGTTAAAGCAGTTAAATATGAAATCATCTTCTTCAGCTATAAAAAAAAGTCGCTGGTATTTGTGGTGTCGGCGCCAGTGATAGTAACCATGACTTCTTACGGCGCTGTTTGGAAACAACCTCTTCATATTTGTTAAACTCTCACTGTTTTATTTTATTTGTCACCTGTAGCAACATGTTCGTCTGTGTTTTATTTAGACCGGCATTCCAACTGGACTACATTTAGAGAAAGGTTTATCATACCTGTCATTCTTTCAGAGCCATTTCCCTCCCTTGTGGAGCCTAATATGCTCAGTCAGACCACACAGGCGATTATGCAACAGCCAACCCAAGTGATCGGTCAATGAAGCGGTCCAGCCGTGCCGGTGATTCTCGCCATGCACTGAATAGCTGAGCTTTATTAATATTGCAACCGGTCGCTGTGATGACTAAGAGCTACAGCGTTAAAAAAGTCAGTAGAAAACGTACAACATAATCGTAGTAAAGAACACTTTCTTGGGGATTTTATGTTTGTGTTTTGTGATATTCTTGTCTGTGTTTAGGACTTTAAAAGCCGCTAAAGCTTTAGCCGATGACTGCTCAGCTCAAGAGTGAAAGAGATATATTAATATATATATTTATCAACATCATTGTTCAGTATAAACGCTGTAATATCCCCCGAAACAGCATTGAACTAAAATGTATTATAACCCAACATTAACTCAATACATGAATACGATAACACAAGCTGTTTTTATTTGCCCGGTTCTGTGACCAACATTAGCTACACTACCATCTTTATTGTATCCCACATATATATATATATATATATATATATATATATATATATATATATATATATATATCGTATGTATTTATTGTAGTAGGGCGATCTCAAGCCATCTATGATCCTTTCTTGGGTCATTGAGGTAGTCGTGACTGTGTGTGTGTGACTGTGTGTGTGTGTGTGTGTGTGTGTGTGTGTGTGTGTGTCGTACAATATTGGATGTTGAGAAGCCAAACCCCGTTTTGGCAGCAGGCTACCTGGAGCTATACCTGGAGGTATGACATTACTTGGAACAAAAGACGTCATTGGTCGAACGTATATTTCTTTGAAATCGAGGCTGAATACTTTCCCCCGCAAGAATGTTCAGCAGGGCCGTGCAAGCAGTCATAACCCACAAAGTCATGTTTTATACATTTATGTGCATTTTTTCTTTTGCAGAAGAAACTCTGAGTTTGGTGTCAGAAGGCTCCGATAACAATTTAAAAACGAAGACAAATAGTGATGAGGTTAATCATTTTCGTCAGTTGGCTGGCCGCTGTGTGGGAAGTATGCCTTCCTGGCCGCGTATAGAAAGCACAAAGGTGTTGATTGTTGGACTATCATTGGATTAAGTGACCTATTCCAGTTTTGATAAGCAGCACCAGATCAGTGCCGTGTGGACACAGACTCAAGGACTAGCACAGGCGACTGAAAATATTATCGTTTAACTTTGTCTTGGACTCCGTAATCCACATTTAAGGGTTAAATTAGATTAAAAACCTACATTGTTAAATGACTTTTTTTCAATGAAGACATTTCTTACTGTGACAAGTGTCATAGTAGGGATTTAACAAGTGTAAATACTACAAAACATTATGAATGAAGGCTTCAGTTTCAGGTCCATGGTTTAGAAATAAAACAGTGACAAGTCAAAATGTTTGTCATGAAAAAAGCCTATTCATACCCTTTTTTGTTAAAAATTTAAGTATAAAGGCCTTTGCCCACTGTTTTGACTGCGTACAAACAAATTATGAGATTTTACAGAAACATAGTGGTACATGTTTGCATCTACTTAAAGAAAATAATGATAATATCAGCGAGGTCCATCATAAAAGTGACGCAGCTGCAGGATGCAACCATGAGAAACACATTTAATAACTATCCTGGTGTCAAAAGCAGTAACATATGAGTCACACACCAGTGAAGAAAGACCGACATAAAAAGATAAACAAATATATCCACAACAGCCAGAGCGGGAGAACACCTGCCTGGTTGGTTCCAGGTCATATGGAAATGAGGTATATAGCACTTTGCAATGCAAAACTTCACATGGTCTTTTATGTACTCAGGGAATTGCGTGATCCTGTTAAAACGCTGCCGTATTTATTTTAAAAACTCCTCGTAGTCTGTAAGAAAAAACAAACGTCATTCTTCTCATTCTTTTCTTTGTGGTTTTTGTCCCTAAGCTGCAAAATAGCTGCAACAACCCTCGTCCCATTACAGCAGACTGTGTGATCTCAGCATTGTTTGGGAATTTCCCTGAAGAATCTTGCAGAATATTATTAGTAAGCCGCAAGACTTCACAAAAGACTTTGGCTTTGGAAAAGGTAGAGACAATTTTGCAGATGATTTAGCTGCTGCAATAATAAACATTGGCATTCCTCTCTTTATCTCGCCATCTAGAGTTTCACACGCGCTGCCAAATTGAGCAAGGTGTTTTTTTTTGTTTTGTTCCACGTGTGATGAATATGATTACACACGAGAATGTTTGTTACATAGCTTGTCAGGACATTGCGCCCTTCAACCTCGCTCTCCCTGGAAGTCGTTGCTCTGCCAATGAAACGGGGGAATAATGCTGATAATAATTTTGCGATTTTGTTTTTCTATTTTGCTCACGGCGTGTTGTATGATCAAGGTAAGGTGACTTAAACCATTTTGGTTACCCAAGTGCCTCTCATTAGAGGATTTCAGTGATCTGTTCCAGCTTTGATGTGTGCTGCGAGCACAAACTCTCACTAACGAGGGCTCACGCCGGTGAGTGAAATGAATCTCGTTAAACGTGGACCAGGGTTCCAGAGTGAGGACATCACTGATCCACATTTAAAATGGGTCTCAGAGAGGATTAACTGTTGTAGATAAAAGCCTACACTCGCTTTAATGTATATCCTTTTCCGGGAAGCTGACTCAAGCTGACTCAACTAGGCTTCATGCTCTTGGCCTTTTACACAGATATGTTGACATGGAGCAACACACACACACACACACACACACACACACACACACACACACACACACACACACACACTGTCATCATTAGTGTTATTAGTAACACCTGTTCTTTATATATATATATATATATATATATATATATATATATATATATATATATTTATATATATATATATATATATATATATATATATATATATATATATATATATATATATATATTTAGAGTCTGTAAACTGTGCTGCTTTTTTGGAGAAGACCCTCCCAAAACAAAATCTTTAAATAGTACACTGACAGAAAAAGAAGAAGGTTAAAGCAACATTAACTGACTTTTGTGGCCACTTGAGGGCATCATAATACACTGTAAGCACAAACACTGGCATATTACCGCCTCATAAAGTCGTGGAAAACTTTAGCAAGTAGTCAAAAAATAGCCTTTTTTATATATCCAGCAGACACTCGTTCTCATTCCCATCTCGCCACATACGGATGCTTGGGTACCCCTTAGCGTCACTTACGTTTATGCAACAAAACTACTTGGTTAGCGTTAGTAAAAGTTGTGTTTTAGATAAATAACCATATTTGTGACATAACTCCAGTGACACAAGTTAAATATGTATACGTCTACCTTAGAATAAGTCCATACTGACTTATATACCATGTCACCTGACCTCCGTAGTTCCTCTGAGCGTCTAATTCTGACGCGGATGGGTTTCATGTTCGAGTAGCTCGAAGGCCCGGTGTGTGTTTCATATAAAAGTGCCTTCTGCGTTGGTATCAGACGCTACAGGACGTGGCAAAACGTCGGTATTTGACTCCATGGGAAAGAGACCACCTCACCTAAATAGCTAAATGCTAAATGCTAAATTATGTTCACAAGCTTTCAGGTAACATGGTCTGCTGTTTGCAGCTGGGAAGCTAGCGTATCAATTTGTTTTGAGTTTAAAAAAAAACTTTTTTAATACTATGCATGACGTTATTAATACTGATACACAGCAATGTGATACAAAGTGACCCATCCTCAGACAAAGCAGCATTTCATTCTCAAACACAGAGGTGAACACCTCCTCGGTTGTTTTTTGCAGACTTTCCTCATTCGCGCCCTCCGAGAGTTCGTCCAGTCGTGGCGAAGTGCTACTGGCAGTCCGTGTCGCTGTGATTGGCGGTGCTGATACGTTTCATTAAGAGGTAACTCTAGCCGCTCGCATCTCCGTTTCATCCTCAGCGAGTCTCCTGGGAGCGTGCTGGAAAACAAAGGCTGCAGGGTCCTTTGTGGGGTACACTTAGGACTGCTGGAGTTTACTGTAAACACACTGGCAGGGGCACAGCAGGGGTCACTCATGAGTGTTTGTGTGTGGGTGTGGAGGCTTTAGTCGCGGTGCTTTCATATAGAGTTAAGTTGCAGTTGGTGATGGAGGATGAAAAGATGAAGAAAGGGAGACTTTTCTTCAGAAGACTGGAGGGGAAGTAGAAAAGAATTTAGACTCTGCAGTATTTTCAAAGCAGTAAGGGAGTTTGACCAATATGGGTTTTAAATGTTTTAATTGTTGTATTTATTTTTAGGATTATTTTGGTATTTTAAACAAATGATTATGTTTCAATTGTTTGCATGTATTTACCCCAGAGGTTCTCAAAGGACCCCTTACAAGATGGAGGGCCCTTATGTGTGTTTTCACAAACTGGGTCCATGCAAGGAAACATCATTTATTAACTAAGGTTTATTCAAAATAAACAATGGATTGTGCAGATCAATAAATTCAGCAAACGAGGACGAGAGAGAGAGAGCGACGGCGAGCACCTGGATCAGCGTTTCCAGCCCGAGAGGCTCGTCAAGCAGCTTCAAGCAGCTCACAGCGACCTGCTGAGGTCGACCCGGACAACCTCCAAGAGGGTGGACGCAGGAGAACTGTACTAGAACCGTACTAGAACCCATTTGAGAACCCAGCATGAGAAAGATTACAGACACGTATTCTAAATATGTAAGTGGCATCAATTAGATTAGCTGCACCTAAAGAAAATATCAAAGGCAAATCTAGAGAAAAGGGCTAATTTGAAGTTTGAAGTACATTTAAGAACATAAGCACACACACACACACACCTGGAAAAAAGTGAAGGGTTTCAAGATATATCTTGGCTAAATAAAACATGAATTTTGATTATGGTATACTAATAATATAGATTTTTTTAGAACCTGAACTATGAAATATTTTACTTAAAAAAAAAATACCAAGCCTTTTGTAAAAAAAAAAAAAAATGATTAAAATAAATACATAAAATACATTTTACAAAAATGATAGGTAAATAAGAACCAATCACAGTATCTACATATTTGTACTCATGATCATTTTCTTTGTTACATTGTGACATGTAGCACAGGTGGCATTAATAACGTTATTGATGGCTGCATTCCATTTAGGTGACTTGGTTCAAGCCTAATGGAACGGAGCTGTCATGTTCTTTACACCTGTGCTACTCCTGCCTTGACAAGTCAAGATGTCTTCCATGGAAAAGCTCTATTACTGTGTTGCACCTCATCAGGGGACTTAATGACATTCTTTACTTGGCATCAGGGACCATTTCGTGAAGCAGGTTAATTGTTGGCCGACTAGTTAGCGGGCTGATCAACTCGCAGAAGATTTATTTGGTGTTTGCCATTCGTCACCTTGACCCTCAGCCGATCTACAAACAGTGTGAGGTGCAGACCCTGATGAGGCTCTCTGTGTGTGTGTGTGTTTACGCTTGTGCCTTCTTTTTTTTTGACACCGGGGTCAAGCAGTCAACTAGGTGCTGAGGGAAACAATTTTTCACAGGCTTTGATTTGCCTGTGAGTAAGTTGGCAAGTATGCTTTCAAAGTCCAGTAGTCTGCGGTCCCAGCAGACCACCACAAAGGAGCTAATCCCCTCTATCACAGCCAGCGCAAACACATTAGCCACACAACATCAACACTGCACTCAAGAGCCCCATTGACAAATCCTCCCTGCCTTCTCAATGAAATGCAGGCGAGGAGCCACGATGTTCCTTTCCCAGCAAATCAAGGAGCTCAAATGTTGAAACTCAAGATGCTGTGAAGACTGATTAAAGCTGCAGTGTGCGGAATTTTCATTAGATAAACAATAATTGAATAAGACGCCTTATATCGGTGTGCGTTTCTGATGAATGAACTCATATGATTGAGATTAGCTTTTTGCCAAGGACAAGACTAAAGAATAAAACACAAAGTACACGTTGCAGTGGATAAGACCTGTGTGAAAAATAAACTGAATGTTCTTTTAAGGTTGTTTAAGTTGTTATGTCCGTCTGCTACCTGCGCTGGCCTCACAGTTTCCCTCTGAAAGGCAGCAACTCGTGTCAATTTCCGCTCGTGTCATGCATGCAAATCTTTTCAAAATAAACATCCGTCATTACACGACTAAGCTCGGTTAGGTTCAGGAAACAAAACGACCTTACGAGGTTTCGGAAACGATCGTCATTTGGGTAACGAAAAACTAAATACGGAAGTGCCGTCACTGGATTCCGCGACTTACATGACGAATAAATCAACTCGGACTTCTCGTTTCACACGGGAAAGACCGGCGTTTGATGGACACGTCCACCGCCGGCGGTCTTTGCACCTGCTCGCCAATGGTTACATGTTTAACACAAAATCCTCTTGAGAGATT
Source organism: Myoxocephalus aenaeus (assembly GCA_038501785.1). NCBI lineage: Eukaryota > Metazoa > Chordata > Actinopteri > Perciformes > Cottidae > Myoxocephalus > Myoxocephalus aenaeus. The sequence continues at coordinate 1,805,722 of JBAMJR010000100.1, forward strand.
ATTTTCCGTAGGCGTAGCTACGAATGCTGGAGGAGAACAGCCTGCATCAGGACACTTAACAGTCAACAGTAAACTTCCTGCCCTGCCGCTTGAATTGCGCTGCTTACAGTCTACACTTGAAATAATATAGAATTCAGCCACGGACATGGCTACATATTTAGTATTTGTGTTTCCATATTTGTCCATGGCAGAGAAAGAACAGAGAAACCTCTCAGCAAATGGTTCCTATAACTTCTCCATCGCCAGCATGAAGTTGGAGCTCATGCTCGCTGCATTCTGACAGGTGGACGTTCCCCTTTAGCAGCCAATCACAGAGCAGTGATGTTCAGCCTCTCTCTCTCTCTCTCTCTGTGACTCTGTTGGCACCACACCTTGCAATCAGGCCACTGAAAAGTGTCTGAAAAGAATTAGTGTCGAGCTCCTGAGAGGACGTCATCAGAGGCACAATGGGGAGTAGGCAGCGAGCCCTTGGGCCCCCGTGGGGGTTGCCGGCTCCCGAGTGAGAGCCCTGTGGACTCCCAGCTGTTCTATGCAACATGCTGAACAGTAGGGGGTCGCCCTGTGTTTGTTTAAAACTAACAGGAGTCCCATTAAAGCCCTGACTCCCCTCATTTAGGACTGCCATGGGGACACAAAGGACAGCCCTGGGAAGCGGCACGTTGCAAGGGACACCAATTATTGAGGCGAGGACACAGGCCAGCTTGTTCGTGCTCAGGGACATGTCAACTCGTTGGACGACCCCCTCCGTCAAACCCATTGACCAGAGCGCACAGAGAGGCATCTTAATTGGTGTTGGGCAAACAGATTTTGTCACAAAGTTGCAAAGGAAGCTAAGTAGCTGAATGTTCACATTGTCCAACCCCTGACCTGGGCTCCAGGGGCCGTTCCGAGACATCATTATGCTCCATTACTTTGAGTAATCGTCTCAGACTCGTCCTATACCGCAAGCGGGGAATCCAGGACAGCAATTAAAAGCAATATTCTGGCAATAACAGCGGCGTAAATAAAAAGTGAGCCCTTTTCTCTTTGTACATTGATATGATAGTGGCGAGGGGTAAGATTTGGCACAGGAAGTAGCCGGTAGGGTCTTTGAGCGGCACCATGCTGAGTTGTTTTTTTGGGGGTCTCGTCTCAGTCTTCACCCAACCTGTCCCACCCCCCTCACCCCTCATCCCCTCTTCCTCTCCAACGACATCCCCTCGCTGGATCCCCAGAGCCCCCTCACTTCCCTCTCCCTCTCTGCCTCTTTCATTCTGTTTTAAAAGGGATTCTGGGAGAGGGAATCACTTGACATCATTAGTTTTGGAGAGCGGCCACCATGGCAGGGTTGCTTGTCTTGGCTCATGAAAACACATGTCAGATTAGCAGCGGAGGACCTGTGCTTCGACCTCAGGTGAAAGGTCTGCATGAGTGTGTTCTTTTCTTTCGCTTTCGTTTCCTACTGTTCTTCCTCCTCCTCTTCCTCCGCCCCCCCGCCCACCCACCGACCATGTACCGCAACTTAAAACCCAATGGACCACCAGGAGACGACGGGCACGCCTTTTTCTGTAACTTAGCGTTTGATTTGCAACGTGGAATTAAGTCGATGTGCAGATGTACAGAGACAAAGCGAGGAATAAATAAAAGAAGGAAGGGGTCATTACGTCATTGTGACAACATTCCAATTTTGCATTGGCGCCAGACGTTGGTGCCAGTTCTGCTGAAGTTATAATGGGGCGGGCATGGCAAGGCCCACTGTTACCATATCGGTGTTTTTTTTCACATTTTGACTGAATTTTTTCTCCACGCAATTAAAAAGAAAACACATTACGTGATGTTGACCGATATTTGTTCTTTCTAAATGTGCGTGTTTGTTTGTCTTGTTATTTGTCTCCAAACAGATGGCCAAATTATTATCGCTGCCCAGAGTGCAATTATAACTGGATCCATTTATTAATAGCTCTGATTGGACTCAATTATATGTTAGGTAGATTTAGGACTTGACAGTGGCTGCAGTTTTCCTCAGTGAGTTCCTCAGTGATTTACTCTATTCATACTCACCCATATAATTATTTCGCACACATATACATCATGACAATAACTAAGCTGGAGAGGCTGGAGAATTTAATGTCACGCACCAACACTGCAGCTCCCTGTTTCTTTTACACCTTCACAAGTATCATGTCTTACTCACGTTAATGGTTTTATCTCCAAATTAATGTAGGTAGCACCAGATATTGCTAGCTAACGGTAGCCAGACAGTGCACATGCTAATTTAGTACAGATTTAAAGAGGCATAACGGAATAAAATGTGGCGATTGGTGCCACTTCCGGACAATAATAGAGAGAGCTGGCGAACTTTATCCCTCCTGAAAATTATAAATATCATTAACAGGCTTGGCACCAATCCTTGAGACGAAGTAGGAAGTGTTTAGACTTTGATCTGGTGATTTGCATAGCGAGCCTGATCTCTTCAAATGTTACAAAATGAACACAACGTTTAATATTTAACTAACAATAAGATGATTTAAAAGATGGAAATATAATATATTAACACAGTTAATTAAAGTTACCGGGAAAGTTACGATACATGTCTCGTGTGTTGTACTGCGTTCCAGAAAACTCCAAACTCAGGAGATTTCAAAGTGCCTACAAGAAAAATGGGATGGGTTCAAAGTCCGAGTTCCTAACAGAAGTAGTATGTGGGAAAAAGGGCCCAAAAATGTGGAGGCTGCACTGCTGAGAGTTCAATTGTGTGCACACTTGCCGGTCAGCCCATGGTTTTGATTCATGTCGTTAGAAATTCCTGGGAAAATTCCGACCTCGGAGCATTTTATTTCCATTACATTACTTTTTGTGGGTTTAGCTACGAACAATGACGCGACGGCCATGTTTTCCTTTCTTCTGGCTCCTTCGCAGGTTTTGGTGTTGTTTGTAGCTGTGAATGTATTTTTTTTGTCCTCATTTTGCTCTTTTTAAAAGTGTCTTTGTTATGATCTACAACTATCTGTGTTATCCTCTCTCCTTCACTGTGCAAGGGATTAGACCCAAATGCAGGGAGTTGAGGAGGCACCAGAATAATTAGAAGATTTGGTTTACAGGTACACGGCAGAAAGTTCGGCAGGTTACAGGCGAAAAAGCAGAAGAAAAAAAAGCAGCCACTATTACGCACAAAACAACGATGACAAACTGACAGAGAACAAATGAAGTGGAGCTGGTGTGTGTTGCGGGGGAATTGGGAACAGGTGCTAACGAGGGACAGGTGAAAAATAATCTGGGCGGGGCAGACAATCAAAACTGGCGGGAAAACAGAGATCTGAAAGGAGAGGAGATGAGTAACAAGATACAAATAAATATGAAAGAAATAAAGGAAAAAACATGAAAAAAATATGACACTTGCGGTTTTTACCAAGCAAGGACCGCCGATTTAAGAAAATAAACATACCGGTATGAAAATAAACATGGTATGAAAGAGGGTGAAGAGGTATGAGATGAAGGGAAAGATAACGAGAAAGCAAAAACTATTCATCGACCAAGAAAAACATAGCTTAAAGCCACACAGTTCCGACAGTTTGATGTCAACAAAAGAAATTGAGGAATCAAAAACAGATCTCGAATAGCATTTACTCCAAAACCGTATATGTGGAGCTCCAGACGGTTGGATCGGGTAAGTTGCTGCTTTATATTATGCATCAAACCCCAACATATGTCTCTTATGCTAAAACAAGCATTACAAATACTGTCAGATAATATCTGATTATACCTGAATATGAAATGGTGCACCCATTCATTTTTCATCCTGCAATTGTGGCATCTATTCTAAAAAAAAAAAAAATCCTTGTTATGTCCTGATATTTCCATTAACAAAAAAAGGCGTCACAACTTAAAAATTTGGCCCTGATAGAATCAAGCGGCTTCTGCCCATTGGTGGGAAAGTGCTGATTAATTGTGTCGTAGCCCTGTGAGAAAGTACGCCCAGCGCAAAGCACTAATTACGGGCCCTGCCTGGCCGAGAGAAAAGGGGGCAAAACTCTCAACAAAGGCTCATCTCATATCTCAAGACAATGAGGAGCCAAAAGAATAGGAGAAAGGAGAAGTTAATGAGCTGTGTCACCTGGCATCTGTTGATGCTGCCGGGGACAAGGCCTGACTGGTGCGTCTGTGTGTGTTTGTGTACATGAGGCCGAGCGGGTGGTGAAGTAGTTATGTATGTTTACATGCGGTTCATCACGGCGTGGCCCTTTTGCAACAAGCACAGACGGGACAATGAGGCAGGAAAAAGTCAGAACTCAAAAGGTGAGGATGAAAATGAGAAGGGAAGTCTTTTTATTATTGGTCCCCATCTTGTGTGCCATGTGATCACCATGTTTGTTTTCTTCTTTTCTTTTTTAAATCAATGTACCGTAAAAGTCGGGTTACAAGCCGCTCCTACCTCCGGTCAGTGTCCCCGCTGTAGCAAGCTAGGAGCAGCGCAAGCTAGGAGCAGCGTTAGGTAGCGCTGCTGCTAGGTAGCGCTGCTGCTAGCTAGCGCGGCTCCTAGCTCCCCGCTGTTGCTGCCACTGCCCGCTGCTGCTGCTACTGCCCACGTCCCCTCTGCCCAAGTCGGGTGTCGAGACTGGTCCCGCTACCTTCGGTGGTTTTTGGGGAGCTAGAGGAAGTTAGCGGAAGTTAGCGGAGAGCTAGCGGAGAGCTAGCGGAAATTAGCGGGGAAGTAACGGAGCTTGGCAGGAGCCCCAGCTGGCTACAGCAGGGAGCTAAAGGGGACACTGACTGAAGGTAGTAGCGGCTCGTAACCCGACTTTTACGGTTTTATGTTTTTGTTTGAGTTCTCAAATGGAGCTAGATCGGCAACAAAAATAATACCGCCAGCTGTGTCACGGCGCAGGAGACGGCATGCATCTTGACTAGACGCTGCAATAGCTCACCTAGCGCCACTGAGCTAGCACACAATGCCATTAATGTCAGACTCAGGACCCCTCGTCCATGAGTGATGAGGCCGGAGGGTGTAGTTCGGTAGGAAGAAAATAGTTCCTTCGTGAAACTGCTCACAGAGAGGTCTGTGGATCATCTTCAATAACCGGGTCATAAGTCGCTGTTGAGTTTTTTTAAATTGATTTATTGGGTGCTTTGAGATCCACAGGCAGAGTGCCATACAGTGTCCCGTTAGATTAGAGAGAAGGCAGACATCTTTACACCCAAACACTTTTGATTGATAAACAGCACTACAGGTAGAAGCAGGGGGAACTGTCCCTTTAGTAACTTTATATATCAGAAATCTGGATACCAAACCAAACGTGCAATGAAAATGAAGCTTCCTCGATGTTCCTGCTTGTCTTTTCTTTGTCTGTGCAGCCATAGTGGAAGTGACTGATGAAGAAGTATGAATATTGAGTCTTTGTGTCAGAAGTTTCACATTTCCCTTTGCTGTCACTGCCCTACAGCTGATTAGAAGCATTGTTTTACCCATCAAATCCAAGGAAATATCAGTGCAGATCCAACTTCCTGGTGAAGACAAAGTCTTCTAATTTGGGCTTTCACCATTGGCTCTCCAATTTAAACCTAGCGACCTTTATTTCGACCCGTATTCATAACACGGCGGCCACATGTTGTTGTTACGAGGAGAACACAGAAGAGGTCTGGCTTTCCAGAAACTCTATGTACAGTAAGCACATTTGTAATGCTGTAAAAACACAACTCAGCCGTGTGTTCAAAAATACTCTGAGAAATCTGCAGGGGGAAACACTCTGGGATTCTCGTAAAACAGCGACCAGTCGACTGTGGTTTAGCGTTTAGCGCGAGTTTAGGGCGGCAGTCCTGTTTTGACAGTAACTGACGTGACGTGAAACTGCATTTAATGACACGCGGTATATTATAGCTCGAACTATGTTTTCTGTTTTGTTTGGCGTCGGACGTTTGTATTTTAACTGACCTTGAGGGACGATTTCAGTGATATTCAGAGAGACAAAACGTGTTTCATGTCTGAAACAGAACAAATTTCTGTTGACAGGGCTAATTGTTAAGTGTGTGGTTGCTGATCTCGAGGCCAAAGAACCACTTTTGGTCGTTCCACTGAAATTTGTATAGCTTACGCAGGGACCGCAAGGTTTTTCTCTACATTGACGATGTTTTCTTGTCATACTGTATCCATTGTGCACAGTGTGAGCGCGTTGAGATTTCTTTTCTTTTTTTTCTAATAATAGAATTTAAACTACTTGGCAATGAAAGATTCCACCTCCTCCTGAAAAGGGGCTGGGCTTTTTTTGCAAAAGGGAATCCTATGTTTCATTTTGAAGTTATTGGTCCAGTTCCAAGAGCATCTAGCCTCCACTGATCAAAGGTTGAGTCAGAGAAAAGCCTAGCGGGAGGCTTATGCAAAATGTCGTCTCCTTATTGCGAATCGGCCGACACGTTGGAAACCATCGCGCTCGTTTTAAATGTCAATATATATATATGCTGTGCTTGGTCAAGTTTGAAGTATGTGGATGAAAAAAAAAAAAGAAAAACTTCTCACTCGCATAAATAGAATTTGGAGCGTTTCGAAAGTTGCATTGATTAAATTCCTCGACGGAGGCCGATTTTAACTCCCAGTCTTTCACAACACTACAGACAGTGCGAAAAGTATTTATTCATACCTTGTTACTAAAACACATTTCATACATATTAAATGTTGCAGCAAATCGTATTTTAATATCACCATTCTTACACAGAGGAGGTAAGAAACAGTTGAAAGAGATCATGACAAGATGAAGGGACATTCCTTGACATCCTGCAGTCATCCCAGCTACTTCTCCCACTGCTCCCACTGCTCCCACTGCTCCCCCGCCCCAGACGTGCGGGACCGTCCGCGCTGATCCATTATGTTAATGGTGATACTGGGTCACACATCAAGCACTATGTTTCCACCTTTTAAAAGCAGACCAGACGTCCAAAATCCCATGACGGAACGGGGGACTTCTGGGTCCGCTGGAGGTAACTACCGGAGTGGAGGGGGCCGATAGCATCGCCAGGAATTTAAACAAAAGTATTTTTTTTTTTCTCCCCCAAAGCCGCCATCTTTCAGTCTGACGGTTACTGTAAACATCATTCCAGCACACGGCATTATAAGACATGCTACTCCACATTCCTCTAGCGCTTTTTAAAAAGATGGAAAAATTTCTAAAATATTGTGTGTTTACTGGTCTGGAGGTCGGATCTTGTTCATGAAAGTGAGTTGTGTTTTAAGTGCTCAAAAGGTCAGCAAAGGTACATCTCAGATCATCCTATTAAAGCTCAACAAATCATATACTTTTTTATTTTTTTATGGTTTTTGACTCACTCAATTCAGCAGTGATGTGGTTAATGATGCAATATTTAATCCCGTTATATGTATCTGGAAGAAGAAGAAAAAAATCTAAAGATAAAAACATCACTTTCTTTGCCAAAAATGCTTGTTATAATTATGTAATGATATCTGTGTTTAAAAAAAGCACACGCTGCCCTTTTGCAGGGATAAAAAAAGCCTTCAGAGATGTTGCAATTTCTCAATTTAAAAAGCCCTAACCTTAAAAGCAGTCCTCACACTTTGGGTTTGTATATAAAAATGCATACCTTGGCAGTGTGCAGAGAAGGGAATGTACTCTATGTCCAACCAATCGCTACCTGCAGAACTTCTCTTTCAGGCAGCACGATATTCAGTGTGCACATCAGAAAAAATTCCAGTCTGAAGCCGGACACGAAGCACAGTGCAATAAAGACGTAAAAAAAATAGTACATTTTTTAAAATATAGTCCTCATTTTATTAACAGAGGCCAAATAAAACTCATCACATTTTATTTACAAAGGGAGGCAATAAATATCTTAATAATAGTCATAAAATTATTTTTGCTTACATTTGTTTAAAAAAAAAAAAAAAAAAAGAAGAAGAAGAAAGAAATTCATAAATGTGTCATGTTGTTAGTAGCGACTCATACAAAAACCTGCCAGCGGACAGGTGAATACACACTACAGGTGAAAAGAGGCTGGAGTTGGTCGTCAGTGAGAGAAGGAATGATTGAAGCACAGACTTTTCCCTTTTTTTTTTTTTTTTTTGTCGTTGAAAATGTTCCCAAAATCCTGGACAAGTTGGTCATCTGGGTTTCTGGTGGGAGAAGTCTTTATTTGTCAAAAACGTGGATTTCATGAAGTGATCAGGGGTCGTCAGAGCGACAGTATTCCTGTCTGCGGATCACCGATCTGTAAAAAGAAGGCACAGGGATAAGCTTTCCCCCAGAAAGCGTCTTTGAGACTTTCATCCAGTGAGAGTGAAAGGAGCGAAGATGAGCTCACAGTCAAAAAGATGATTTTGGAAGAGAGGAAAAAAAAAGAAGAAAAAAAACTTCAGCTCAGCGTCGAGTCGACTGAAAGGTTCTTGAGATTAACTGAACACAGACAGTCAGACTAGGTGAAGATAAACAAAACAAAACAAAAAAAAGAACAAGGAGTTAGAGGAAGTCTTCATCACCCGCCCCGAAAATATCAGCGAGCTCGCACTCAAAAAGAATCCAGGCGTCCTTTTCTGGAGCGACTTTAACACGCGTGAGGAAGAGCTTATTAAAAAAAAAAAAACACCAGAATAAAAAAGGGATTAACATCCGTCTTCCGAATGTGATGAAGCTGGAAGACGTTGGTGCTATTATGAATCACATGAGCTGTAATATTTTGTATTATTTCTTTTTTTTGCATTGTTTTCTTTCTTTTTTTTTTCTTCAGGTGTTTAAACAAGACTAAAAGCCACGGCTGGTGCCCGACTAGTCAAAGCATGTCGTGTTTTTAGCTGAATCACACGCTGCATGGAAATGTCAAAGGAAATCACACGCAGCACTCGGAGGCTTCAGCCGCATTCCCGGAGCCACGAGCGGAGCTGAGAGACATGCGGAGAGACGGGGGAGAAAGAAAAAAAAGAAGAGAAAAAAAAGAGAGGAAGAGAAGGAGAGAGAGCTGTAAAATATTGCACTCAAAGCTACACAGTTATCCCGGGCAGCGCAGCGTCACCTGCGGCTGCCACCTCTCTCCGTTCCATCTCCATGGTGTCCGATTCCAGTGGAAAGTATGGGATCCTCGTCATCAGGGGCAACGCAAACAAAAACCGACAGGTATTCCAATAAAATCTCTAGTTGGCTGATTTTTATAACGTTGCGTCAGCTCCCCATTGTCAAAAAAGAAAAAGCCTTCGGCCCCGCGGGTTCAAACGCAGCTGAGGACGACGACGACGACGACAGCGGCGGCGACGGGGATTCTCTCGCAGGTCCTTTAGTTTATCCAGTATAAATAACATGACAGACACGTTAGCACAATGACATCAACCCAGAAGAATCCAAGAGTTAGGAAATATTCAGTCGTCCTGAAATACAAAAATAAAAACATCTTTGACTTTTTTTTTTTTTTTTTTTTTTTTTGTTCTTTTTGTCCGTCTTTCTTTTACAGAAGTGAAGTCTTTCAGGTGATTCTTTTAAGACAAGAAGCTTGAGATTTTCAGTTACAGTTTTTTTTATGTTTTGTCCCCCCCCCCCTCCCCTCCCTCCCTACCCCCCACACACCCCCTCGAGGAAAGTTAGTGCTGTCCCATTGGTCCCATTGGTCCCCATCAGTTCCTCTTGGAGTTGGGTTTTAATCGCCGAGCCCTTCGTGTCCGCTTAGTCACTGTGGTGAAACGAAACTCCTCCAGCGGGTCCGTCCGGCCCTTCGGCGGCCGCTTCATGAAGTGGACTTCCTGTTGCCGCTGCGTGGTCCGCGAGCCTTTCTTGGGCCGCCCCTTCCTGTTGAAGCCGAGGTACCATCCTTTGTACTTGGCCGACACGAGAGCCGTGTAGTTGTTCTCCAGGAATTCCTCGACAAAGACGCACTCCTGCTTCCTTCCATCGGGCTGAGAGGAGGGAAGAGAAACGTGGACGTTAGCTCGTTAGCAACGCAGCAGCGTGGCCTCTTTTGCAGCTCAGAATGGTTTGCTTCTCAGTTTTGTATTTTCCAGTTTAGTGTAAAACAGTATTAAGCTACGTGTGAAAAACACTGAAAAATAAGCTAACAGATACATTGAGGCAAAACGTCATTGAAGGATAGCACAAGGTTTGACTCATGTTTCCACGGACGGTCCAATAGAAAAGGTCTTGTTCACATGACTAGAGCCCTCAGCTGCTCACCTTTACTCCACTGCACTACTGTAATATGAAACTACTTCCTGTCTGCCGGTTCCTTTAGCATACTTCATTACAGTAGTTGTCCTCGTTTAAATGACTAGTTTTAAAGGACTAATTTGACATCGTAGGCAAAAGGTTGATTCCCTTCACTGCGAAGTGAGAGAAACTCCATATAAATAAGGTCTGAGGTGGTTAGCTTAGCTTAGCATAGCATAACGACTGGCTTCATAGTTAACTGAATGCTAAAAGAGTGGTATTCATCTTCTCTTCTTGCTCTCTGCAAGAGAGTGAATTTACCAAAATGTCAAACTATTGCTTTTGAGTAACGGAGCTAGATATTCATGAAAATCAAAAAGATTTCTTTCTTTTTTTTCACATGCTGGTGACAAATATAAAAAAAAAAGGTAAATACTGATACCAAACTGTTCTCTATATGGTCACATTTACCGTTTATAAGGAAAATACTTCAGTTCCACTGAAACGTCTTCAGCGTGAGGCCTGTTGATTATTATTAGTATAGTTAACAGCATAGTGCTGCTGAACCTTTAAAATAGGGTGGTAATAAATGTAATCACAAAAGATGCAACCATGAATAATTAACGATTTGCATGTCTTCATAGCAAAAGGGGTAAGTTTTTTTTCTTCCGAATTTGGGTGAAAAGAGGTTGAAATCAAACCTCTCAAAAATTTCTTTGATTTACAGTTTAACTTATTATTTTTTAATCATTAAACAAGCTGAAAACCACCAGCGATCAATAATTAAAAAGTCGCTTTATCCGATTGTTAAAATAATCTTAAAGGAGGAAGTCGAAGACCATTCTTTTAAACGAATGAGGCCCCGGCAACTAAAACAACAACACACACACACACACAAAAATCCATGTTCCTAACAGATGACCTTGACGAGGGAGTGAAAACGTGTGTGTGTGAGCGGCTGCAGCCCCTCACACACACGCTGACAGAGTGAGTTATTAATGCAACCCGGTGACACGTGTGCTTCCAACAGTGTGCGTTTTTCAAACATCCACTTCCTTTTCCACACCGAGAGCGGCCGTCCGCAGAGTCGCATGCAGTCATCCCGCGCTTGTGGCCACCTGGTGTGACTAAGTGATATAATTGCAATGGCATTCCTCCTAAGTGACCATTAGTCTCTCAATGCATTGTGGTGATTGCAGTCCGTAATTGACTGATCGAGTGTCAAAGGAGTAGGCCGATTACGTAATGGAAGAAGGGCTGCGAGTTATCAAAGGGGTTTTGTTAGGGTGTACAAAAAACAGCAGGAGAAAGCAGATCTCAGGCTGCGTTCAATTCAGCCAGGATTAAGAGCTCCACTTAAAATATTCATTTAATATCAGAAAGAGGCTTTTTTTTATTCTCGTCAGGGGAAATTATCGAGCTTTTTCTCTTTTGCAATGTTCCTAAAACGGCAAAAAGAATAAAGGTCACTCACCCTTCCGACTATCTTGCCCTTCTCGTTCATGCAGATGTAATGTTCGCTCTCTTTTCCTTTTATTCGAATGTGGCTCCCGAAGGTTTCCGTCTCGACGACCAGGAGAGCTGCAAGAGAGAAGAAACAGTGGACCGTTAAAGTCTTTCACCTCACATCCAAAAAGCTTTGACGGATCCCCGTACATTCAAACATATCTGGTATGGTTTTCATCATCACGTATGGTCGACAGGTTCCTGTACTTTTATTCAATACTCCATTTATAATGTTTTAGGTCCCACACATTCACGACATAATACATGATCATGTTTATTTTCTCGTCCTGTAAGGGAATCCTTATTTTTAAATATTATATATATAGATTAAGTATTAAGTTGCTGTATTTCTTCACAAAACAATCAACCACCAATATTAGTAGTACCGGAGATTTGATTCTCTTTAACCACATCAAGGATTACAGGACGTAATTGATTTTAATATCTTAAAATCACAAACCAACTAAGTGCTGTAAGATCCAGGACATGTTCATTCGGCCTGTATAAATAAATTGACTTGACACACTGCAAACAAGGCATGAGCATCATTCTCTGTCTGTGAATGTAAAGAAATAAGACGTTTGTCCCAAAGAATGGACCAAAAGAGATGAATTATGGGTCACACAGTTCTTTTGAAGGTATATTAAGTGTATAACTTTCTTTACACAATACCATATATGCACCAAAACAACAATACCGCCGCCACTTCAGCCTGACAAAGCAGTAATCCACTCTCGAGACGCATCCCGGCGGCTCTTTTATCCCCCCCGCCTCCGCCCCGCCCCCCCCGCCCCCCACCTCCAAAATGTTAACCCCTGCGAGGTCACCTTTGTCTCTGCTCGCCCCTCGACCAGCAAAGAGATCTGCCAAACATTTGTGCAGCGGTTATGTGCCCCTCAGGATTAGGTTTCAAGTTCCCTTTAGTCTGTGCTCACTCAATCAAAAAGTTAAGATGATCCATTTGTTTAACACACAGGGCCATTCAGTGGCGCTCAAGGGAGCAGAGGAAGAATAGGCGAAGGGGATGGGACGGGCTCGAGGGCAGAAGTAACTCCCTCCTCCTCCTCCTCCTCCTCCTCCTCCTCCTCCTCCTCCTCCTCCTCCCTCACCCTTAAATCCAACCTTGGGAGAAAAGTGGGAAGAAGGAAACCTGTCTCAAAAGGTGAAACTTTAGAAGTTATTCCTTCTCTTGTGTTTTTGAGAGATTTCTGTCGGGACCTTTCTGGAGGGAAAATGAAGTGAACGGTGTTTACAGAGATACGTCAGCTCTGCGAGTCCAATCAGGAGTCACTTGACAACACTTTGGCCTTCTCGCACTTTGCTGGTTTTGCACGGAGACCCAAAAATTCAACCTCAGCTATGAAGCCTCGACCCAGAACATCAGATAAAAACATCATTTTCCTCCCCGCCGTAAGTTATCCGTCGTCTGTGACCCCTGATGGTGAAATAACAAAGAAATGGAGTCATTTCACTTCATCTGAACAGCAAATATCTGCAGGAGTCAGTGCGTGGTCACCGTGATGTTTTGTATATTAACACTGGGTGTTTCTTTAAACAGTTTCTCTGCTGGCAGCCATAGCTGGCATGTACAAATGAAGAAATTCTGACAGGAATTTGGGAATATCTGATCAATGTATTCATTAAATACCACTTGCAGTGATCTCTTAACCAGTGAAGTGTTTTCTTCCTCGGGGCGGTATAAACAATGAGGGGCCACAGGCTTTTATTAACCTCAGCATGGGGGTCATCTGTCAAAATAGCTGAAACTCCTGCTTTAATTCCACATTGCAGCATTTTTTTTTCAGTTTAAAAGCCTTCGTGTCGACCCCGTCCCCTCCCGTTTGCTCCCAGCGGACAACAGGCATCGCTTACGACAGAAGAGGATTGTTCTAGTCTCTTAAAAGTAATGAATATGCTACGCTAATACCTAAGAAGAATGATAACGGCCGGCTCTTTGACCCCGCTGATCCGGACATAAAGCTCTGCATCCACGCAGTGCATTTCTTCTGTGGTGGTTTGGTGGATCAGAGCGAGCGGAGTGTCTTCCTGAGCGCTATTAGTGAGTGCAAAGGAGTTCACAGGTGCCAGGTACTGCAGCTGGATGGGGAGGAGGAGGAGGAGGAAGAGGACGGGAGAAAGAAGGAGGAGGGGCGGAGGGCAGAATTGGCAAGGCCTCATGGGAAAAATTGGATCTGCTTCCACTCAAGCTCTAACAAGCAGTGAGGAAACTTCGCCTCGGCGCATCTGCGACTGAACACACAAACTCAGAGGCATTCGAGACCCGCAATTTCAGAGCCGTGAGTCAGCTGTTGTGAGCAAAATATCTGCAGGAAAGCACAAAACAGGTCCTGTCGCTCGCGCCTGCCGCGGGGAGGAGCGCTCCGCTGACCGGCGGCTTACTCATCCGCCATGTTGCTTTTTGAGTCAAAATTGTGAACAATGCCACACAAAAGAGGGCATGTTTATGGTTGATAGAACAGATGAAAATATAAAAGGACTTAATCTGTCGAATAATCATTTGTTTCATCTTTAGTGTCATCGCAAACCACTGTTTAGTTTAGAAAATGAAACATCGTATATTTAACTTTCTCTTGCCCGTTCAAGTTCAAGGACAATACAGTTTTGAGACTGCACCAAATTCCATTTCCAAATATGGACGGTCACAATGAAGTGGAAAAACACACATTTTCAGTAATGTGTGTCAGTAAAGTTGCATCCTAGCTCACAACTTTATATATATATATATAATATTCTGCAGAGTGGCAAACCAACGAGTCAGTTTTGGTCCATATTAGTCATTCTGGCAAAAATTCACACCGTTGACCTATAAATCCATCAAGGTAAACATAGACTTGCTCTGGATACCCAGATGCTACAGTAAACATCAATTGCACGGTCAGCAATTTCATGATGTTTCCAGCCACCCCAACCAGTACTTGGTGGCTTACGAAAGTCACCGTCCACCGAGTGTGGAAAACAACCTCCGCACCACGGTTAGTAAACAGAGTCTCGAGACGCGCCAACATCTGGCAGGAGGGCGGCGCCGAGTTCTCATCCTCTCGTGACAAACTAGCTAGCGTGTCGGGTGAGATGCACAGGAGTTCTCCCATACCATACTTGCCCCCATCATCTCCGTTGGCGTTGACTTTCTTCCCCAAGATCTGGACGTGTTTGCCCGTGGTTCTGCTGTAGAGCTGGTAGATCCGCACCTGCTTGCGGCTCAGGTCGTCCGGGTTCCTCGTGTGGTTCTCGATGTAAAACCTGAAATCAGCAGAGGTCTTTTGGCATTCCTGCACAGAGGTGAGAGAGAGAGAGAGAGACAAGACAGTGAGAGATCGTCACGGCACAGGTGTTGATAGCGATGTGCGCTGTTGATTTTATGGGCCCTGTGTCAAAAAAAAAAAAGAGAAAAGAAATGTGCCTCCGAGGCTTAAAAGTGAGATACCAACCGGGAAACTGTGGCTGCTGCATTTTAGTGTTTTCTCTTCTGGCTTTCAACTGGCATATTTTTTTTTTTATACGCGTTGCATTTACAAGCTGATAACTACGCACGCGGCGTGTTAATGAAGTCACCACGTAAGCCGCAGAACAAGTGCGAAGCCCATCGCGCAACCTTCTGTTGCTTCGCACTGAGACAGCCGTATGCTATGTGCCGCCGGCGATATTGAGAAACCTTTACTCCATTTCCACAAGCAAAGCAAGCCACTAGCAATTATACACCTGAAGCATCCAGACCGGTTGCACTATCATCAAACAAATATCTGCCTGCAGGCCAAGCAGGGTCCATAAATTAGGAAACGCAGCAGGCGGAAAGACAAGACTGAGAGGTGGCAAGAGGCACCTTGAACCACACGCAAAAAAAAACACCTTTCTGATCAAATCGTCCAGATCCACCTTTCAGAATTCACTCGCCGGCTGTTTTACGAGTCACCTTCGACCCGGGAACATAAAAAGAGAGGAAATCGCAGGCGACTAACGGCATGTCAGCGAGAGCAACCGTGTCACCCAACACGTGGAAGCGCGGGAGGAAACGTATACTTTTCAGAAGCCCTGGAATCTCGGTTCACGCCAAGATCCCATTTCCCCAGCTGTATGGTGTGGTAATTGCACAGTAATGGCTTTTTATGTGACTGTTCTCAGGTGGCTAATTATATACACATTACATACCCCAGAGTGCGTGTTATTCTAACTTCAGTGAATTAACGACATGTAGCGAACACGAGGGGGAAATCGTTGGCTTCGGAGGAACAAATCCTTAAAACTCTTGAGAGGGCCGCGAAGATGAGTCCTTCGTGTTGGACGGCAACGTGATCGCTTGCTTGGACGTCAACTCGAAGGACTTTGCCTCTCAACTGCCCAATGGGTTGTGAGACAGAGGCAGCATTTCTGGGCGGAAGGACTTTGTTGGCTCACCATGACGTATTCGGTCTAGAAATGCGGCCCACGGAGGATCCAGCCCCCGGACTGGGACGCAGCTTCTGTATCTTGACATTTAGGAAACACGCCCCGTAATGTTACTTTTGGCTTCAGGCGGTGTGGAAAAATGAGAGGCTGGATATCGAGACGCATAACCTACTGATGCAACTAATTTGTGCTGTTAATATTGACTGCAAGGCGTCAAAACCGAAGAACTGTGATGACTTTAGATCACGCAATGTTTTGTTTTTTTTCATGGCCAGGAAGCTTCTCCTTAAAATAAAAGTATGAAAATAAGTTGTAGCTCTATTGGTTCTGTTTTGTTTGTTTTTACCCCCAATTAGGTCACTCTAATTTCTCATTTACTCTCAGGAAGTATTCCAACATGCAACACAACCGGCATGAAACTGCTCAGCCTTGACAACCGTGACGTTACACTGTAAACACAAATTTAAGAAAATCAAGAGCAGTACTTTGCGGAGCCCTAAAAAGATCACCGTATACCTAGAGTCGCCCACGACCAAACTCAGACCAGGACAACCAGGACAACCAGGCCTCAACCGAGATATTTACAGTTGTAAGAGGTGCATTAACATCAGACCAGGGACCTGTTAACCCAACGCAACCTGTTCAATCCAGCGATTTGTCATTTCAACACACCAGTGTGCAGAACAACGCACGTCTGTGTGACCGCAAGCGTAACTTAAACTGTATGTTTTACGGCCACAGACATTAAAACGTGACCTCTGCATTTAACCCATCCTAAGCCTTTAGGAGCAGTGGGATGCTGGAACTCAGGGTTCAGCGTCTCGCCGAAGGACACTTCAACACGCAGACAGGAGGAGCCGAGGATCGAACCGTAAACGACCAACTCAACCCCTTCAATAAATGCACGTAGACAAAATGTGCCAGACTGCATTTACTGTACATTGACATTTAAAAAAAGGGATGTTCTTGGATACAAGCTTTTTCACATTTGATGCTCTGAACATTCGGCGTCTATTAAATGTTCCCGAGGGGAAGCTCCAGAGAATGATGATGCATTTAGGAGCTGAGCCGTTAGCATGAGCGGCAGCAGCAGCAGCAGCAGCAGCAGCAGCAGCAGCAGCAGCAGCAGCAGCAGCCACAACGGCTGAACTAACAAAGACAAAAGCAGCACCTACAGCACTTTTCATCTCAGGGAAAAGGCTCTAAATGTTTGACTGACAAGTTATCACTGGCCTTCACAGAGCCAGACTAGAACGCTTGGAACCAAAAGATATTACAAAAAAAAAAAAGAAGAAAAAAAAATGAAATACGCCGGATTACCGCTAAACACAGCAAACAGCAAAGTGTTCATCCAAAACTGCACACCAATGTGTTGAAAATGATGCATCTATTTCAAAAGCGTGAAACATCAGCATTTGTCAACTTTCTCTCAAAAAGAACCTCAAAGCTGACGGGCGAGAAAGGCGGGCGGAAGAAGAAAAGAAAAAAAACTGAACACGCAACAAAACGCGGCCTAACTGGGCTGCTGAGGGATTTATCCCAAATCTCCCCATCTCTAAACAAACATAAAAGGTGTGTTTGGTAGACAGTTGCATTTTGCATCAAGGGAAAGGCAAGCCTAAGCACATGGACGCAAACGACAACAGTTTTTTTTTTTTTTTTTTATCACGCTGTCTCCTTTCTTCAAAGACACAGCATGAAAACGGATATGGTTGAAACTTCAAAAGTCTGGCACTCATCTTCACCCAGGAAGCTGAGTTGTCGCATCCATCTAAGATACACCTTGCTATCTGCTCACACACACAGACAGGGTCTCACACACACACACACACAAATGGGGAGAGACACACACTCACACGCTGGCAGAGCGTTCAAAGTTTACTTCCAACTGTGGTCGCTTCTGTTGTCTTTCCTCATGAAAATCACAACCGCAGCATGACATGTAGGAGCCATTAGCCGCACGTAGCGGCGCTGAGGAGCAGAGGGCCAACGACACGGAGAGAGGCCCTGAGAGAGAGAGGAGGGCAGTAAAGGGCTATTGCTGCATTTCTTCAGTTTGATCCTTATCCTGGAAGCACTCAAGAGAGCCACGGTGCATTTCCCTTTTGTTTGATAAATGCCTTTATCTAATCTCAATTTGTCTCCAAGCCGCGACAAAACATGCACATCCCATATGAAAAAAATTTAAAAAAAGATAAAACGTCATTCATCAACTGAATCTGCCGGGCCGTACTCTGCATGAAGTGGATCCTCTCTTACATGTGAGGAGTGGTCGGTCGACACTATAGCTTTGTTCCTGCCAGCTCTGTTGGAATAATCGGAGCACATAGACCTATATAACACTGCAGTTTTACAGTTTTGGGGAAGTTTCAGGAATCATTTGTCTTCTCTTTTTTTTAAGTATTTAAAAAAAAAAAGATGTGCTTCAGGAGTTAGACCTGTTATTTTGTGGCATATATATATATATATATATATATATATATATATATATATATATATACTGGCTATTACCAGGACAAGGTGATCCAAGCAGCCTTGAAGAAGTAAAATACCAGAATTGTGCAACCAATAAAATGTGTTTTATATACAAAACAAACTTTCCATCTATCAAGGTCAAATGTCAAGTATATCTGTTAAATATGTAATTACATAAAAACTACAATCAGCATGTTACCAACTCTTGGAAGCTTGTGGGTAATAAAAACAAGTAATGGATAAGAGATGAAAACCTAACCTGCTCCTTTTTTTTTTTTTGATCAGTCAATGCTGTTTTAATATTCAAGACCGAGAGCATAATCTAAAACAACAGCACGTGGGACATTACGATCAAACACGTCATGCAGCAATAAAGTGATCGGAGAGCTTTATGGGAGAGGGAGCGTGCTCTCTGCATCTTATCGGAATCGCGGCGCGCAATTAGGTGAGTGGATGCCTGCAAATCATTACTGTTCAAAGTGAGACGCGACTCATAAAACGCGAGGCAACGAGCGCCAAACGAGCCCATCTGTTGGGAGAACAACTTTTAACCCCGGGGATCTAAACATTTATTACACAATTCTGTTGTAAAACACCGAAACTGCTACTTGAACTCCAGATTAAAAACAACTGCTTTGAGTTTACATCTGCCAGAGAGATGGCCACATACTGATTGGGGATATTTATTGATGAGTCTGGGCGCAAAGCAGCGGAGGTTCCGCATATACCTGATGATGATATGTATTTGTCACTGCAGGTTATTATTCTGCCATTAGTCACGTTATAGATAATAATAATATACTCCGAGAACTGCGTGTATATCTCGCGATGTTCTGCATTAATAATTACATATTGAGTTGGTTTATTTTTTCCTACATTTGTGGTACTTTTTTTTATTTTTAATCTCCTCTGTTCATTTATTGTTACCCTTCTTTTCGCAATATCCTTTTTGATTTTTAACGTTGATTTTATTATTTTCTTTGCACAGCACATGCTTTCTTAAAATTACAGGCCGATTTGTAGATCCTAATTAATAATGAATATAGTTTGAATATAAGCAAGTAATTTGCCACATTACAAATAACCTAAACCCATCATCAGCATAAATCAGAGAAAACAAACGTCACACACACACACACACACACACACACACACACACACACACACACACACACACACACACAAAAATGAGTGGATCGAGGGAGTAAACGTACCTGTAGCTGGAAGTGGAGTACCAGAAAGTGTAAACACCTACGTGGAGGGAGAAAGAGAGAGAAGGCAGAGGAGGGGAGTGAATCACAGGCAATCTCACGAGGAACAACCGCAGCCTACCTGGAGGAAAGCGACGCGCAAAAAAAAAAAAACACGAAGCTTTTTGGCGACTTCTATTGGTAAGAATGCATTGGTTTAGTGTGAGGAAAGGGCAAACGGAGATGTGGAACACTTACAGGTATATGAACCTCGAAGGCAGCACAGACATCTTGACTCGCAGAAATACACCTGCTTCCACAGAGTTTAGAGCCCCAGGAAAGGTTGGCGAAATCGCCCCCCTCTCTCTCGCTCCCCCGCGCGTCCTTTACGCACACGACTCCGGGGGTAAGTAGGAGATTGAATCCCAGCGTAAGGATAGATCACTGGAGGGCAGCAGCAGAGTCACTGAGTGCAACATTAGGTGTTTCCTTGTTGGGGTGGGGGGGTGGGGGGAATTATCCAGAAGATTTGGGGTTCTTGTTTTTTTTTTTTTCTCAGCTCAATCTCCTCCGCTCCCCCGAAATCCGTCTCTCCGTAAATCGGTGCCAAGAGTGGAAAGGATTCGAAATTTCAACCACCTTTAAAAAGAAAAAAGAAAAAACAATATCCTTCGAGTTTTTTTGGCGCTACACAATCCTCCAATCCCGCTGCTCCGGAGATCACAGCAGGCTCCTCCACTCCGTCCGTACCTGCGGGGGATGTCTACACCTTGCGTGGGTCATTTTTTTTTTTTATTCTACCAAGTGCTGCGGTGGAGAAAGTTAAAGCGGAGGGAAGGATGAACAAAAACGCCTTTTCCACCCAGAAAAAAAAACACGTCGCTAAAAAAGTGGGCAACCAAACTTATCCAGGCGCAGAAAAGAGTTGTGCTTTTTTAAGAAAAGCAAAGCAAAGAAAAAGCAGCGTGGAAGACTTGCGCCGCGGCTCCCTGGAGAGGTCTGAGGGCTGGGGATGGCGCAGCAGTGCCTGTCAGTGGTGTTTGCGCGTCTGCGGCTGGAGATTTGGGCACAGAGAGGCTTTTCTGTTGTTGGTGGGTGGAAACATGTCAGCGGTTTGCACCTGATAGGGTAATCTCACAGCGACCATCAGCGAGCAGAGGGTTTTCTTTTTTTTCTCCTCTTGGAGGGCAAAAACGCGGCGCAAAGGAGATACTGCTTTATGAAATTAATAAAATATATTTTTTTCCCCGAAAAAAAAAAAATGATGTAATTGGTTTTCGGATATGGACAAAGAGAACCTCATTTAAAAGGGCAACGTCTAATTGGAGGCATGTGATGATTTACATAAACAAACTAAGTAGTAAAGTAGTTTTTATTACACTGTTTCATTAATTTATCTCAACTTTAACGTCAAACCACGTGTTCAGAGTGAAACAGCCTCTCTCTCCCTCTCCCTCTCTCTCTCTCTCTCTCTCTCCCTCCCTCTCTCTCGCTTTTTAAAGTGCTGCTGCTTTGTGGATTGGCCTCGGCTCTCCCAGACACCATTCAAATGCAGGTTGTTGTCGAGCTCGATTTTTTTCTTCTTCTTCTTCTTCTTCTTCTTCTTCTTCTTCTTCTTCTTCTTCTTCTTCTTCTTCTTCTTCTTCTTCCAATAATGTGCTATAACTTATCCCGCATTTAAATGAAAGAGAGGTGCGAATGTGTTTACGAGCTGGCAGCAGTAAAGCGAGCCCGCATCCCTGCTGCCATTAAATAAATAAAATAAAAATAAAAAAACAGGGTTCGCCTTTATTGTCCCATTAAAACTGGATCCTCTGCATTCCTGTGCCATTGATATTCAAAATGCATCTAAATGATTGCATACAAAACTTCCCATGTTGGGGATTTCAAAGGGCCTCCTGTGGACTTTACTGGGGAATGAAAGGGAGTGTTTAACTGAGAGCTCCAGCTGCAGATCAACATCAGCACAACAAACAACACAAACAACAACATTTAAAAAAAAATTTAAAAAAATGAGAAGGCTTTAACAAGGCTTCATCTGAGTGTTCATGGTTTACAGGGACGAGTGAAATCGTTTGTGTTGTGAGTACACATGTGGAGGAAGTGGGTTGCTGTGGGCTGAGCCGGTGATTCATGGCTGTCTGCCCAACAAGAAGGCTTGATCCCGTCAACCACAGTGCACTTTCATAAGCCCTGTAACACAACCGATGCATAATGTCGTTTAAAGCATGACTAATTTTTCTCTGCCTGAGGGAGGGAAATCACAGCAACATAAAAAAAAGAAAAAACTTGGCAAATAGTCATTACCACGGAAGGTAATGTGCTGATTTCTTTCCAAACGCAAGGCTTCGCTTCCCAGTTTGATCAAACGACGCTAACGTTAGCCGCCGCCGCCGCTCGCCGCCCGATTTCTCTGAAAGTTCAAAAACAAACAAAAAGCACCTGACAAGCGATTTAAAAGAAAGCAGCAGGATAAACAGCAATTAAGCACACATGTACTGACTGTGATGGAGCCAGCGCTGTGGAGTCACTCATCGCCTCTTAAGCACATGTTTGTGACAAAAACTTCTCGGAGCATGACTGTAAACCCACAAGCGAGGAAAGAGCGCGCAGCAGCCGGCTTGATGTGGCCACCTGTGAGTCACGAGCAGGAGGAAACACATCTCTGTAACAACACAAAGAAGAGGGACAATCCCATGTCTTTTATCGTTCTATCACTTTTAAGTGTATGGGAAATAAGCAATGGCTGCAAGCCAGTCGTTGGATGCTTTCTGCCAATGAATGCACTTGTCTGGACAACCAGTCGTGTTGGCAGCTGGCCAATCAGGAGCCAGAGGGACAGATTTATTCTAGAAATGTAAACTAATATGTGGCACAAAGAAGAAGCAAACTGGACTAAAACACACGGAACTTAATCTGAGTTCTAATGACTTCAAGTAAATTACTTTATTGGCTTTATCTTGCAATGTCCGCGTGTCATTTTACCGTGTTAATTCATATATATCTCGGTTTCATTGTTAAGCTGTTGAGGTTTCTGCACCCGATCCACAAGATAATGCAACCTGTGTGTTGCATGTGGAGATTAAAGTGACCTGGGCTCCAATGCAAGGTGCATTTAAATTAAACTAAATGCCTCATCTGTCGGAGACATTGCAGAGTTGAAAGGTCACAATAAACCTTCTGGAGCGCTTTACTTGTCCAGTTTTTTAAACTGTACAATATCAAAGTATTTACAGAGTCGGGTTCTGTTTTTCTGTTTTTTGAAATGTAATGTGTTGATGCTTTGAGCAGAACAAAGTCATTCCATTGACCTCCATTAAAATGGTGTGGTGGCAAAAATCTCAAAAAGCTGCATGACCATGATACTGTTGGAAGTAACTGACAATATATATGTGTTTTTTTGTTTTTTTTTCAATTTGGTTGACCTGACCCTTTAAAAAAGGAAGGACCTTTCATGTGGATTGAAAACTACATTTTCACACCATCAGTCAAAAGAGTCGCCGCTCCGACAAATTGCCTGCTGACACTATATGAAAAAGTAAAAAAGATAAAACAGCGAGAATCAATCAAGTGCAGTATGCTGCTGGTCGAGCAATAACAAGAGTGAGCTTTATGAATGGGGAGAGCTGTTTCACAGTCCGGTTTCTGAGGCTGGGAGGAGGGAGGAGGGGGGGCAGCCACTCAAGAGTTGGGATAAGGTTACCCACAGAGATTAGCTGACAAGAGTGAGGGAGTGAGAAAAACAAGCAAAGCAAGTTAAAGGTCTTAGTTTACCTGGCTCGCTGTGCTTGGCAGCCAATGAAAGTGCTTTTTGGAAACCACAGACTCAAACGGGGCCCTGAAACCATCCTCCCGCCGCCACTTTTTGCCAATTCTATTTCAATTCGGATGGGAGCGAACGCGACTTTCAAGTCGAGGGACGGCGGGCGGATGAGGTTATTTAGACGACTCCCGGGCTCCTTTCAAGCCCCTTTTGAATTTGACCCTCGCCGCGTCCCCCCCCCGTGCAGCTATGCGTGTCTGTCCTCAGCGACGGGACTGCGGGAATGTCACCGAGGATATCTCATTGAAGCCAGAGGAGGAGGCATCTGAAGGCGGGCGAGCGCTCAGCGGTTCAAAGGGCCCTAGCAGGCATTTAGGGCTCGACAAAAGAACTTGGCAGATCAGTAAGTGAAGCCCAATGTACTACATTAGTGTCAGGACCCCCTCCGCGTCCCTCCCACTTTGCACTTTCATCTCTGACACGGACATATTGACTTAAAGGAAAGGAGGGGTGCCAGGGCCGCAGAGGAGGGGTGGGTAGCTGTGGTGTGTGTCGGAAGGGGGTGTGTGTGGTGTGTGTGTGTGTGTGTGTGTGTGTGTGTGTGTGTGTGTCCCATTCAATTCCCAAGGTGAGGCGATTGATGCAGAGGGGTGACCACTGACTCGTAAGCCACCCAGAAGCCCTTTTTTTTTTAAACTGGAAGTCACAGGCCGACAAGCGTGTGAGACCTGACCGGGACGGCCCTCTTCCTCTCCTCTCACTGAAATCAGCCTCACCCCATTAGGATATGCTGACCCCCCACAACCCCTCCCCTCTCCAAACACACATCCCTTTTCACACTGTCGGCCGTGCCCTTCCGCGGGGGGCTACTGAAGTCCAACGGATAGCGTGGGTTTGGGTCGCAACGGGGTCGCGACACCTTGACATTGCGGAGGGTGACAGAGAGAGGAGCCAGAGGAGAGGGAGGGCGCAGCTTCGGCCAGCTACCTCGGAGACCTTTCAAGTATCACCTGAAAGAGGGAGAGAGAGAGAGAAAAAATGTGTTTTAGTAATTTGTCCCCCGTCACACGTTGTTTGCATGGAGTCATTAAGGCCCGTTTAAGGGTTTTGCCTCAGAGGGAGGAGGAGGAGGAGGAGGAGGCCAGAGAATTTGGGTGCGGGCGCTCTTTTTTTTTATTTTAAGGGTGGGCGTGGGAGTGAAGGGTGAAAATGAAAGCGGTCGCTCTTCGACAAATCATCTCCGAGCCGCCGGCGCCGCATGCCGAACATATTAATACGTTTCCCACTGAATTCGGGTCGCCTGTTTGACATTAGTGACGACTTCGCTCCGCCTCCCGTCCAGCGGGGAGTCGAGAGTTGTTGCTCTCCTGTTGCTAGTTGCTAACACGTGAAACAACTGTGTGACTGCATGCGTTTTGAAGACATCGCTAAACTATTCTCACTTGGACCAATTCTCTGGCCGTCGCTCAGAGGCGGGGGAAAACTGCCAGAATGTGTCACAGTGCAGCAATTGAATAACAACCGGCCGACAGACCCCATAGTGTTCTAGGTTTTTCTGGCCCCGCGGTTGACAGATAAATGTCAAGTCTCTTGGACGAGCAGAGGTAATCAAAAAGTCTCGCTTCTCAGACTCTTGCCGAACAACGCGAGTGCCTTAATGACATAATAAGCCTTCAGAGCTGGGTGGACTGGCGGTGAAAGACTGAGAAGTCAAATGATGTAAGTGTTTCTTTGTCAGCTCTTTAATTTGTTTTTCCTCCCTGAATTGAACGACCCCATAATTGTTTTCTTGGATTGCCATAATTACCTAATTAAGGGGCTGGTTGTTTGTAATGTGGCATAAAATTGCTCTGACCAGAAGGCTTGACTCATTCAGACAAAATGTGTGAATATGTGACAGTTATTAAAACGACACCTAGCTAGTTTCTTCTGAAATGCATCTCCAGCTGTGATGAATGGCAGTGTATAGATCTCATTACTGGCACAAAGGCTGGCGGTAAATTAAAAATGGGCTTGAAAACAGCTTTGAAAAGGTGGCGCTTTACAATCAAAAGGATGTTGCAGCCCACCAAGAGTGTGACCCGGACTCACCCACATAATTTGATGAGGACTTTGATTTTAAGTCATTACCTTCATGTTCGGGGTGAGAAGTACTAAGTGAGTGTTCAAAGGCGAAACCTGTCAGGCTAATGTTTATCTGATTACCGAGCTGTCTGAGAAGCACTTCCTCAGGTGCAACTGGTCTGTTGTGTGCGCTTGTTGGGGCAACACACCAGATTGATCTCATCTTGTGCAACTGGATCAAATTCAGGAACATTTTAATGATAACAACAGCATTTTGAAAGTTGTGGTAGACCTGTATTGTTTAATTATATCTATTAATTTAAAGAAAATTGAATTAATTCCATCATTCGCCCCCTTTTTGTTCAAAACTTGCATGAAAAATGTTACTTTCTTATACCTATATTTTAGGGTAAAGTGTGTTTCTAAAGCTGGATGCAGCAAGTTTGATGCATTTCTTTTAGATAAATGAAAGAAGAGAAATGGCGGAAAAAAATCCACTGTTTTGCTTCTAATGAATCACTTCCTGTTTGACGAAAAAGGGTCCAAACCTTAGAACACAGCCTCATCGATAGGACACACATACGGCATCTCGTTGAGGCGCTTCGCTTTACTGCATGTTTATTACATGTTCTAGTTTCAGACTAACATTTGCCACTTAAAGGTTTTAATGAACATTTTACATGGTTACAGAGGTTTCTGTTTTTGCAGCATCTGGACAGAGTGACAACCCCAATCCAGAGCAATACAGGGGGTCAGCCGGCCCCCTCTTAAAGTCCCGATGCTCTCCCTTACAATTTAACTTCAACAATAAGTCGCACTGGAGTGCAGCTGCTGCACAAAAGTCCTCTTTTTTTTCACCAGTCCCCGAAAGGTCCCACAGCAGTTGGAGTGGAGTCCCTCCTTGAGCGGTCTCTGCTCCGGTAAAGCTAGCCTGAACCTGCAGTTCCACTCATCCTAATCGCTGAGCCCAATCCATTCCCCTGTCTAGCACCTCTTCAGAGGCCACTCGCCCCTTTGTTCTGACAATACACAAACGACCATTCAAATGGAGGGACTCTGTAATCAGTGAAATACTAGCCTCTGGGCTTTGTAGAATAGAAAAAAAAGGAGGGAGAGAAAGAGAGAGAAAGAGAGCAACATAGAAAGAGAGGAGAGCGAGAGAGAGAGAGAGAAAAAATCCATCCATGACCAATCAACTCTAACTACCTGTCTGGCTTTTTCGCTGCAGATGTTATTTGGAAAAAGAGGGGAGAAAAAATGTGCCCGTTCCAGATGTAAGATGTACAAAGGGAAGGCAGGCTGGTACCTCCACCCACCCAGAAAAGGGCTGGACCGGTCCACACCCAGCCAGCTTTTGATATGGCTGATGTTGTTTTTGCTCTTGCCTACGCCATTTCCTTCAAAGAACTATGTGATGCGTTGCGTCACCTCGCACTAAATTTAGACGGTGAGATAAAGTAAAATATGATTGATGCAGTCTCACTGTCAAAGCATGCTGAGATCTTACTGCATCATTTGGCGCTGAGCTTCACCTGGGAATATAAATATTCATATGAATGGGTTTATGGTGGGTAGAATTCATCTCTTTTATTGATACAAGACGTTTTAAAAAGGTTTGGTATTAGAAATGTCAGGTCTTTTTTATTTATTTCCTATTTGGATCCGAGGTCTGAAGAAAACGGATCAAAGATTTGCTTTATATCGTTTACGTGTGCTTTTCTTTAAGCTAAGTGCAACCGTAGAATAAGCTTCAAGTCATGCACTGCAATGCAATAACTAGAAAAATAAGTTGGCAGGGTATTCCCTGGAATTATGAGCGTCTCACAGCGACTTGAGTATATGCATTTGTTCAGTGCACAAGGGTGGAATAGTTTACTTTGTTGTATTATTTGTGTATTTGGTTCAATTAGTTTCACTCTGCACCACAATAAACAAACCGTGGACTGTCAACAAAACTCACACGAGTCAGTCATGCAGGTTGTTTATTGAGCCGAGCTTTGGTAACCCAATAGGGTGCAGTCGTCTGCAAAGAAACAGGTTTTTGTCTTTAATTGTAGGCCTGTGGTTTCAAATCATTACTGACTAATCGGTCTAGCTTGAAATTGTGGATTTGGGGATGTTTTAAGAATATCCCTGTTATCTTGTTCCCAAAAGAACAGAACATGTTTGATGTTGTTACTGTTAAAGGGACCCTATTCCCCCATGTTTTAGTTTTCTAAGTGAATAATGAGGACAGCTATTTGTTCAATGTGTCTCGTATTGAGCGAAAGCACTGCAGCCCCTAAAAGGACTACAATGTAATCCAGTTGCACACAGTCAATGTACACTTATCATAAGTGTCTGACAACAGAGAATCAATCTGGATACAATCTGAATATGCCAAAAAATGGATTTGGCAGCCTGAACAAGGACTCAGTGGACGTGCGTAGATGAAGGATTAAATTGTCGCCTGTTTTGTTGTTGCCTGCTGCAGCGCTCTTGCTCAAAATCGTTGACCTCATGAGTCACTTAGACACGAAAACATGATCAAATTGTGTCCAGGATGAAAAATACTGACGTTACCTTTAATCCAACCGCCCTGCCAGTGTTGATGCATTGAGCCGTCAATATGATAGAAAGCTATAATATTGTTCATAATCACATAGCAATTCACACTCAAAGAATTAATTGGACATTTTAGCTTTTCCTTTTGATAATAACTGCTTATGAACACTGTTTGTGTCTCCTCATAATTGGTCGGATTAATGAAAACATCTTTAAAAAAAAGGAGTAACCGTGCTCAAATGAAAGCAGCTAAACCAGTAAATCAGGTTAAGGCCCAGTGCAGCGTTGTGTTGTAGGTCAAGAAATGCATTAGCTCAACCCAAATGAAGTGTGGGATGTTTTGCATTGCCAGCTGTACGTCATCCGCCTCCTCCGCACTGCTCTTGTGAAATCCATTTCATAAATGTGAATCATAATTGTCTGTAGCCCTGCAGCTTTGCCTACCTGTGCAGGGGAGGAACACATGGTTGAGATAAAGTGTGTGTGTTTTTTTTCAGGGTGTTTTTAAGAGGCACTTAGAACTTGTATAGGTTAAAAACATTGTTTGTGTAGTAACATCCTATACCTGCACTTCCTCCTATGTGTGTGGTTAACATTATTTTAATATTGAGTATTTATTTTTGTTCTCCAGAAAACCAACAAAGCATTCTAGTTCAGGTTTGTTCAAATGGAAGCAAACACCTTGTTCAAGCATTGTAGAGAATAAGGGAAGCTGGAAAGGATGTCAAGTGAGAGAAAACACGCAAGGTGCAAACCGGCCTCACACAGAGCTCGGGGGCTGAAGTCATTACAAGATATCAGCTTTTTGAAGTTTGGGGACTGACAAATTACCTTGTTGAACTACACCGATGTGAGTGAGGCATGTCTGTCGGATATATGATGAAAGTGCTGCCTAAGGCTGCTGCTGATGGTGGACAGATAAGTGTGGAACAGATAAATGTGAGTAAAGTAAACTTGTACATTCATATGCATGTTACATGTTACTCACCACTTAATTGCTGGCAACTGGAGAGGCAGTGACATATGTTTGATTGAAGTCCTTTATGACTGCAAGCTGGCGGTTCGACAGATTGCAGATTAAACCTTCACATCATTAATCATGTGTTATACATCAATGATTAATGATTAATTTGAAATATTGATCCGAATAGTCAGCATTACTTACCTTGAACTGCTATTTTAAAGCGTTTCCATCAACTTGCTACTGCTCATCTAGGTTCTGAGTCATCGTGGTAGCCGGGTACCCCAGTCTCTACCTGCACCTTCTTCTTTAAAAACCCAATCCCCCCCTAGAGGGGGAAGACTGAGCGATTGTTATATAAATCTGTAAATCATAGCTTGTTTTATGAAGAAGAAGAAAAAGCCACAAACTGCTGTATTTGGATGTATTGAACACCATAAGTAATATGCAAGTGAAATATATGGTTTGGTACATGAACAAATTTAAATGTCACAGATGTGTGCAAATGTGCCCCAATGCAAATTTTTGAGACATCGCCTAAATGTTCTCTGTACTAAAGCCTCTCTAACTTTGTTCTGCTTCACTTTATCAAAGTCAACCTTTGCAGAGAGGATGTTCACATATTGTGCTATGATTTGGGTTAGAGAATGTTCACATATTGTGCTATGATTTGGGTTAGAGAATGTTCACATATTGTGCTATGATTTGGGTTAGAGAATGTTCACATATTGTGTTATGATTTGGGTTAGAGAATGTTCACATATTGTACTATGATTTGGGTTAGAGAATGTTCACATATTGTGCTATGATTTGGGTTAGAGAATGTTCACATATTGTGTTATGATTTGGGTTAGAGCATGTTCACATATTGTGGTATGATTTGGGTTAGAGCATGTTCACATATTGTGGTATGATTTGGGTTAGAGAATGTTCACATATTGTGCTATGATTTGGGTTAGTGAATGTTCACATATTGAGCTATGATTTGGGTTAGAGAATGTTCACATATTGTGCTATGATTTGGGTTAGAGAATGTTCACATATTGTGTTATGATTTGGGTTAGAGAATGTTCACATATTGTGTTATGATTTGGGTTAGAGAATGTTCACATATTGTGCTATGATTTGGGTTAGAGTTGGACCTTACAGCTGCATCATTTCAAAGAAATAATCATCCTGAAAGTGATTTTTTTCGAGGCAGACCTGAAACCTTTTATTTTTTGCTGTGTGTTATCTTCATTTACTCTTAACCAGTAACATATATACTTATATTTACACTTCTGAACAAAATCTCACTTGTGTAGCCAAAATTATACAAATAGCCAGTTGCAGAGATACACCCTTTTTAGTTTGGGTATGCAATTTTCGAGGAAAGGGCCGAAAAATAGGTGGGTTTTTAAAAGGTTACGGTATCAATCTACCATGGTCAAGTGTAAAAAAATTAAATAAAGCAGATGTGTATACGACCTGGCAAAAGGTTTCCTTGGTGGAGAAATGTGATACTACAATAACTGGTGAGTACTCCTTTAAAAATACGATTCACCACCGTAGTCTAGTTTTCCATAAGCCCTGTTCTATCTTTATTACGACACTGGAAAGGCGCGTCAACCAAGAGAGCCTCATCATACCCAAAGATATCAGCGCCTCCTTGCTACTGTAGAGCTTTTGGACTGCCTGAATGACCTGAGCCAGAAAGAAGAGCAAGGTTTCTCCAGAGTCTTCTGGCTCTGCACCTCCACAGAGGTCTTCTGGTCTTCAGTAGTTCTTCTCTGCTGGGAACAACCGGAGCGAGGACCGTTCTCCTCAGGTGGTTTGGTTCAGTGGTGTTGCTCAACCTTTCACACAAAGTGGATATAACACGGCAAAAGAGCCAGATGACCACCAAGGCCCCCCAGCTGTGCCGGATCCCAGATTTGCAACCAATCCGAACACCCACACCTGGACCCTGTGGTCGGTAATCATATGTAAGGTAGCAGCCCCCTGGTGGTTCCTTTGGGCTTCAGTGGCCCTGGACCCAGATCTCACTATTCTGAGTGAGCTTTACTTAGCTTGGGAACAAGCGAAAGCTTCTTATGGTTAGTTGTTTTTAAGGAGAGACTTAATAATGGCATTATACAAAAAAGGTGGGGACATAACCAGTAATAATGGAACTTGTTAATAATTTAAACCAAACTACAGGCAATAGTTAGCGTAACTTCCTTGAGGACGTAGAGGAATTACAGTTTGAGCGACTGGAAGAAGGTTTGATAGGCGACTCCGGCCCTGTTCAGACCTGCCATTAACATGCATGGAGTGGACAGCACTGAGAACAAGTGATGCACTCAAGACTCAAAGAGGACGCACTGAGATGCAGTCGCATTGTCAGCGCGTAACATTCTCAATAAAACCCAGATAGACGTTCAGCCTGCAAAGCATCAAGAGGCAACTCAACAAAACAGCTTCATGCATGGTGACGACTTCATAGCTTGTCTGGGATGTTTTTCGCACAGATATGACATCTGCCCAACAAGGGACGGCAACCATATAGTATATATATATATATGTTCATGAAATGTACCTGAATTCCCGAAGACGTAGGATATTACTACCGCTGTCTACAACTGGTTGAAAACACATTTGATCTTGGCGAACCGGAAAGATGCGGGCAACATGTTTTATTCTGGATTTTTACATCCCATTACAGGCGGTCACTCGAAACGCTTTCTGTTTGCAGATGTGAACTGAACATGGCAAACATCTGTCAGTCTTCTATCGGGTTGGATTCAAGATAAACTAATTAAGTATCTCAGAATCCTACGAGGATCTTGTATCTATCGCATTTTGGTAAACATGAGTTACGTTAGCTTTAAGTAATCAGACGAGACCAGAATTTGTTTTCCATCCAGGCGTTCACCTTTCTGAACAGTTCGATGGTTTGAATTGGGTTTAATCGGTTTTAAGTCAAGTGTTTCAGATCCCGGGACGTTCAAACAGTGCACCGAGTCATTGTGAACGTAACCAGGCCAAACATAACACTGAGTCATATAAAATTTTACGTTTTACTGGAATTAGCTGCATACCGTCGTTGTGACTCTTAAGTCTTACGTTATAGTTCAACCTTTGCTATCCACAGTTTAGTCAAACGGTAACTAATGAAAGGTAAGCTACTTTTCCAAAATCATCCAGCGAGTACGACGTTAAAGAGAGGCGAGAATGTGGGAGATGAGGCCACAGAGGAAATAGAGTTCTCTTCGGCGTTCCTTCAGCCCTGAAACTCCCCCAGACCTGAGCCTGACTCTCAGGAGCCTCTCCTGTATGTTCGGGGGAAGAAGAAGAAGAAAAAAGAAAAGAAAAAAGAAGCTCTGAGTTTGTGGGCAGAGGAATGCAGCTCACATCTTTGCCATTGCAGCCGAAGAGGTAATGCGCTCGCGTGTTGGCGCTTGTCGAGGCGAGCGCGCCTCCCTCTTCTGTATTAATAACCGCATGTCCTATTGCTGTACCAACTGGGCTGTGTTTTACTGGGCCAGGGCTTTTTTTTTTTTTTTTTGCTTACGGGAAGATAGATGATGGACTCCCCCCACCTCTTCCTCTAATTTACACAATTACTTCCTCCGATGTCTGTTTCGCTGAAACGTTCCCCGATCCCTGAATGAACAACACTCACACATCCCCGCCCTGTCATCCCGTCACGAGGCCGAGAGCGTAGGCTGCAGCTCAAACCATGCAAATACAGCATCAAACAACAGAGGACTTAAGTTTACGACTGAAATACTTAAAAATAGCTCCGTTTAGTGTTCACGCTCGTCTCGGTAACGCCACCGAGTTCACAAATCCTGACAGGAAAAGTATTGCCTGCTTCTTCTTCTTCTCTTTTTTTTTTTTTTCTGCAGAAGAATGTTTACATAAGCGCATCGCACTGTGACAATTGACTTACACATATCAGGAATTGTTATTAAGATACAGTCAACTGTCAAAATCTTGCCCTGAAAGAGAAAATCACTGGTGATGACAATGATGGCTTCCTTTCTGTCTAATATAAACATACCAGCGTGATCACTTTTTCCCCCCAGGGCAAAGGCATTGTTCCATTTTGAAAGCTCTCTGTGAATGCTTGAAATGTTCCCTTGATATTTTTTCCCTCTGCTCGTTTATTTGCTTGTATCCAGGTGATGTGCCAACCTGTCACATCAAGCACAGACGGCCTTATTTCCTCAGAGCAAAGGTCAAAACAATTGTCATGGGAGGGATGGGCGTGTGTGCGTGTGTGTGTGTGTGTGTGTGTGTGTGTGTGTGTGTGTGTGTAAAGACCACACTCAGTAGTTTTAGTTTGACGTGTTACAAACTACCCGAGGAAACAGACATTGTTAAAAACATACTCAAACGTGACAGAGGTTCTGACGTCTTCGCAGGTTTTTTACTGAGAGATCTATGATTATTTATTTTTTGTATGACAACACAACATTCTTCATCAGTCTGGAGCTCAAACTGTGGCTGAACAGAACATCATTTGATCCCTTTGACGCCTGCGGAGTTTCGTCGCATATTAAAAGATAATCAGCTGGCTTGTTTGAGGACGCAAAGCGGCTAATCATAATAAAAAATACATAAATAATACTCTGTCCAATATCGTCACACTACACGGCCGATTAGGGGTAATTAGGTTCAAACATCTGAGATATCATTCGCTGCCACTTGGGGCCGCCAAAGTGCAGATCTGACCGTGCAGCTTTCAAAAGAATGCTTCTTTTTTCAGCACATCTGCATGTCCCATTTTAGAGGAAAAACACTGGAGCATGCTTCCCAACTTTTTTTTTTCTTGATGATGCTTGTCACCAGTTACAGCACTGGCCACATGTCCTAACCGCAGAATTATTATATAGTATTAACACGTGTTAACAACACCTGTTGTCATAACATGAGTTTAACATGAGTAGACGCACAGATGTGTTTAAAATCACATATCCCTCCTTTGGGTCGTGAGAAAAAGAAGAAGAAGAAGAAGAAGAAGAAGAAAAAAAAAAGAGGGCGGAAATGTACATGCCTGCAGAGACATGACCTTACATTTCTTTCCAGCAGAGATGAGAATGAAAAATATTGTCCTCAATTAGAAGTCCTGCAGGTAAACCCCAGAAAGACAAATTGACTGATGCATGATTTTGCTGTAGTTTTCCAGAACTTCTACTTTAGTAAAACAACACCGAACAAAAAGAGCTTACATTTAAATATATTTATATATATATAAGGGGACTTTACTTAAAAATAACAATAGTTACGGTATGTTTAGGTGCCATCCACCACTGCTTTTAGCTATCAAAACTAGAGTTGTAAAAAAGCAGGCGGAGGCGTTGAGAGTGGAGAGATATAGTCGGTCTGACAGTGGTGTTAGCATTCCCCGAAGGCAGTTTAAAGAACAGTGTAGGGTGAGGTTGCATAATCTGTGCCTCAGATTCATGGAAAAGAGTGCCTGGTCTTGAGAAAAGATATCCTGACACTTCCAAGACGTCTGGAGTGAGACTCTTGGCAGCAGCACAGGTGATTGTATCAAATGGAAATGTGTAGCTTAATTAACACTCGTTGCTACAAGCCGTACTCACAAAAGAAGGCGATGAAGTGTTGACATGTATCTGAGTTTTAATGTGAAATTGAGAGTTTGTTTCTTCAAGCACATGTGAACCGATTTTTTTTTTCTTCTTTCATAAATGACTTCACCGCAACGGCCTTTTTACGTGGATGCAAACTTAAAGAGGGATGGCACACTTAAATGTTTTTTTTTTTTTAAAGCTGTAAATCCAATTATATGAGCTGAAACACAAACAATTATGTGGTTAATATATACATTTCTTTACAAAATGATATAAATCACCATTCCATGGGTAGAACATGGCTAAACACGCCGCTTACGGTGGTAAAAAGTCCTGTGTTCGGGATGTGGCGCCATCTAGTGGTGAGGTGGCAGATTGCAACCAACTGAAACTGTTGCAAAACGTTTCGGAGATCTGGTTTGGTTTGTTCCTTCTGGGCTACCGTAGAAATGTATGAAAATAAAGACGGGTCGTTCTAATTCTTTGGTTGGGACTCATCCATGTTGTTAAAGTCATATTTCAAAAAAATTTACGCCGTCTTATAAGAAGCCAGTGGATGTCACTGAGTAGAAGACTACAAACCAGGAAACATAGAAGTAATGGAAGTATTTTTTATTTAAATTGTATAAAAAGTCAGCTTTAAAAAAGAAAAGTTTAAAGTTTTATGAGAAAGGAAAAGCTATCATCGTGACTGGAGGTCAGCGATGGGTTAAACTCTGGTAAGGATCCCCGATCATCATATACGGCCACATATTTGGATTTCATCTGCCAAAAGCCAGTATATGCAGCCTGTGCATTTGCATATTTTCAATGTTTCAGTGCAAAGAACCCTGCCACGGCTCATTGAGCAGGTAAATCCAGGTGAAGGCTGTAACACGGTGTTGCTTTCAGGAATTAAATCATCAATCAAACGACAACCGTCACACGGAGGAGACTGGGAATAGAGGACGAGAGTAAATCTAGAGATACTGCAGAATAGATTAGTGTAAAACAGGGTGCAAATTAATTTGAGCGGGCATGGGAAGAAGGAGAAAAGGTTTTTGCGATGAAGAGAGGAGGAGTTTAAAAACATGTTGTTCATCTTTGTAAAAGTGCTGGGAGGTGTTTTAAGAAGAGTGAGAAGGTTCTGCCACTAACGGAGGGCCGTACGAGTGTCCCAGAACAGTACAGATGATTCACTATGGATGAAAGACTTTGAAGGCTCCAGGCTCTTCATAAGGCAGATGGTTGAACAAGGTGGTTTTTAAACAGCACAAACTGCCCGTCCCGTGCTTCAGGAGACACACACACACACACACACATTGAAGAGATCACCCTCAGATGTCCTGTCCCGCATCGTGTGACTGCTGGATTAGGGAAAAGGCCGATATTTCCCTAATGGCCTAATGTTGTGTTTGGCTGCCGCACGCATACCTGCAGTCTGTCTCGCATGCACAGCACACCTGCCTCGTCCCCCGTGAGCCCTTCCCGGTACAGAGAGGCACTAACAGAACGAGGAGGACCATTAAAGGGGTCAGGTCACCCGGGGTCATGTCGCTCTCGTGGCCGTGCATTAATGTATTTAAACTGTATAAACTCTGCAAGCGTCTCTATTTCCTCTCCACTGGAGGTCCACAGAGCCACTGGGCCGACCATTCCTTACACATATACTGTATATACATGTGTGTGTGTGTGTGCTTTGGGATTTTGGTGCGTGTGTGTCAATACCTCCAGGCTGGTTCAGTCAAACCCTGGACTGGAATTCAAGACAACCACAGAGGGGGGGATTTCCACGTCGCCTTGTTTGGAGCACAGCATCGTGCGTCATGCCGCGGCCGCATCCGCCTCGCTTCCTGGTGGCTACGGGGCAAAGGACGCTTCAGCTGGCGGTGAAGTAATGCCTGACTCACGCTTCAGGTAAAAGGCTTCATCAATTGATATCATTACGAGGAGGTCTCGCTTTGAAGTCCCAAAACGCCTGGGCTTCCAGTGCCATCCAGTGGTGGTTACAATTAAAAAAGGGAAGGTTTTCACGCGTCGATTTAAAAAAGGGAACTGAAAGCACTTTTCACTGCAGCCGCTTTTGAGATGTCCCACAGCGGGGTAGGCACAGGTGTAACCCAAAATCAATTGGGGTCCAATTCTATAGAGAGTGAGCCAGCCCACCGAAATGGAACGGGGCCTTGATTAACGCCATTAATTGCGCCGGGGTTTTCCCTGCAATGACGTGTCAGAATGGATGATGTGAAAAGGGACCCACAAAACCCAGTTTTTTTTTTTTTTACTGCACAATAACTTTTATTGCAAGATCAATCTGTATGTGAAAGCACAAAATATATCAAAACACTGGAAGATAAACTTGATTTGAACAAAAAAAAAGTCAAGACCTCCTCATATATGTACATGAAAGTGGATGAATGCTTTAGAAAGAACATGGTTCATACACCTTTCTACCAATAAATTTGCCTTTTTGGGACTATCCGTTCTTTGAATCAACGGTGTGTTCATAAAAAATAAGAATAAAAGGATGTTTCCCTTCATAAGTGTAAGTGATGTCACTGATCCGCTCCAATGTGTAAGCCTTGTT
The DNA here is from genome assembly GCA_038501785.1 of Myoxocephalus aenaeus. Lineage (NCBI taxonomy): Eukaryota > Metazoa > Chordata > Actinopteri > Perciformes > Cottidae > Myoxocephalus > Myoxocephalus aenaeus. Next base: position 1,842,862 of record JBAMJR010000100.1, read on the forward strand.
GAACCAACGTAGGTTTTCTTAGTAGATCTGAACTGAACCACACGTGTGTGAAGTACATGTCCATGACATTTGCAGGCCAGGTTGGGAAAGTCATAGGAATTTACTTCACAAATAGGAAGTTTCAGGAAAGTTACTATTCAACCGATCTTAACTGAGCCACATATACAGGAACTCATTATTTAAAGCAAATTTCCCCATGACTGTTCCAGATGTTTGTTTTTTTTCCATGCCTGAAAAATGCTATTTTAGAAACGTTCATAACCTCTTGACTCCTTTATAAACAGGAGGAACAATAACAGCAACGCTTTGAATGGACACGTGGCGTTGCATGTTTTTGTTTTACAACAAATTGGAAAGAAATGTGAAGTAATTTAAAAAGGATAACGTTGTTTGATAATGAGAGAGACATATCCAACATCCTGGTCTTTCATGTCTTCCTCAATGACCAGATGTCAGCCGATAACCCTGTGGACATAATGAGAACAAATTCCACGGCGCAAAACATGGAAACATTAAATGACCATGTGTCAAAAATCTCCCTGCAACTCATCCAACAATGTTCTGGCAACTTGTTGACCAGGATGCTTCCGGACCTTTTTATTTATTAATGCTGCAGTCAAATAGCTGACAAAAAAAAAAAGAAATCACCCCAGAAAACTAAAAATGACTCATGTCATCTCATAACATAGATAAACATACAAAATAAAAAGTTTCTCTTGATTATTTTTTCACTTATCCCTTTGTTACGGTCATATTCTAAACGTTACGAGAGTCAAATTATTCAGATTACTAATATTTTGCCCTGATTTACTGGTAAAAAAAAAACCAGCTGGGATTTACTTTATTCAGGTAAATGTTACATATAGATAATAAAAAAACAAACAATGGATGTATATGTTCATATCCACCATCAGCAGTCATGCATTAACTAATCAATAAAGTTTGACTAAAATGGACAAAATGCACTTTCTTTCAAACACACGTCGAGTCTGCTCCAGCCATCGCCAAATATTTCAGTGTATTACAATTTAATTTGCATTGACATATGCAGTAAATACGTACGGGTCTCGTTTCTTGTCAATTCCAATTGAAGATGCCTCTCGTCGCATGCTGATGTTTTACTGGAGGGGTTTCAGGTCATAAAGAAAACACAGAAGGGTCATTCACTGGATCCAAACAGCACCAAGTCTACTTCAGTCTGATACGATAGTAGATACTTCAATAAAAGATCAATTTAAATCACATTCCAATAAAATGACTAACATGAATGAGCCCTAAACACACATCAGGTTATCAACCAAGATCACAATGTTTATTCCCCCCTACATGGACATGATAAGGACAACTTAACGAATACCAACAGTGGGACTAAAGTCAAGGAGTTCCTACTCATAAAACATTTCTATACCAAACGTTTCAAACAAAGATCATCAGAGCAACAGAACCAGCTATTAGAGCGAGGGCGGATGAAGCGTGCACTTAATATAAATGTTCAGCTGCCGTACGGGTAAATAAAAGCAAGAGATTTACTTACAAAAAGAAAGAAAAAATGTGGTTTGATACAAGAGCAATAATTAGTCAAAATGAAGTTATATTTAGGTTAATCATCGGGGTGACTTTAATGACCTAAATTAGTTGGAAAAAGTTTACAGCCAAAGAGTTAAAACCATCCTTTACAGACAGCAGGAGGGTTGAACCGAGCGATTCGATTGGTTAAAGATGGTCTCTAACAGCCAACGTTCGGCTCATAAAAGGCTCATAAATGCAGGATCAGGACCGGATACGGGATCATAAACACATAAGCACGGAGCCATTGTATGCCTATTGTCATCGCGGCCCCTGATACACAAAGAGTGCTAACAATTATGTGGTTGAGTTCTTTATGGGGTTTCTGTAAAGGTGACGTGGTTCTCTGGCATTACACCTTATGATTAAGCCGTAATAAATAAGACGCTCCGTGTTCACGGGCTTGTAACCAGCTTTTAGTGCATTAGAGTTCAGTGAAACGCATTGAAAGCGGTGTTAATACCACAACATACTCCTGGTGCGAGTTAACAATCTATCGGCTTTGCTTTTTGACTTTTTGTTTGCACTGTGTATTACTCAAAACGAGTCCGGGCAGCTGCGTCGGGTTTATAGAGCTCAGCGTATTGTTTGAGAATGTTTTCTGAACTGCTCTTGTGATAATTGTTTTTGCTATTTCGCAAATCACCGTAATAAGTAAGAACTCTGTGAATTCACGCTGCAAAAAAAAATACCGTCAGAAATAAGTCTGGTCAGCAGGTTTTTATCATATCTGCAGGTTTTGGAGAACGCTAATATAAACTCATCTACTTGAACGTTTTGAAAGAGTATTGAAGGTAAAAAAGAAAAGAAAAGATAAATAACAAACGTCTCCAGTTAAAACATGGATAAAACTCAAGAGACTGACTGGAGAAGACGTGTGACAGTCGGGTTACAGCTGCACACATCCATGTGTACGTATGAGGATGTTATCGTTTCAAAATGATCATTTTTAATTAAAATATAGCAAGTATAGATCAATTAAGCCAGGACAAATTAAAATTTGTTTTTTTGCAAAGCTAAAAATGCGTCGTAAAGCCGGACGGACCATACAATAAACAAAGCACCACTCATCCATCAGCCGTCTTCACCATCGTGTGTACAACACTGCTAAAAAAAAAAAAAAACACACAAAACGGGTCTCTGATTCATCTCAGTTTACAGTCGAGATATTTTAAAGGCACATTCTGCAATATCTCCTATTGCATCGTTGACTTGTCGAGGGACACGCGGCGTCACGGAAGCGAAGCGCCTGAACCCAAACTCGGCCAATGTCGTAAAAAAACGGAGCGTTTTGTTGTTTGTTGATGTTTTAAAATGTGGGAGAAAAAACAATGATGTAACGGTGCCAGATACACATTTTTTGCAATGACTAACTTGACACTCGTTTTTGCTCTGAATACTTGTGTCACGTTGGCCAATTTACACGACCTGGTATTTGTTGCGGCCGTAGAGAAATCTGCAGGTGGCGCGAGTGTCAAGAACGCAGCAAGCTAACGCTCTTCCCTGCAGGAAAAAGCAACGGACATCTGCGGGTGCTAATTGGCGGCGCTGCAACAAAACCTCCCCTCCCTATAGGTGAGTGCAGGTTGGGCAGCATCCCGCCCTGTGTTTCTGAGTGGATTACGAACACGCTCCAGTAGGGGCTTCGCGTCCCAATTTTTCTTAAAAACAACTGACACCTGCATCATTAAATGGTTTTACCCACTTTTTTTTTTTTTTCAGCGAGCGCTCGGACCTTTTCCGTTCACTCCAAGTTAGCAATGGTGACGCAAATATAGGCAAATATTGCCGACTGTGCCTTTAAAATGTCGAGCGGGACGGAAAAAAACACACACGGGTTTGTTACTTCTTCTCAATCTTCAGTGTTTGTACAAAAGCCCAAAGGTCCTTGACCACCTGAGGAAGAGGAGGAAGAGGAGAGAGAGAGATAACAGCAGAAGAGAGAGAGAGAAAGAAACACATGAAATTAGACATCTTCCAAATGAAGTGCTGCACAGCCTTAGACATATATGACTCACTTTTACTCCAGCGTGCTTTTTGTGGGAACGCTGAGTGTAGCCGGGGCTGCTGAGGGAACGACGAGGGGTTGGGCGGGGGCAACAGCACATACCAGAGTGTATGACTAGGTGCTCCAGGTCTGACAGATCTCAGACCTTGGCTGATGAAACCAAAGCACTTCCACAGATGTTTCTACACAGTGGGATCAACAAGCTCTCTCCAGCCACCCCACCCTTTTCCACCCAGCCCTAGTGCCGGTCTGAAGAGCTTCCACCTGCTCTCATAACTGTACGGTTAACGCTTTAACGCGGCCAAGCCATCACAAAATTCATATTTGAATACCCCTTTATGAGTGACCGCCTTCTTACAAATACAGAAAACACAGCTTCACCATCTAGACTCACTGCCTGTGATCTAAAAAAGGGTTCTGGGTGATTAATTCGTGCTCCACAAAACAAAGTGCAGGGGGCTGTTGTTTTTCTTCTGAAATGACAAGCAGCATTAGAAAAGATTTAAGTCCTGCATTTAGGGAGAGAAAAAGCCCCTCTTTTGGGTTGGTCAAAAGGCCTTGAATGCCAAAAGAGACTGGTACCGTCCACATACCGCCAGTCCCTTCATTAAGGCTACAAAAGACACGCACTCTCCAGTAAATCACGGGGGAAAGAGTTCGCCTTGGCAGGTGTACTCCCATTCCATCTCGAAAGAGCCCGCTGACACAAAATGAATATAATTCAAAGTGAGCGCGCCGTGCCGGAGAGACGTTTGAGGCCCGAGTGGACAGAGTGCGGTACGAGGACGGCGTGAACGGTGACGCATTCCTCAACAAAAAAGAAAAGAAGAAGCTCTTAAAGCTCAAAATGAAGGCTGGTGTGAATGAGCCCCCCGGCTGCAAAGCAAACAACTGCTGAGTGTTTACGAGGCTAAATGCATAGATGGCACAAACACACAGAAACTTTGTAAATACATGTTGTATTCTGTCTGTATGTAAAATACTGCGATTGTAGATTCTTTACCGTTTTATTACTGTTCATTTATATTATTTTACTATGTGTCTTCTTGCTGATGTACTGCGATTTCCCCACTGTGGGACTAATAAAGGATTATCTTAAAAAGAAGAAGCTGGAAATTGATATAAATTGCATATTTATTAAGAGCAAAACGTTTATATAAAAAAAAAAAAAACATCTCAAAACTATGTGCAATCAATAAATGCGCAGGCTGCGTAATACATTAAAACTCACTTTTTTGTCGAGGATTTTCCAAGAACTCTTCACGTAGTTCTCAAACTTCTGCTCGGTCTTCGGGAGCGGTTTTCCCTGATGGTAAAAAGAAGAAAAGAAAAAAGCCCATTAAATCATCAGCTTAAGCGCGCGTCAGACATTCAATTAAGAGTGGCAATTTGCAAAAACAGAGGATGACAGCCTTACCTCCTTGGCTGCCGTGGACAACCTGCTCTTAATCTCCGTCAGAGAGGGAGATTTAGACGGGCCGGCCTGGGGTTTGTCTTTTCCTGGGGCAGGTGTCTTAAAAAAATATATCAACTAGATAAGAAACACTGATTGATACGTCAACTAGAGAGAGATTTATAGAGCTGTAGATTAAACAAAGATAGCTTCCTATTAGGGCCACAGTATATCTCCTTTTACTCGGTTAGTTTTCTTCTCCCGTGTTCTCACGTGAACTCTTTTTGGGGATGGATCCAGTCGCTGACCGACAGCTCTATCATGACCCGTTTAGTCTGGGTCTGTGTTTACGGGCTTGGCGTGGGCAACCAGCTGGAAGAGGATAAAAGCACCAGAAAGGACAACAAATTCTAGCCTAATTACGCCATCCTTTTTTTTTTATACATCGGGTACAAATTATGTTTTTTATTGTTTGCAAGCAGGAGAGGGCAAGCCCCGACTCTCCAATGAGTAATAGAGATTCTTATGTTCCTCTGATGTCAAATCCTAACAACTGGACTGGAGGAATAAAAGTTACATTTATTTATTTGTATTAAAAATCATGCTCAAATGTATGACTTCCACAAGCGACCCTCCTCTTCATCATTTCTGAACTCGCCGGCCCCCCGCAGGTGTGTTCAGACCCCAGAGGTCCTCAATTAGGAAGTGTCTGGATGTGACACAACAACAACACAGACACACACACACAGAGACACACACAGAGACACACACACACGGCGTGACTGCATGTTACACAAGCCATGGAGCTTGTCCCTGCACGTAAAGCCGGTGTGGAATCCAGTGAAATTGCAGGTTTCATCGATAGCCAGAGACGTGATGTGAAAGAGGAAAAAAGAGACGAGCAACTCCTCGAGGCCCGCGAGTCGGACAACGGCATCGAACGCACCAGCAGATGGACAGTTCAGAACACTTTATTACGGTAACACTGCAGTTCAGGAGCTCAGTGGGTGCAGAACGGCACCGACAGTGTCGGGGGTAAAGGTCACGATTCCTAAAGGAATTGTAAGTAGGTCTGAATATAACTGTTTGTATCAGATTTTCACAATTTTTTTATACGGATTTCTACTTACTGGTTCTGCTTTTCCATATTATTATTATCAGAACCAAAAGTATATTGAAAGCAAAACAATTCATTGTTTATTTTAAAGCAGATTAAAAGGCCGCTATAAACACTAATGTGTCAGAAGTATAAGATGCAGGCGGAAGTGCAGGATGACAACATTTTGCCGTCAGTAAATAAGTTCCTTTGGATGTTTGCAATCAACAAATGTCATGTGTTAGCACTTCTTACTTCAAACACCTTTTGCGACTTCAGACTGTTAAAAAACAGGGTGAGACTCCAAATAGTTAAAAGCAGGTGAAACTAAATTCTCTCTCTCTCTTGCAATCATCTGTCCCTGTCCCCAAGAGAGCAGCATTTTATAGCACAGATCAAAAGGTATAAAAACGGGAAGAAACCCCTGACGCACACATACCACACTACAAAAGAAAACGGCGCATATGCTGCTGGCTCCCGGCCAGACAAATGTACTACGTATTTATTATTTATGGGAAGCTCTCGACTTCCAAGGGACAGCTGTGGACCCGAAAACAGCTGATAAACACACAGCGCAAGCTTTTTCATCTGGACCAGACACTGATTACAGATGCCACGAGACACGGAACTTAATCACAAGCACACCATCATGTGATGCGGCGTCTCGTCCCTTCAATCCAGGCGCAAACACATGGTGCGACACTTTCCGCGTGGCACTTGTCATTTCGTCGGAATGAGAGCTGCGGAGGGGGAAAAAACCTGTGACTGGAGTAAATAAAAGGAGTTTTTTTTTAATGCGAATGCCATGCAGTTATTACTTAACATCCTTAAACTCACGGGAAACACAAGAGACACAAACAACACAGGCACCTGCTGCAACACGTGTCAAATCAGTCGCTAAAACAATGACTCACACCCTTTTGGGATAAGCCCGACGCGAGCGGCGTGTACACTTTACGACCGTGACGTGCGCTCGAAGGCATCGTCTGCTCCCAACGCATCAATCAAAAAGACGCCAGCTGCAAGATAAAGTGACTTCAGATCAGTTAGCCGGGTTCTCTCACGTCCAGCCTGTTGCACGCTGGGCCGCGGAGAGGTGAGAACGGCGGTTTGCTGGCAACACATCTGACGGGGTTTTCGATCTAATGACCAGTCACCTGCGTTTAGCGGAGAGAGAAAGAAAAAAAAAGAAGAAAAAAAACAGACATCCACGCCCGCTTCCCCGCTCCTCGGGGGCATCTGGAAGCGCAAGCTGCACCAGACATCAAACGCTGGTAATGGGGAGCAATTGGGAGAAGGTGTGTCCAGGAAGTGAGGGGTGTGAAGAGGTTGTAGAGAGGGAACAGTTGTTGTGGAGAGGTGGAGAGGTGGAGAGGGGAGGGTGGGGGGGGGGACGCTCCACGGGCCAGAGGGTTAAACTGGCGGGATGGTTTGGGCAGATCGGGCTGCCCGTCGGCTAATCCCCCAGAGCATTTCAAGAGCCGCTGTGTTATGTCTGGACAGCGGCCACTGCAGAATTAGCTGCACTCTCCCACACACACACACACACACACACACCAAAAAAATAAACCCCGGGGGCCCTGGGAGGAGGAGGAGGAGGAGGAGGAGGAGGAGGAGGAGGAGGAGGAGGAGGAGGCTTTATCGCCTTAGAAATCCAGCAATCCAGAAGCTCCGCGTTCAACATGATACAAATCACAGAGCTTTCTATCAAGACGTCAGAGAGGAGACGACAATGTTCTCCCGGCACATAACGAACGCCTTATCTCAGCCGAGTCTCCGTCCGAGTATTTTTTTTTTTTTTTTTAAATCACAGTAACATAACTTGTGAAATGTGTAAGCCCGCGGAGGCGCTTGCCAATTTAGATTTCCCTCGTGCGTATGTGTGCAGCAGGGAGTTGGAGGGCATCAAAGTGGGAGGGAGTGTGTGTGTGTGTGTGTGTGTGTGTGTGGGGGGGGGGGGGGTGCAACTCAAGACGTTCGGGGTCAGGCTGAGGGGTCACGGGTTTAAACCTTGCCTCAGGAAACCCGTTTGGAGGTCAGGTGTGTTTGCTTAAAGAGAGGCAGAGTTCAAGCTGTGGGTTTTGAGAGGCGGCCGTCCAAGACATTCCATCCAAGAAATTAACTATCAGGTTGAGCTAATTGCAATGTGCATTTATCACATTCCTTGGCTGTGTTTTTTTTCCACCTTTCTTTATTTTGGGGCATGTTTTAATTGTGAAAGCCAATAAATGTAGACAATTACCTGAAGAGACAGACACCTTTTGTCCTCTCAGGCTCGGGCTTGACCAGAATATATTTCACACAAAAAGCTTTTTGAAGCGCACTGCATTGTGCAATGCGTTTTGCTTGCAGGCCGTATCAGGTTGTTCGCCTCAGACTGGCTGTCAGAAGTGGGAGGTCCAAGTCCGTTTTACAAAGAAGTACGAGGTTTTTACATTTGTTGCTCTGCCCTGACACAATACATTACGTGCATGCTTATGAGGCGTCTTTTAGGAATTGAGTTGCTGCGAACACAATGAATCAGTCAGATAATCCCCTGCACAAATCTAACCAAACTAATTGTTTTAACAATAGTAAAAAGCTAAAGAAACAGGCCTAAGATGGGGGAGACGGATGTAATATGGAGTTTTTCCAGATATCAAAACATCACATTATGTTGTTTATCTGAAAAAAGAAAACAGGTCCGTTTTCAGTGAATATGTAAACCTGGTGTTGCCCACCCGTGTGCTGAGAAAGTATCCTAATAACTGACCCCTGATCTGCAGCAGGCGGTCAATCGACTAATTAAATAACCGCATAGCCGACCACACCGGACGCCGAGCCGCTCCTACCTTCGTCTGGGGTTTCCCTGCCGGTGCCGACGGTTTCCCTGCGGGGCCGTTTTGTTTCGCCGGAGTCTTGTTGGGCTTCTTTGCTGGAAACTCTGAGCTCTGAGAAAACAAAGAGCACAACCACAAACCCGTAAAGAAAGACGTCTCCAGTGCGACGGCCCGATGCTTCAGAATCAGAATCAGCTTTAATGGCCATGTCAATTTGCACATACATGGAATTTGACTCCGGTTTCACTTGCTCTTCGTACTTTTTTCACACACACAATATACAAGATAAATATAAAAAATATAAAAAAAATATAAAAAGGACATTATATATTTAAAAATATAAAAAGGACATTAAAGACTTTCAGGAAGCCGCTCAACTCGCATGTAAATAAATACGTTTAAGTAATGAAAGGAGAACAAGAAAAACTACTTTCTTCTAGTAAAAGCAACTTTTTTTAGTGTCAGACAATTTTAAGCTCAGGAAATAAATGAATCATCGCAGCATGTTTACTGTACATGTTTGTGTTTATCTACACTTCACACCTCACATACATAATTTGCATTTTTGCACTCTCCTATTGTTTTTTTATTGTTTGTTTATTTACACCTCACACACTTAATATACACATACATACTTGCACTTTTCCACTGTTTAAGTTAAGTTTAATTTAATTCCTAAATTAATACTCTTCTTTTTTCTTTCATCCCAGCTATTTTATTTTATTTTTATTAGTATTATTATTGTATATATCTTTCACCCCTGCTGTTTTTTTGTTTTTTGTTTTTTGTCTGTAAATTGCTGCTGGTCGACACTAAATTTCCCCTTGGGGATTAATAAAGTATTCATTCATTCATTCAGTAAACCAAACCAAAAAGTGAGAGGGGAGCATGGTGGGCTTCTAAAAGAAGCTGTAAATGTCATCAACACTTCATAAAAAAATAGTGCCATGACTAGCTTTGAAGTAACTGAATGAAATCTCTCAACTCTGCTGCAAAGTTTAGATCGCCGTGTACATATTGATAAATTCATGTATTCATACACGATCGTATCCCTTGTGGGTTAGTTTCAAACTCTTTGTGAACGCGGACTTTCCGACTGTTCCCCCCTGACATGTTATGTTGAATATCAAAATAACCTTCGGGGCTTTGTGTCATGTTGTTATGAAAACTCCCATATCAAAGCTCTCATTGCCGAGCCTCTTTTATGGCTGACAAATACATTTTTTGCCGTGTGAGCGTAATGTGAACCACATTTGTAGTGAAGCGCAATTCTGGTAAATTCCCTTCGGTCTTTTTGCCATGAGGTGTTCGCGTCATATTTTAACTCACCCTTTGCAAAGTCGTAATAATATAAATCAACGCTGCACGTGTGAACTTTTGTTAAAAGCACGTTAACCCGTATTCTACAACAAATGATGTCGTTCTGAAGGCTAAAGGAGCAGCGGCGGTCCTGATGTCAGAGACACAATGTAGCAGCAAACACCTTCTAAGCCACATAAAGACATCGTGGAGTAACGTCTACCTGAGAGGAGACCGAATCGGAGCTGTTATTTAAACTTGTGCGTGTTTACGTTTACGTAGCCGGCCGTGCACGCGCATCGCCGAACAATCGCCACCGCTGCGCCGCGCTTACAGCCGATAGCTAACGCCGTCATCGCCAAAGCGTAACACCTACCCCTCTCCGATCAGATGCTGGTCATTGTTCTCCGCACTGGAGGCCTTTCCTGTGGCTCTCAGTCGCCTGTGTAATTACCTCGTAATAGCCGAGGCAAGTACCTGCATTTCCTGAGCGCCAACCCCCTTTTTTCCTCGGAATGGGCTAGAAGTGTAATTGCCTGTGTTGACATAACTGCTACAAAAGGCAATTACACGTGTTATTTCCTAAAGCAAAAAGCCTGGTACGAGAAGATGCTGGAAGGAGGTTCCTGTGTGGTTGCCAAACTTTTTTTTTGTGGAAAATCAGGAGGGATATTATTAATACACAAAGGACATCCTTTAATGAAATAGAGGAACATTCCTCAAATCCTCCATAGATGCACCTCAGTGTCTGATTGTTATTCTGAACTCTGGTTTTAGCCTTTCCTTTCTGTGTTTAATATAAATCGTTATTCACCAAATCACTTTGCTTCTCCCACAGTTTTTGCACTATATGTTATATGTCTAATTTGTTTTTGCACTATGTTTATATGTCTTTGCACTATGTTTATACGTTTCTGCACTGTTTATACGTTGTTTATATGTTATATGTTGTCTATTTTTACTTTTCTTAACTGGTGCACTATTCACTTTATGTTTCTGCACTATGTTTATATGCTGTTTATGCTATGTTGTCTAGTTTATATGTTTATATGTTGGTTATATGTTATATGTTGTCTAGTTTATATGTTTATATGTTGGTTATATGTTATATGTTGTCTAGTTTATATGTTTATATGTTGGTTATATGTTATATGTTGTCTAGTTTATATGTTTATATGTTGGTTATATGTTATATGTTGTCTAGTTTATATGTTTATATGTTGGTTATATGTTATATGTTGTCTAGTTTATATGTTGTTTATATGTTTATATGTTATATGTTGTCTAGTTTTTACTTTTTTTTTCTAAATGTTGCACTATTCACTTTATTTTCAGACAGTAGAGAAACAAAATTTCAGGTCTTCTGTATGTTTGCACAATATGGAAGAAGTGACAAATAAAACTGACTTTGACTTTGACTTTGACAAAGGGAAGTTCACCACTAGAAGACCATTTTTTCACAAGATGGGAGCAAAGTCACTGTGCTGCTTTGTGTGATGTTTGGATAGAGAAGTTAGGAAGGTGTCTCTGTCGGAGTGAGGACCTGCTTATGACACATGACCACATGGAAACAATTAGCAAAAAAAACTATGTTTCGGTAACTCACTCATTACCCCACTTAGTGTCTTCGCCGCGTTCTTTGTTAAGACTAGTTGGAGGTCAGCTACACGACTGCAAAGAATGCTGAACGCGAGGCGTAGCGGTCTGGAGGCTCACAGACCTTCAGCACCGCAAACTATGTCGCCTTTTTTTTGCCAGGAGTCTCCTTAAATAATCAGGTAACTCAGATTGTGTCTTGTTCTCAACACCAACACTGGCACAGCAAAGCTGCTCTCTTGTCAAAAATGATGATAAATCATCTCAAATTGAGGACGTACGTTCATGACAATTCTGTCAAATTGCAATTCAAACATCGCAAATACAAAGAAGGCAAACACGCGGCGGGCCACGTTGACCCCCCCGAAAGGTTACGCAACTCCACGAACAGGTCCGCGCTTCACAAATGGCAGAAAACGACGTCAACGACACACGCGACCCAGCGGAAAAACGGCGCCAGGACACTTTCAGTGGAGTGCAGTCGAACTTAAAACCGAGTTCAAATATTTGTCGATACCAGAGCCACTGGAAGTTAGATCATTGGATTCTAAAATTAGCAATTTGTCCCAATTTCCTGTTTGGATGAAATATTTCTGATCTTTCTGACCGAGCATTTGATAGCAACTGTCCGTACACAATGCCTCAGACACATTTTGGTTGGTACTTAAAACTAAAACTACATTGACATATTGCTGATTTAGCAGTCCAAAACATGATAATTGCTCCCAGCCCTACTTTCTTAAGTTCTTTCATTACTAAAGAATGAGACGGGGATAAGAGAGGAGGGGTGAAGAAAAGGATTAAGGTCATGGAGGGGGGAGGGGGGGCGAGGAGGCGGAGGTGGAGGTATTGGAGGAGAAGACAACAGAATAAATCAACAGGTGACAGAAATGCTCAGCTGTCATCTGACCCCGAGGCGAGGATCGGCGCTCACGTCGCAAGTATGCGCATCTGCCCGGCTTTGATCTTTTGCCTGGCACAGTTTGCACTTGGATAGCGTGTTTTAACCCCCGCCCCCACCCCCCCAAACTAAAAAAAAAAAAGAAATCACAAACAGACACCGACGTAAAAAAAAAAAAAAAACGAGGCAGATACACACACATGCACCCACACACTTGCAAATGATTGTGGTAACACGCAAAACAAGTGTTCAAAGGGAAAAGGGCCAGGTGCAACGCTGAAATGGCACGAGAGACGATAAAAAAGGAGCAATCATATTAACAGTGGGATGACAGAGGGACAAAGATATGCAGTGTTACAGAAAAATGAGGGAAGAGGTTTCCCATAACTGGTGTGTGTGTGTGTGTGTGTGTGTGTGTGTGTGTGTGTGTCTCTTTCTCTGCATATGTATTGTAGATATTCTGTCAATGTTTGCACACCGTGCAAGTATGCATGCGTTACTTACACATTTACAGTAAGTGTACGTGTGTGTGTGTGTGTGTGTGTGTGTGTGTGTGTGTGTGTGTGTGTGTGCAGGATAACATAGTGCCGTCTTGTTGGTGAGACGGTGAGAATTCAAGCAGATTACAGAGGAGAAATCCGATCATTACGCCACACAGACCCTGTGTTTTACTCGGAGGAAAACAGGTGGGTACATGAGCGAACAGGATGGAAAAAAAAAAAAAAAAAAAAAGTTCCATGTTTTGTCTCATAGGAAAAAAGGTGGACGGTCAGCGAGTGCAAGAATGGGAAGGGCCTGCTGAAATGAAATGCGACTATAGGATACAGTCTGTGGGAGTTTGCATGGGGTGGTAGAAACAGAAAAGGAGGGAGCGGGCAGAACGCAGACACACAGAGGAAATTCCTTTGACACACACACACACACACACACACACACACACACACACACACACACACACACACACACACACACACACACACACACACACACACACACACACACACACACACACACACACACACACACACACACACACACACACACACACACACACACACACACACACACACACACACACACACACACACACACACACACAAGCCCGTGGCTACTCTGACACCTGGTGGACAACTGGTTTAGTGTGACATTTAGTTTGGTTTGAACCGTGATGGGAAATGAGTAACAAACACTGCCAAAAAAAAAGAAGTCTCATTTCAATCTATAGAACTTTATTCAAACACAATCTAAAAATACAAATGCTATTTAAATTAGTCGGTGTTCATAAGCCAGTAACTGAGAAGCTGTAAACGTGATCCCTTGCTTCTAAGACACCCGAGTTCTTTGCTGTATGTGATGTAAAACAAATTATACATGCATGATATCATTACACACCGCATGGTTTGAAACTATCACGTACTTGAGGTGCCGACATGTATGAATACAAATATACTCTCTTTGCCTAATGTCGACACAAAGAAGAACAAAAACGAAAGAGGAGCACGCTTACTTTTTTTAGCTCTTTTCCGGCGTTCTTCTGAGGCTTCGCATCATTTTCATCACTGTCGTCGTCGTCGTCATCACTACGAGCAAGGAGGAAGAGGAAAAAAAAAAAAAAAAATTAACTCAGGTAAAATGCAATATGACGTGCACAAATTATAGAAAAATAAATAAAAATATTCCTTATATTATCTGTGCATTGAATTTAAGATTTTAGGGAGATAAATGTGTGTTTTTTCCCCGCATTAAAAGACATACTCATCATCGTCCCCATCACTGTCGTCTTCATCATCCTCGTCAGAATCCATCTTTAGTTTTTTCTGCAAGGAAAATTAAACATGATTTTTTGTCAGAAACATCTTTAGCGTTTTACAAAAGGACTGAAGAGTAATTTATTATTTTTTTAAGTTATTATCTTCGGATTAAATAACAATAAACCTTTTTAAATATTGTTTAGCAAACAAATAAGCACCGCTGCTAAAGACAAGTTTTTAATAACCTTATTCAATCTTGCAATCATGTAAACTAAAAATAAAGTGTAGAAATAGGTCTGCGGCTAAAAACACTGAGGTCGCTACCAATGGAGGCTTCTTCCCCGACATCAGGCCGGCCGGCCGCTTCACCGGTGAGCTGTTGTTCTCCTCTTCATCCTCTTCATCCTTCACGCCTACAAAAGCAAACACCGGTTACTCGCGATGAATTTGGTTTCTCTCAGATTAACCTGGACAGGACTACATTATCGGAAACAGAGAGTGATATTGTGTCCACAAGTAAATGCAAAAAAAAAAAAATCTATCATTTCGAAATAGACCGTTTAATTTCTTGTGAATCAACATAGAAGTATTTAAAGCAAAGATATTTGTAAAATCTTTGTTTGTGATTAGTTATAGTAAGAAGAGTAGCACCACACACACACACACACACACACTGCTTTTCTTTTTTGAAAACCTTCCTCCAAAATAAAGCTAACCTGTTACCTTGACTGATTTAGTGTGAAGTACGTCTTGTTAATGATGTGAACTGTGAGTAGAAGCAACTATCAGTAGAAGCAGCTGTTGCTAAATACTCACTGACAAAATGCTGCCCGCTGATGTGAACTGGTCCAGAACCAGACTGGAGGCGGAAGGTAACTGGAGGTGTGATCTCAAATCCACCTAAACTCATCTAAACAAGGAAAAAGATCACAGTCACAACAACAAAATATGCACTTTAATCACTTTTTGCATCCTTTATTGGGATGCAGAATTCACATTCACGTTCTACACGGCTGGTTTCAGTTTACTCCACAGCATAGATGAGTTTTTCTTTTCAGTTTTTGTCATTTTATTAGGATGAAGAGACATTTTTCTTTTAATATTACAAAAAATTAAAAGTATACCAACTATTGTTATCGATTATACATATTGACTAGTAATTCTTCACATATATACCATTGAGTAGCCCCTCAAATACTTCACCGAATGATGTCAGTCACTCACAGAGGGCAGGACGGACGGTTTCAGGACCACCAGTGGCACTTTGGTAGTTTTCCCATCATACGTGAGGCCTTCGATTTCCACCATGTGGAACTTATCCTCCGCCTCGGCTCCCAGACACACCTGGAAAAGCAGCACAGATGACCACCTGCAACACCACCACCTGCATGGCTCCATATTCTTCACTATCGCTCCTCCTGATACCCTTTGACTGACCTGATGCATATTGATATTTCCCGTTTAGGTCATTTTTTTCCATTTTGTGGGTTCAAGCTGTTAAAAATTACCACCTAAGATTTTATCGGTACGGCTCTAATTTTAGGGTGAACAGGTTTCTTGCTTTTATGTTTCACATAAAAAAAATGCAAACATTTTAATTAAAAACAAACAAATACATTTCAGAGATCCATTTGGTCTTTTTTTCAAAATTATTATTTTTGTTTACATCTGACAGAAAATGATTTACAAACCATAAATAATGAAAAAAGAAAAGGAGATTACCATGTGAAATCATGGAAATTACCAAAAAAAACATGTGTAACTACAGTCCCCTGGACGTCATAACTCTGTATGTGTCCAAAATATGAAACTATTCTATCAGAGATTTGAAAAACTTATTCAAGCTTTATGACCCTGCAATTAAAAATAAAAATAAACTATATTTTCTATCAGGGGAAGAACAAGAAAACTGCATCAAACGAGCAGACATCATTTGGTTTAAGTCCATAAAAACACACATGAATAATGCATAAGGCATCTATAACGCATGTAATTACTCTGTAACTACTACTGCAACATAAAGTGTCCTCCTTACTGCTTTGAGTGACAGCTGCTGCTCCGTATCATCGTCGTCTACGTCAACTTTGAACTCCCGTTTGTCCGATTTCAGGGTGCAACCTTGAGAAAACGATACGCGCAACGTGTCACTAAACGTTTCCCTCGAACAAGACGCACACATGCATTACATAGTTTGCACACAACACCCGCTGAAGCTGCGGTATCCCCGCGCCTTGCTCGGCCAGCGAACAAAAGAGCTGAATTGGCGCGAGTAAAGCGGGGAGTTAGCTTCACTTCCTCCAGCTTAAAATTAATAAACTACTATTTGTGCGTTATGACGAGAGAGAAATGATGTTTGTGTAACCGAATATGTTTTAAAAGGTTTGCCAGAATAAGCGAGCTCACCAAACAAGTACATTTGTGGTCTGCACAAATCTGAGATATCGTCCTCCATCTTTGTTGTAGGTGGTTACACTTCCGTAAACGGGTGTGACGGAGACGTCGCTGAGCCAATGGGAGAGCGGAACGTGCCGCGGTTTATGAACGCTGGAGCCAATAGAATTAAAGACTGGGCGGGACAAATGAATTAGTGCCTTCTCGTGACTCAACACTAGGTGGAGGTCTCGTAATAGAGAATAAGTAAATAACTTAAAAACAAAAATATGAAAAAATGATAACCTCAATAATCAGAAAGGTTTTAGGTCATGCATTATATTTCAACAGAGAATATTACAGTAGTAGTATTACTATTTAGTTATTTAGTTAGCTGCTTATTCACTTAAATATGTGCAAGGAGAGGGAAAGCAATACTCATCATGACAGTTAACAAGAAGACAAATAATCTTGACTAATTTTCAAGTAAGCTCTATAAAATACAACCGATTTTCTCAATATCTGCATGGTCTTTGAGTATTCTGTCTTCTTAATCCGTAATGGCTTCCTCAAATACGCTTTACAGCTTTTTATATTAAGATTGGGATATTCTCCCTTATGTCTATCACTTAATGCGCTGTTTGGACTAAATAAAAGAGGCCTTTGGTCAGTAATATTAAAAGGGCAGCCCAGGGGGCAGTTGTGGTACTAAAAGAGTCTTCGGTGGTGGTTTAAAAATATTGATAATAAAAACGGAGAGCGGTCGCAGATAGAGAGAAATTAATATGAAACTCATCAAACTGCACACCATCTGTGTTATCAATAGTTTGTTTTTGGGGGAGGGGGGGGGGAAGCCCCGAACAACTTGTGCATGAAGATATTTCTATTTTTGGTTTGTGATTTTGTGTCTTGTGAAATATATCCTCTTGTAAGTAGTATCATTTAAATCAGATCATTATGTGGCTGAAGGATTGAGGATGTAAGTTGTACCCTTCCTTTATATAATTATAAACTAGACAACATATAACATATAAACATATAGACAACATATAAACTAGACAACATATAACATATAACCAACATATAAACATATAAACTAGACAACATATAAACATATAAACAACATATAAACTAGACAACATATAACATATAACCAACATATAAACATATAAACTAGACAACATAGCATAAACAACATATAAACATAGTGCAGAAACATAAAGTGAATAGTGCACCAGTTAAGAAAAAGTAAAATATAGACAACATATAACATATAAACAGTGCAGAAACGTATAGACATAGTGCAAAGACAGTTGCAGTTGTAGTTCACCCACGAGGAATGAGTTGTCTTCATGCATGCCTGAAAACTTGAGAAGGCATTAATGTGTCACAGGCTGCCAGGACACGTCCGCAGATCCGTTCTCATGGCAGTTAGATGTTGTTGCACTTGGACTTGGCGAACACATTTACTTTAGTGCAGATTCCTGAGGGTGGAGAGATATAAAAAGGTCCATTTATTAAATCAATGCCTGTTTATATATTCTTATATTCTGGGTTTTAAAATGACTCATCATAACATGCCTTACCACTAACGGCACTTACTTTGCACTAATGTTAATAGGACAATGTTTATACCTCCGTGTATATATATATGTGTGTCTTTAGTCCTTCTATGTCCTCTTGTATGCAAACATGCATCACTATTTGTGCAGTGTGTGCATGTGTGTGTGTGTGTGTGTGACTGAAAGAGTGTGAGAGAGGGTCATGAGAGGTCGGCAGGTCGACTTCTCTCTGAAGTTTTGCGTCACGCTGTCAGGCTGCAGAGAGAGTTCCTCATTCTTCACTCCACTCAGAGGATGGGACTCCATGCTCCAGGACTTTTCCTGCTTCAGCAGCCGACAGTTTAAGTTGAATAATCATCATATTGAAGAGTACATCCAGAATATGACAGTATATGTGAATATTTTGTCAAAAGTTCCCTATGTGAGCTGGTATTTAGAGACATTCTGGATATGTTTGTATATATAAAAAGGCAAACAGAAACAAAAAGGGAATCAGTCCAGCCAATCCAGTCACCATCATTTGAAAGAGGCTGTTTCCACTCAGGAGTTTGACCTCAAAGGAAGTCACATGACATCGTGAAGCATCATATGTGTTTCCTGAGAGAAAATAACAAAAGTAAATAATGTGGGGGCGTAACATGCATCTCCAGAGCGTTGTGGTCGAGTCATTACTGATGTTGGGTCGTCAATGAACGGCTTCCAGAACAAATGGCTCTGAATGGGGTTCATGTTTCACATCTAGTGAAAGAAAAACCTCTTTTTTTTTTCATTTTCATTTGTGCCCATTTGAAGATTTTCACAACTCTGTTGTCACACATGTTACAAACCCCGTTTATACTGCAAGAGCACTTCAAACATCAGAGGGGAACGTCTGTACGGATGGTTACACGTCACATCGGAGGCCCGCTCTTAGAATTATAGATTCTACAACGCAGGACTAGTCCCTCTGCTGCAGAATTCCTCTGCAATATGCAATCGGTATGTTCCGAGGCAGCATTTTAAAGTCAACAACCTTTGGACAACAAAAGCCTCACATGTCAACACAATCAGCATCGATCTGGAGTTTGGCAGTCTGAGGCGGCCGCTGCTGACTTCTACAATCTGGTGGCTCCAGCAGCTGAGAACCACTATTATTATATATTATGGTATCAAGGAGGGGAAAAACACAGAATGTCAACACCAGGCTGATGCTCGTATTAGTCAGTGTGGTGGAAGAGGTATTCTGATTCTTTACTTCAGAAAACGTACTAAATACACACTGTGAAAATACTCCACTACAAGTAAAATTAAATAAAAGTATGTCAACGAAAAATGTACTTAGGGCACTTTTAGTACTTACATGATGTTTCTGGATTAAAATGATTGCTGCATTAGTGTGTATTTACTGCTGCGGATGTGTAAGGTTGTGCAAATGCTTTACTTTTGGCTACTTTAATACAGCAATGCTTCCTATTCTATAAGATCTTCATACGTTTGTAGCGTCGCTGTCTTTTGAGAACCATGTGTCGCTGAGAATTCAAACTTGTCACGAGCTCAGAAAAACAGTTGTCAGCTTTGTGACGAGGAATCTTTCCAGCTGATCCAACATGATTTTTAAATGGTTTATTTAGCTTTTCTCTCAACACATAAAGGACAAGGACATACATGGTTACTAAAAAGTAACTGTCGGACAAATGTAGTGGAGTAAAAAAAAAAAAAGACAACATTTCCCTCTGAGGTGTAGTGGAGTAGAAGTATGACGCATTAAAGGGGTAAGTACCTTGAATGTGTACTTAAGTACGGTACTTGAGTAAATGTACTTACTTACCACCAGTATTTGTCATGTGTGGTAGAATTTTTTATAAAATAATAATCCCTTTTCCATCAAGTCACAGTTAAACAAAGATGTTGAATAAACCAGACTAATCTTTATTTCCTTCTTGCTTTGTATAAAGTAACAAACGTGTCACTGAAAACATCTGAACCATGTTGAGGGACTGAAATCTCAACGCTACTTTGTTCCAAGTATGCAACTGCAGGTGTTTTCTGTTCTGGTTCGACTTGCTTTTGTATAAACAATCTCTCCCACAGAAGTCTCCTCTGCTTATGTTCCCTGTGCGACGTCATTGAGGTGTGTGTGTGTGAGCTCATCTGTGGGAATGACACCTTATTGCACGCCTTGCTCGTTGGCATTAGTGTCGAATAAACTGCAGAATGTTACAAAGGTTTGATGTGAAACACGACATTTGCTGGAGGCCGAAACCAGAATAAATGAAACCGCTCTCCGTGAACGTTGAAGGCGACTCGAACGTCCGCTTCTGTTTGCCGAGAATGGAAAGGAGTGATGGGAGCAGACGGAGCGTGACACGCAGCTCAGCTCAGCGCACGTCTGTGAATAGTTTTTGTTGGTGGCCCTGTTCAAAACAGAGCGCTAGATAGGAAGTCTGATACACCCCGAGCCTCTCTTGTTCATCTTGTGTGGTGACATTTTATTGGATAAGGACAGGGCCCTTTGGCGGCGAGAGAGAGGGAGAGGCAGAGAATAAAAAGCCATGACAAGAGAGGAGGAGAAAAAAACTAATCTTTAAGCACCTGTAGTAAAACACAATGCACGGTTTTGAAAACAGTAAAGGCGAGGAATTTTTCTAAAATGGGCCAAGTCACGTCTTCAAGGCAATCCGAGACAAGAGAGATGAAAGCAGGAGGAAATGGGGGTTGAGGGAGGCGTCACCTGGAAAAAACTGCCTGCTATTGACAGGATCCCAACCAGGCGAGACACCCTGAAAAACCCACTGAACACAGGCGCTGTGTTCCAGACTAGAGACGGCGGAGGAGGGGCTGCAGCTGCAGACAGCTGTTTCCAACCAGATCATCAACCTGCTGTAGTGCTGTTCAAAAAAAAGGTGCAAGATGTTTACCCTGGAGTTCACAACATTAAGCATGTCATAAAGGTGAAAGACGTCTGTCATCAGCATGCACGGGGCCAAGATCAACAAGAGGCTGACGGTCCAATGACATGCAGCGGTTGGATGTGGAGGAGAGGCCGTCGGGCCCAGAGCGAGGCCCGATTTACTGTGACGCTCATGGCGGCGAAGGCTCATTTACGAGCAAGGAACGTGAATGATGTGTTTTCTTGTGCTTCGAGATAAGTCCTTTGTTTTTGTTATGACTTATAAGCCTTTTTCCTGATAGGGTGGATGCTGTGATAACAAATGTTTACGGCTGTCTGGTGTCTATGTGGCCATGATTCACATGGACAACAATGGAAGCCAATACCAGAAATGGTGTGGGCGCTACTATCTAAAAAAAAACAGTGTTTTTCTTTCTATTTCTAAAGAGAAGGCTGGTTTCATTTAGGTATATATTATACGTTATGTGTACACAGATTACATGTTTCACCAGAATAATAAATACATAAAAAACAGTGCTATAGCTCAAAAGAGACTCCTATCCCAACAAAAATATGAAGATGTGATGATAAAGTTCGTCATTCCTCTTGTAGAACTTAACCTGATTCATACTACGTGTAGTAAACGGTCTCTTGCAATAATTGTTTTCCCCACCATCCAAGAACAGCATCCTATGATAAGTGGTTATAGCTATAACTGTGCTGACTGTGTAAAAAAAAACTCCAACAGGAGGGACGGCCATGACAAAACCAACTTAAAGTGAGCCTTCCTTTCACAGGAACAAAACAGGAGCATAAATACAAAAGGAGGCCGCTGCATTTAAAGCGTTCCCCTTGGCAGCTGCACAACTTGCACTTTACTCTCATTCTAATTTAAGCAGGCATCAGTTCTCAAACCTTTTATTTATCCGGGGAGGGTTTCGCCGAGCGCGCCCCTCCTCCACGCTCGCACCTGGGAGCTGTAGTCATCAGTTTTTATGGCTAAAAAAAAAGGTATTGCGCTGTCCTTCTGATACATTTCCGTGGTATCTTACCTTTGGGTGGTTTGAAACTTTAATGTGTAATCATAGCTAAATCCCGCGAGGCTAACTAGCCCGCTAAAATCATAAAGTAGTATTGCGCGGTTTTTCGCGACGGTGACAAACAACAGAAAGGGCAGCGAGTGAACGAGACAAAGAGACGGGAGAGAAACAAGAGAGGTTCGTCTTCTTTTCAAAAAAGTCACAATATCATTTAATATAAAACACCTTTAAATTGAACATAATGAGGAATTCGTCATCAGGAGTTCCACCAATCCACTAACCGCGTGAACGCCGCAGTCCACGCCGGCGGCAGCCGACTTCAATGGTACTTCCGAGTGCACACAGAAAAGGGTTTGAAACATGCATTTACTACATTGTACAAAGTCGAAAGCGGAAGAAAAAAAAAACAGGAGGTCTTTTTTATTTATTTTTTTGTGCCGTTTACGGGCAGAGAGCCTCTGCCGCCTCGTGAGGGATCCGGAGGCAGAAGGGAGGAAGGGGAGGGGGAGGAACAGTCTTGATAGTTGGGCATGTACAGAGGTGTCCATTTGTTTCCCGGCACTTATGGATAAAGTGCCCTCCTCTCTCTCAGACCGTCAACTGAAGGGAAAGCGGAAACTTGGTGTAAGGCAGGGAAATGACTCAACACACTTTAGATATTCAAGATGACAGTTGCTTATTAATCTGGAAAAACAGCGACGTCAGTGCGGTACAGTGTTGCGAGGGCCTTGGCAGTAACAGATAGCTGTCTGTCTCTACACACACATCAATGAGTGAGGAAGCACAATGCCCATTCAATTTTTTATTTTTCTATGACATTCCCATAATGGTGCTGCGTTTTTGAACGTCAGACGTGTCACAAGAAGTCTGACGAGATTCTTCCCCTCCTGTCCTGTCACACTGACGACGCTTTGATAAACACATTTCATTCTCAGCGACGGAGGTCACCTTACTGTCGTCGGCCCAGGGCTGCAGGTTCTGCAGGGCGTAGAGGGAGGAGTTGTGCAGGCACAGGGGGTCCGGCTGCAGAGGCTGGCTCAACGTCTTCTGGAAGGCTTCCTGCTGAAGCTGCAGCATCAGCCGGTTGGCCTGCTGCCTCTCGGCCTCTCTCTCCTCTGCAGTCTGTCTCCTGGGTGGATGGGGGGTGGAGGGGGAGACGGAAGAGGCAGAGGAAGATATAAGACCTCTGTACTCTTAT
This sequence comes from Myoxocephalus aenaeus, assembly GCA_038501785.1. Taxonomy (NCBI): domain Eukaryota; kingdom Metazoa; phylum Chordata; class Actinopteri; order Perciformes; family Cottidae; genus Myoxocephalus; species Myoxocephalus aenaeus. The sequence goes on from JBAMJR010000100.1 coordinate 1,866,330, forward strand.
GGGGCATGCACACAGGATTTATTAGTGCTGCATTGTTCGCAATGTCTGTCTTGTGTCCTCATAAAGGAGCAATAACATTTCTCTTTTAATATTTATATTTAAGCAGTGGCTGCCAAACTGGGGGGTCAGGACCCCCGAGGAGGTCGCAAGCTAACGGAGACACGCAGATTTGCAGGTTCATACTTGTATATTGAGTTTTTAATGTATGCTTAAAAAACACGTTATTTTTTCTACTGTCTACCTGCATTAATTTTAATGGGCATCTGATTGGATAAAGGTCTTTAAGAAAATGACTCTCCCTTGACTTATTACCTCAGTAAACATTGGAAACATGAGTTCATGCTCTTACTCGCTAGTTTTCTTAATTGCAGCATGATGTTCATTTAGTAAATGATGTTCCCACTTAGAGTCAAATAGACCATAAATCAGGGTACGCTTGAGGGCGGGGCTACCTCGTGATTGACAGGTTGCTACCACAGCGTTGTCCGATCGGAGAATTGTCCTTGTTTTTGTCTTAACCCTTTCACGGTGTGTTTTCACTTCATGAAAGTCAATTGTAACATGTGGAGCTAAGTACAGCCTCTGGTTGTACTTAGCTCCACCCTCTTGAGTCACTTCTGGTTGCAAAAAAACAAGATGGCGACGGCAAACGTGCCAAACTTGAGGATTCAAAATGGCAGCCAACAAACCAATGGTTGACGTACGGCTGTGTCTGTTTCTTATATACAGTCTATAGGAGCACCTTTGCAAAGGTAGTAATACTCAGAAGGAGGGTGGTTTATACTAATTACTAATTATTAATTAAATACTATATACTAATAGACTGCATGAGACATAAGAAGGGGAGACACATTTACTTATTTCACAGTTTGTGTCCAGATAGCCAAATGTATGTGCACAAGAACTAAAACAGTTTCATGTTATGTCCCCTTTAAATCTCTGTATATTTTTCAGATTTTTATTTACTTTCTTCCTTTTTTTAAATGAATGATTGCACCCCCTCAAAAATTACTTTAATACATCAAAAGAAAAAACATTTTGGGTTGAACTGGTCACAACCAGTAACATTGCTTCACACGCCAAAATGGCAGGAAACCACCACATTAAAGGAGGTCAGACAGAAGACGATTGGCAACCGAAAAAATAAACAAAGGTATTCAGAAATGGAAATAATACCGGCCTGATTAATATGTATGATATTTTATGGTGTTTATTTCTTTTCTTTGGCAGCTAGTCACCGTAATGTGTCAAAAAGCAGGAAGTCAAAGCGATAAAGAAATCTAGAAAAGCGCATTACATAAAATATTAAATGTGCGAGTGAAACCTGTTCCTTTGCAAACTGTCTGCTTTCACTGCATGTCCCCTTCAACACCTGTGTCAGACACTTCAGCTTCAGGCTAAACAACAGCTGATCAGGATGAGTGACAGGTGCTGGTGAGGGGACGTGACTAAGGGAGGGTGGGGGGAGGCACAGGACACATCCTGCCTCAGGGAGAGAGACGTTACAGAAGAGCGAGTAACGGTAACACACATCCTGCTACCTTGTGTGTCTGTGCACACAGACACACACAGGAAACAGTGTGCTTTTAAAACATCATGCTTTTAATGGAAACGTTACATTGCTTTCTGGAGAAAAGCACAACCGGAAACCTTTAGGTATCGGCAGGAAGATGTTTATCAGACTTTGTTGAGTATTTTTGAATCTTAATCAAATCAAATCTCCTGACAGCTGTTTGCATTGGTCTTTAGGACATTTCCCCATCTGTGTGTTTGTGCTCATTTCAGCCAAGAAAGTGTTTTTCAACCATGCAGATTAAGAAACAACGAAGACTCTACAACATGACGATGGTGTTGCTATTAAAGCAAAACCACAACAAACAAATGATCGCCGTCAAAATAAACTACACAATACAGATGGCAGGTATAAATCACAGGAGGAAGCACACCTCTAAAACACTCTTTCATGCACACCGACCTCCATCCATTAGCCACACATTATTGTTAACAGCATTATCATAATCCGATTCCCCGGCTGTTGATTCGATCATCCTCTTGTTACTAGCGTAGTCGTCACGCAAAGACATCCCTCATGCTCGTCCTATCAGGTGCACACTACAGGGAGATGGCATAAATCTAAGCAAAACTATGAAATCTGAAGAAAAAAATGCAGTTATGCCAATTCCCTTGTTACTTGCGACAAGCTGTTTGGTCTTGGATTCAGTTTGGCGGGTTTTATTTCCCTTTTTATCACATCTTTTAGTGAAAAAAAATACCTCTTAGTTTTTTTGAAACCACTTTAAGACCAAAGCTAACTCATAAATGTTAAGCAGCCACGACGGAAGTTTTTAAGTGTTTTCCATGTGTATTGAATTGAAAACTCAGCTTGAGGATCGTTTAAACATTAAAACCCTGGAAGGTAATTTAGCCGTTTGTAATATACGCTTATGAAATATGTGTCCTGTCCCTTTAACGAAGGGCAGGGCTTCATAATTTTATTCCCTATACTCATTTACTTCCAAATGGCGATAAACAACAGTTAGAATGAAGTGAAGTGAGTGTGCGTGCATATTTTTGTGTGTGTGTGTGTGTGTGTGTGTGTGTTTTCTGTCTATGGACTTGGCAGTCCATTCCTCCTGTGAGTGTTTCAGTATTGCTTTGGACAGCATCTTTCTAAAAGGCCTTTCAGGAGGCTCAGGAGTAATTGTGCTTGGTCAAGTGAACTGGCCTCGGCTGGCAGCTCAGCTAAGCAAAAATAGGTGTTGTGTTGTACGACGCCTCGCCCGCTTCGGCCGCGGGCCGCTTTGCTTCGCCTTCGAAAGTAAAACACCGGTAAGCATTTTGGACACCCGAGAGCAAAAACACACCGTGTCGATTTATGGCTCGGGGAGAAGAAAACTGGACGGAAGGAGCGAACATCCTGCCCTCATAATAAAGACAAACGGCTGCGGGAAACATCCACCACGGCCTCTTTGTGTTGCTTAAGTACATCATGAGGGAGGATGAGGTATGAGCACAATTTGGCACGTGCAAAGGAGAATTGGGGATGCTTTGGCTTCATTATTCTCCGCTCTCGCACCAGATACCACTTCTAAGTGCAGGCCTCCCGCCTCTTACCCACGTCTGTAATCTTACCGCCATTTTGTCCGTCTGTTCTGAAACCAGGTCTTGACTTGTGCGTCCGTCATCTTCAGGGCCTTGGCCAAGGTGGCGCGCTCGGCCGACGCCAGGTACTTCTGGCGGTGGAAGCGCTTCTCCAGCTCGCAGATCTGCACCCGGCTGAAGGACGTGCGAGGCTTTTTCCTCTTGGGCGGCGTCCGGTTCTGGTAAGGGTGGCCGATGCGCCGGGTCACGGAGAAGGGTGACAAGGCTGCGGCGGGAGGAGGGTGGATTTAGTTTGATTGTTCGAGAAACTCCTCGTTAGCGTTAGCTACGAGGTTATCGTAACTAATTGATTCATATCTGCTCGTGGAAGGAACCGCAGCTTCTGAAATATCAACTTATTTCCCTTGAGGTTTCGGTTTGTCTATGTTATAAACACAATTTTGCTTTCCAGCCCTTTGGTTAGATAAAATGATTGTCCATTTTGTTCTAACTCTGGAAAAGCCAGCGTCGTTTGGGGAGTCTCAGAGAAGGCCCAGAAGCTGCCAATTGACGAAGATAAATGTAATTACAACTAATATTCCCCTGCCAGATTTTTTGAAAAACCAAAACAGCACGCTGGTTTGTGAGGAGATGACGTTTAAGGAAAGATCAAAAAGAGATGGACATTTAGATAAACAGCATCAGCTCCAAACATTGAAAAGCTTGCAACATGGTAATAAAGTCATGGAAGAAAGATTTAAACGTCTGCTTCAGCAATATGTTTGACATTTTCACAATAAGACAAAACAACACTTTCAATAGCTAAGCTACACACACAGATAGCACTATAAAATCAGCTGTGAGACAGGTGTGTGTGTGTGAGGAGGTGCGTGAGGAGGCGGTGACTCACCTGGACACGCCCCCTTCGGAAAGGGATAGTCTGCTAGAAGGCCACTGCTGTCTCGCAGGTGAGCGAGCTCGGGGTAATAGCATTTAGCCAACGTCTCCACGGTGCTCCAGACGGGGACCCTGCCCATGTCTCCCTTGGGGAGAGGACAGAGGGACCCCACGGGCCCCGGGCCCCCTGCGGCCTCTCCGGCTCGGCTTTCCTCTGCCTGCTCCCCTAAAAGGAAAGGGAGAGACACATTTAGGTCCCACATCTGGAGCACAGCAGCCGCCGCTGTGCGGGCGCCAACGCATAAGCGGATAATCACATTCTGCGGCCTAAACGCTGAGCAGAGTCGACTTTAACGTCGTTTGCCGAGCGTCTCTTAAGTTAGCGTTTGGGAGGGTTTCGCTCCAAAATTACATATCTGCCATTTAGAGAAATAAGTGACAACTAGCAGGGTTACAAAGACAAATCCAGCATGCTGGTCAGCCAATGAGGCAAGGTCATACACATGACACTGGGGTGAAGGTCAAAATATGATTTAAAAAAACCACTATAATAATATCAATCTACTTAAAACAATGCAACGCGCAATCTATTCACATACTTTTACAATTTTACAAGATATTTATCATATATTCCAGACAAAACATGAAGCATTTGTGACTAAAACTAATAATTACAGGATTGAACATGAAAAATGACACAACTTCACACATATAGTCATTTCAGAGTAGACCTAATTTAAAGCTATTGCTGTTGAATTATTAGTTACACATATATTTGACCCAGACTGTTGTCTTGCCAACTGCTTTGTCATCGTGTGTCTTCAACAAAATATGAATATGAATGTGAGCATACATTGTGTTTTTCCCCGGCGGCTCACTTTCACATATCACTGTATCTGGGTATTAATAACAACTTATCTCCTGCATCATAAAATATCTATGAATCCTGTCTATTTTGTCAGCCGTGGGTAAACAGAAGATCGATAAATGTAACGAGATCGTTTTTGGCCATAGATCCACTCCTGCAGCCACATTCTCAATGTGGAGGCCGAATGGAAATCAAGGGAAAGGAAAGAAGAAGAAGAAAAAAGTGGATAAAAAAAACAAAAAACTAGAGTTTCTGTCTCTGTGTGTCATTCCTCCCCAGCAAGCTGTTTCACCTCCTGTCATACAGGCTGTTTATTTGTTTTTGTTTTGTCAGAAAAGCTCACCAGCAGCCAAAATGAATATGAAAAAGAAAAAGAAAAACATCTGCATAGGTGTCCCCTGAGGGCCACGAGCTGCCGCTCCCACAGTTCCAGCGAGCTTAAAAAATTAATTTGCCACGCAGGCAGGCAGGCGACGACAATCTGAAAGTAAAATGGAAACATCGTTTCCGGGGAGCCGCAGATCGTCCCCTGATGGTGCTGAACACGAGTGGCAAATTGAGGCGTGCTTGAGCAAATGATTTGTAAAAAAAAAAAAAAAAAATCAAGATGAATAGCTGCAAAGTGCTGTTACAGGAGGTCACATTAAGGGAACATCACCTGAGTGTGTATTAGCAATGCAGATTTAGTGCCTCAAATGAGAACTCACTGCCTTTTATTGTGTTTTGCACTGGATTTATAGCGTCTGTGTCTTCTCTTTCTGCCTCTCATTATTATCTTTAATCTCCTATGGTAATATCCCTATAATATCATTATCGGGTTTCACACCATGTGCTGCTCTGGTGCTCAATAATAGTAAAACTGGTAATGCTATCCCTCTAATATTCCTTTCGGGACTTGGACAGGCATCTGTGGTATTTAATCATGGGTTTATAGTGACACAATTCCCATGATGTCTCTGATATTCAGGCGCTCACAGCAGACTGCGGCACCTTTATGGTGACTTTATTGCACTTCATGGTATGTTTTCGACGCCTCGTATGATGGCTTGTTCCTTTGTGACTTTTCCATGATGTATATATATATAAATATAAATATAAACACGTTTGTAATCAGCCCCTCTTTGGCTGGCGTCTCGTTGCCCCATGTGCAGCCTTATGGGTCACATGCTGAGAGCGAACAGGCCTGTTGTTGCTCCCAGCGGCAGCTCTGGCTAAATGATACTGCATTAGGTGGCTATTTCAGGCCATCTGTGGGCTAACTAATGGACCAGGCGCATACGAGCACGTTCACAGGCAACCCAAGTGGAGCTCCGCGTGCAAGCAGGAGCCCTCGGACCCACGACTGAGGAACAAAAAAAGAGAAGAAGCTCGGCCTCAGCGTGCAGAATGCTGAGAAATATATATATATATATATATATATATATATATATATATATATACGGGGCAAGGATGCTGTGGATGCTGCGCTAGTCACGTCTAGAGGCGGGTTTATTTGTATTATTATTAGTGCAACTATAAGGAATGTTGTAATCAAATTAAGACTCAACTGCATCAGTCCTAATGAAATTATAGGAATGTATTCTTGTATTTATGGCACTCAAATGTGTTTATGGCGCTTTTAAATTAAGCCAACTGTGTCTTTCATGTTAAAAAAGTGAGTTTAAATCACCTGTCACTGCAGCATTAAAGTAGATTTAAATACAATATATATATATATATATATATATATATATATATATATATATATATATATATATATATATATATATATATATATATATATATATATACAATACATTTAATATCCTGAGATTAAATGTCCCCAATCACACATACAGATTATGCATATGAATATTAAATAGATCTACTTGTAGCGTAATTTCCTATAATGTATGTTGCAAGAGACATTCTAAATCCCACGAGATAAAACGCGATTGTGGTGGAGTTTTTTTTTTTTTTTTCGTATGTTATAGGATTTTTATAATTTCCACCATGAGAATAATAATTAGTCATGTAACATTACCTTGAACGAGCTAGGGGGGAAAAAAACAGTTAAACTGTTATTGCAGCGTTTGGTCCAGATAGGTATGACGTCGTGCATTATGAACCACATCGCAGCGTGTATTATTATTAAAAAAAAAGAGAGAGAAAGAAAGAAAAAACGATCTTTTTTCTTCCCTCAAATGAAAAAGAAAAACGAGTGAGAATGCTAAATCTTCTGCTCGTGTAATACAATTTAGCATAAGCATATAACAAATGCTACCGCGGAGGATATGTTTCCCTAATAAAACCAGCGATACTTAATAACACTTCCCGGTGACAGCGCCTCCCTTCCCCACTGCGGATATTACCTCGGTGGCAATCTAATAAATATATCCGTGAAGGATTCTAAAGGGGATATTGAAATATAACATGAACATATATTGCTATTTATTACACTATACGGGACAAAAGGCAGGGCCACCGTCTTCTGTCACACCGGGAATCAGGGCCGCGTGCAAACACGAGCAAATAAAATCACATTGTGTTGTTCTGCTCTGCCATTAACACACACACACACACACACACACACACACACACACACACACACACACGGATGTATTGGAGAGGGAAACAGTGTTTGATTGTGTTGTTTTTCATCGGTGCTACATGGCCTGTACTTCTGTTTATTGTCAATATGCCCGAATGGTCCACTTTATTTTGTCATCCTTTATAATCCTATTATAATTATAATTATTATTGTTATTATTACAGTAATAGTTTACTTATTGTATTAGTGTTTGGCCGTCGTATAGGGCTATTGATCATTTGTGTGAATTGAAACTGTCCACATTATGTATGAGTAAAAACACGTTTTGAAAATGAGTTTGAATAATATACAAGTATTTATATCGGATGAGTATTATACAATACAATGCATATTTTATACTTACTTGCTCTGTCTTGCGTTTTCTTTTTTTCCTCGATTTTTTTGTTTGTTTGGTGTGTTTTTTTTTTAGGTAATCAAAATTGTTGCCGAGCATTAAGCAGGTTTAAAAAAAAAAATTACACATTAATTTTAATTATAGTAAAACAATTAAAGCAGAATGGCGCATGAGGAATAACGCTGGAGTCTCCCAAAATACTACCACTACTACAACTAATACTACTAATACTACTGCTGCCTACTGATATTAATATTAACCTATAATAATAGTAATCAAACATTTGCGCTGACATTTGGATGGGCTAATAAAAATAATAGTGTAAATATGATGAAGTTGCCCTTAAGCCATGTGATGAATACACAGAGGAGCTGGTGATCAGCAGAAAGCCACGAGTGAATAAACAAGTATTAGTTTCTTTGAGAGATGGATTATTAAATGATTCATCTCGCGGCCTGCAGCCTAAATAAACCCTCCGCGTCCGTCTGACGCAACTTCTCTGATTTATAACGTGAATTTAGGCCACGAGGACGCGCGCAGAGTGAAGCACGAGAGACGCCTATTGTGCAATTTAAAAGGTTTCGTTTACATCCCTGCAAAACACACACACACACACACACACACACACACACACACACACACACACACATACTCCCAAGGCTGCCAAAGCTGGAAGCCTTTGGCTAAATGTTTAGCTGTTTAAAGCTGCACGGGGCCGGTTTGTCCTCCTCCAGTTTCAACTCGAAAAGAGAAGAGGGGAGAAAACACAACGGAGAGAGAGAGAGAGAGAGAGAGAGAGAGAGAGAGAGAGAGAGAGAGAGAGAGAGAGAGAGAGAGAGACCTTTAAAATGGTGCTCTGCCCATCAGGATAGATGATAGTCCATTTGATTTACGGCTTCTTATAGGAAACAGAGCAGGCTAAATCTGGATAGTGAGTGGGCTGTGTGTGTGTGTGTGTGTGTGTGTGTGTGTGTGTGTGTGTGTGTGTGTGTGTGTGTGTGTGTGTGTGTGTGTGTGTGTGTGTGTGTGTGTGTGTGTGTGTGTGTGTGTGTGTGTGTGTGTGTGCTGATCAATACAGTGGAAAGATATAAACTGCGAAATAATTACAGCGACACAAAGCTGGGAGAAATTAAACGAGAGGCCCTCGGTGACTATGAGGAGAATTGATAAGCCTCTTTACACTGTATCTTTTTGCAGCTGACATATCGTCCCCCAGTATTTAATAATTAATCAGGTGGAAAGAACGGAATGGTGAATATTTAATGCGTGGAGAGGTGGGGGGGATCTATGATGCTCTTCTTCATCTTCATCTTCATAAGGATGAGGTCATGAGAAGCAGACCAGTGGCAGCGTCCCCTCCCAAAAACTGAATGAATGAAGAGAATAAAACACGATGCTTCACTCAAGAACTCAATTGTGTAGTTATTTAAGATAGTTATTTCATTTTGTATTTATTTAATTATTTAACATCATAGCATTATTGCTGTTGATCAATATCTTTGTCAAAATAGATAAATATATTTTAAATAGAAGCCTGAAAACAACGCGATTCATCGTTTTTACATGTAATAAATAACAGCATGAAAATGTTGTAACTGTATGTGAAACTGAAATCAAATGTGAGCAAATATCTACAATAAGACAATTAAAAAAATCCTCGTATACTCGTTTTTAATTTTAACTTTAGATAAGCAATTATTTATTTAACATATTTGTGTCTGCAGTGTCTTAAAAAGAGGAAATAAATCATAAAAGGTTATTAAGTTAAAAATGAACTCGACAAAATATATAGCCTACAAAGTAGCTGTAGTATTGCTGCACCGTGATATATATTAATAAAGGGCAAAATAAAACTGAGGCTTTTAAGTGGGAATTATGGAAATTATTTTTTGAGAACTACACATAATTGGAGCTTTGCTTTTATGTAATATCTACCTCTAAATTATAATTATAAATGCTACATTACTTATAGTACCAACCATTGTGAATGAATAATAATAATAATAATAATAATAATAATAATAATAATAATAATAATAATAGGTGTAACCCGTTATTACATGTTAACCTGCCACGTGTAATTACTATTATGACTCATCTCTCTGCTTTCTCAATTGGCTCTCAGACAAAAAAATCAAAAAAATCCTCATGAAAAGCCAGGCAACGTCGTTATCCGTCATCCGCAGTAAATGGAGAGTGATGGTCCAATACTGATTCATCAGCACGTCCATGTCAATCTCTGCGCTCGTCCGTCAGACTGCGCTTCCAGCGCAATAAAAGTGACTCTGCGTGCGCGCACAGACGATTCGTTATAGATTACAACCTAAAGACGGAATCAGATCCACATCTGCAGAGATATTAGGCCCAGTTCCTCCTACACAACATAAGAGGAATAAAAAACACACAACTCACAACTACAACTCTTCTCCGGGCTCGTTCTAAAAAGGTGTGGAATGCGGGGTGAAGGTGCGTGTTTTGGGTGCTGCGGGGTCACGGGGGGGGTCACTCGTTACCTGTCAGTCTCTCCTTGGCGAACCTCCTACTGCTCTCCATCCACGGGAAGGTGAAGCTGGCCGCGGCCCCCATCCCCATGCCGGGCACCGAGGCGATGCACGGCGGGTGCGCGGAGGGGGGCGCGTGCGGCGCGGCGGCGGCGGCGGAGGGCGGCGGCGGCGGCGGCGGCGGAGGCGCCATGGGTCTGTGCGCCGGCACCCGGATCACCCCTCCGGCGCCGCCCGAGTTCACGTTGACGTTCATGTTCATGTTCATGCTGACGTTCATGTTCATGTTGACGTTGTAGGAGCCGGCCAGGCCCGCCGCCATGGAGCAGGCCGGGTTGTAGACGCTGTTGTACCCGTTGCTGTAGACGTTGGGGGCCAGCGCGTAATCCGGGTCGCCGGTCCGGTTGGGCAGCATGCAGCCGCTGGACTGGTCCGAGCTGTTGAGGATCTGGTCGATCCCGAAGCTGATGGGCTCATGCTGCTGCTGGTGCGTCTGGTTCACCTCCTCGATCCCGGTGTGCTCCATAGTTTGTATTTTTGTGTGTTGCCGGTGGTGTGTTTTTGTCAGATGTGATCATTCAACGAAATGTTTGTAGTTGCGCTGCAGTGTCGGTAACAGTGTTTGGGGGATTTCAAGCATCGACACGGGCCGGATCTACTCCCAGGAAACCGAGAACGTGTCCAGCGCTTTCCAAAACCTTGCCATTATTTTTGTCCAGCATCGGGATCGGGGGTTCCCTAAATGAAATGCCTCTCCATCGGGCTAAGAAAAAAGCGTATCCATCTTTAACGGCGCGTTCTTTCCCAGAGAACTACACACACACACACACATACACACACATGCACACATACAAGGCAGCCTAGCAAGAAGAAGAAGAAAAAACACACAACCTAAAGATGCCAAATGGTTATCCTGAGTACTTACACACACACATCACACACAACAAATCCGTGATTCAGTTCTCTGGAGAGGCTGGATGCGCTTTGTTCGCCCGCTCTGAGAGGGACGGTCCATATACGCAGAGGACACGGCGGGATACCCGTGGCTCGTCGCATCAAAATACAGCCGCAGACGGAACCAAACAAACCCAAAAGGAGGCGGCGGGCGACGCGCTGACCTCGCCGGCGTGGATATTAATTGGAGGTGAGAGCGAGCGAGGGCTCTGTTGTGCTGAATGGAGGAGAAGTGCGTTCCAGCAGGTGAGACAACCCTCTGCGTAAAAGCTGCCATTCGGTCATCCAGCCAAACCTCGCCTCCCTCTCTCTCTCTCTCTCTCTCTCGCTCCCTCCCACCCTCCCTCCTCCTCCTCGGTAGGGTAGTTTGTGTTTGCTCGGTTTTCTTAAAGAAGCCGCAGCTTTGTTTCTTTTCGGCAGCTCTCCTGTGGAGGTGGTGTGCCTTTTAGTGGCGCTGGAGGTCCGAACAGTTGCGCGTCTGCGTGTTAAAAAATACTGGAAAGGGTCCATATGAAAGGAGTTTGGTGTAATGTACAACTGCATATTATTATTATTATTATTATTATTATTATTAATATTATTAATTTAACATTTCACATGTCACAAAGGATACATTTTAACAGTACAAATATTATTGATATACATTTGTTTTATTTATTTATTAATTGTTGAATCTTTATAATGTTCCTTTATGAGTATGACACTCAGTTCATTTGGATATTTTTGTGTCCATCCTTATTCTGAGACTTTGCATATTATGTTGGTTGTTTTGTAGATGTTTGTGTTAAAAAATATTCTTAAATGTATTCCCAAAAGGATGTAATATGTCACCGTCTTTACATTTAGGCCTGTGGAGTATCTTCCATTATGATAATAATAATAATAATAATAATAATAATAATAATAATAATAATCATAATCATAATCATAATCATAATCATAATCATAATACTATGTTTGGTATCGCCTCCTCTCTGCCACCTGACTGTTTGGACATCATTTGGCACAACACGTGACAGCAGGTGCTCACTTGTGTTCAAGACAGTGATGAAAAATGAGTGTGTGTGTGTGTGTGTGTGTGTGTGTGTGTGTGTGTGTGTGTGTGTGTGTATGTGTGTGTGTGTGTGTGTGTGTGTGTGTGTGTGTGTGTGTGTGTGTGTGTGTGTGTGTGTGTGTGTGTGTGTGTGTGTGTCCAAGGACCCCATAGAGTTTCCCGGTACACCACTTTAGGATCCACCAATATTCGGATCAATGAACACTGAGCGAGTATAAAACGAAATGGCAAGACGATGCTGGAGAATATGGGCCTGAATGGGATCCCCTTATTGTTAATGGCAGGTTACATCAGTACACTGTGTCCTACCAGATGCAACAATAATGAACCTGATGTATGTGTTTGTGAGAGAGAGAGAGAGGGGAGAGAGAGAGAGAGAGAGAGAGAGAGAGAGAGAGAGAGAGAGAGAGAGAGAGAGAGAGAGAGAGAGCTGCTGAAGCAATAAGCTGTTGCGCGCAATGAAGCCATAAATCCAGTGATATTGACGGGAAATGTGCAGACTACTGGCCTGATTTAAAGCCACTGATAGGCCCATTCCAAACAAAGTAATGAAATGTAAAGCAACCGTAAGCGATATTTAGCCTGTAGGAAACAACATGGAGGCCCAGGAGTGATATAAAGGTTTTACATCTGCAGATGAAGAGGAAAGGATGGATAGATAGATAGATAGATAGATAGATAGATAGATAGATAGATAGATAGATAGATAGATAGATAGATAGATAGATAGATAGATAGATAGATAGATAGATAGATAGATAGATAGATAGATAGATAGATAGATAGATAATTAAATAATAAATAAATAGCAGCTGATGCACCTCGTGGAGCCAAACGTAAATTGCTGATTTGCACAAATTATTTAACCTTTCTCCGCCCGGAGCGATGACGCGAATGTCCGGGGTCTCAATTCAATAAAAATGAAAAATGTATTACAATAAAGGCATGACACGGAGAAGAAAAAAAACGGATTTAATGTATCACCGTTTTATTACGCACTTATTTCACTTTCCGTGCGAATAAAGATATCTCTCCACTGCACGAGGTGGCTAGGGGGAAGCATCAAAATCAATTGTGTGAATTCAGGGCCATATCAATAACGTGCGGGGGACGAGAGCGGCTGCTATTAGGCCTGTTATATGTTTATATGTTTATATAAATATGTTTATGTGCGCGTTACAGTCAAATGAATAGCGACGAGAGGCCGCAGATCCGCTTACCGACAAGGCAATCGGCTGTTTATGCAAAACCGGGGAGATCTATCGGCCCGGAAGGCGGAGGGATACTGTGTGGAAGCACCTGTGAAGTAACACGGCTCTCCGATGTGACGTCTGGTCGTGTGTGTGCACGAGCACAGGTGTTTACGCCAACGCAGGGGTTCCCAAACACCTGTCTGTCTGTCTGTCTGTCTGTGCGTGTGTCTTGAGTCGCTCAAACGTCATGCATTGCCTTAATCTGACTCTTTTCACCGCATCGAACTGTTATAATGTGAAGTATAAGCCAATTTCCTCCTATTTATTATATTATATTTTACTTTAGGCTTTGGGAGATATGCCCCAAAACCGTTTCCATATCAAAGACCCACAAGTGGTGACATGTTCAGATTCAGATCAATATTATTATCTCACACCCTGAAGCCCACAGTAAAAACAATGGTATGACGTATATAATATAATAACATATACTCCTCAAACACATCGAGACTGAGACTGAATAAACAATAGTCAAAGAAAATACAAGTATAAATCCACTTCAGGGTCAAATATGATCTAATTATTAGATGTGTATTCATTCTTTTTGTTTAATACAGTTTCAGCCAGACATGGACACTCATGACTCTTCTTTATGTTTTAACTGTGTCATCGTGTAAGAACAGAAAACAGTGTAATGACGTCACATTCTTCAGGTCTTTACTGACACATGAAGACATGTGTTGTGTTGGGTTATGATTATAATAACAGTGACAGCAGTAGAAGTTATAGATCTGCCATGCACGTGCCAACATTTAAATGTGAGACCCCCACATTTATCAACACATGGACAAAGCACTTTTTTGTATTTATTTAATTGTTTATTGCTGCAGATTATTTATTATATTTGAGACACTTGAGACCAAGTGGAAAGAAAATCAAAAAAAAAAAAGAATAGTTTTATTTTTCCACACTCTGCTATATGGGAGAAATACAATTAAAATCCTCATAACTTGTGTTGGATATTTCCTTTCCTCGTCTCCTCCCGGCGAGGCTCTCTGCCAGCGCGTTGAGCCCCGATGGTTCAACTGTAAACCTCTCCTCGTCAGCAGCGATATCTCACTTCTCCTTATTGAGCCTGACAAGCAGCGCTCACGCTCAACAACACACCAAGTGTCTTGTTTCATTATTCGCCACAATTTCACTGCGATTAGTTCCCACGAGCTGCTGTTATAATGAAGCATAAGGGAATTAAAATCATTTTTAAAAGTTATCTGATTTCTAATGTGCAGTTTGGGACTCTTCAGTCTGATGTGTCACATTTAACTCCACGCAATGTCTCATCAGATGATCAGTTTGCATTATGGACTACACATCACGGCTACACTAAATAACTACTAAATGATTCTGTGCTTTTATTGAATCTGCAAAGTAGCCTTTGTTACTCATCTGGCTTCTAAAATGACGAGTAAAGGTCTTGTTTTGATCACGTGCTCGATAAGAAAATGAAGTGTCAGCCTAAATGTATCTAAACACCTTTTGCACCAAGCTGTCCACTCGGTTCACCTTCTTTAGACGCACGTGTTTGCGCATTTAATGAGATTATTTAGCATGAGCTGTTTTCTCTAAACGCTTTGTTGAACTATACCTTTATCTCTCTGTCTCCTGCATGTGACCTCAGTGTTCCCACCAGGGTCATTAAAATACGATCTAATAAGCCATAGCTGCGAAATATGAGGGACATTAAACGATTATGATTATTTAAATGGGAGATCCCTGACTTATTATAAGGCTGCCACTTGAAAAAAAGAAAACAGGCCAACAGGAGGTCTACCTATAGCTCTTCAATGCACACGTGACATTATGTTGTGCAGGATTGTAATCAGCAATTTTACTAATGCAATAAGGCCCCATTGCCAATTAAGGTACTCTCTCTCTCTCTCTCTCTCCCTCTCTCTCCCTCCCTCTCTCTCTCTCCATATGAGAGCCCCTCGCTGACTTTGCCCAGAGGCGTTGTCTGTGGTTGCCGGCTGTGCGTGATGAATCGTTATCTGCAGGCCATGCTGCTCGTCTGGGTAATAAAGTACCAGCAAAGCGGAGACAAAAGGAATTTGTCACAGTTGCCTCCCCGATATATTAGCGACCTAGCGGTCGGTTTCAGCCCGCGTTCGGGGGACCAGGGGCCCGCAAACTAAATTAAAACGAACAGTGCATGGGAGAAAAGAAAAAAGAACAAATGGAGTAAGCGTCTCCATAAATGTTGCGACTCAAATGGAAGCAATACCTCGATATTACTTGAGTGAATGTGCGCGTGTTATGGTTATGAAGATGATTACAGCCCGTTACTGCTGTTGTTCATTGTGTTAGACGTCGTTGTGTGTCATTAAAGCCCGCGTGTTATTGGTCATTGGGGCTCATGGTGGAAAAACGCTTCCTTGGACTTTGGCGCTCGCTAATTGTTTTCTGTAGAGATAAGTGATGTTGGGGGGGGGGGGCGAGGCCCTCTTATTGGCGGTGTGATGACGTCTTCGTGCAAAATAAAAAAAAATAAAAAAAATCAACCTCCAGTTTAATGTTAATTGTTGTTCTTCTCGAATGTGTCGCTTCCGCGTGAAGAACTAGTTCCTCGCAAACAGAACAGCTGACGCGTATTTCCTGGGAAAATATGAATGTGTGAGTCAACAAGGGGAAAGAAAAGGACACGCATGGTTAAACTCCTGGACATGCTGTCAGCTGGTTGTTTGTGGAGTCTTGTCCAAATTGTGTGTAAAAAAAAAAAAGGCCCTGCAGACAGTAAAGGGGCGTCCGACTCTGGATGTCTAGCCGCTGAGCTGTCCGATAACGGACGCATTTAAATTGACAGCTGAAATGATCCCAGACCTGAGGTGTACAGGGTGGGAGGAAGACAAAAAAAAAAAAAAAAAAAAGTGCCTCTGCAATCAAGGATGTGGCAGTTTAGTTTGACGGAGCCTGACACGCTCTCCCTCCCTCGCAGGGCCTGTTTGGCTCTCTGTTGCCATTAGGCTGAGTTTCAGAATTTACACCCAGAAACAAAACAGTTCAATGGTGGAGGAAGGAGCTGAAACCCCCATAACATGTTGAATAAATGTGGTTTTTAGATGCTCTTTTTTTGCTCCTTATTATTCAATATTGTATCCTTTAACATTATGCTGTTGGTCTGGAGGGCCCGTAGAAATATGGAGGCCAAGGAAACCCCAAACCTTTTACCTCATTGAATCCTTGTGTTTCTGTCCTGGATGAGTTTTCATTTCTATTTGAGTGTAAACAACGGCACTATGCTCTCGGTTTAGCAGTCTGGAGTCTTTGGTTGCATCTGAAATCCCATATTATCGTGCTATTTTCCAGAATTGTGTCCATATTCCATTTTTGTGAATATACAATTGAGTAAAACTGTAATACAGCATTATTTTACTCATATGCTGCGTATTGCTATTCTTTCACCACAGGGCCTATTGAAGCATCATTGTCTTCATCATTTGGGGATATAGCAACTTAACAGACATTTATTGAAATAGAAATCATTTTAACTGTTGAATTAATGCCACATGTGCGTCTTCTGTCAGCTTTATCTTCCCACAAATCTCCAAATGCTCCTTTAAAGCGTCAGGAACATTATTCTTGTTAAAATATATAGTGGATCTGAGCCTAAAGAAATCCCAGCTAAAGCTAGAACTACTTGTTGTGCTGAAGAATACAGTGACCTGCATTACCGAGGTCACGCTTTCAAAATATCTACACAGCAGGTTAATGGCACACTTTCACTGTAGAGTAATGTATGTTGCTGCAGATTATTTTAAGAGTTTTAAAGGTACCATCACTTAGGTTCTCCATACCACTGAGGTGCTATGTTCTTTAACCGTTTAGTGGTTCTAGCCAACCTTTTTACTGACAGACTCCAAAGTTTTCAAAAGATCTGTGTCAACAAAGTAAACCTGTTGTTGGAAGAGTTGTGTAAACGTCATTGGTATTTCATCCGAATCATAACTTGCTCCGAAACCGTGAGATGAACATTTAAGGAATCGCACATTCAAATCTGGACAAATTATCTGAACAAAAACTTTCAGCAGTTTGACCAAAAAACTGTCACCAAAACCTTCAAAGTAATTCAACCTGAAGTTGATGCCAAACAAGAGAAGAAAAAAAAACTAACAGGTGCGCTGGCAAAGAATACAGGTCTTTTAGTTATTTATGTCTTCATTTATTTACTTATTTCATTCATTTTTTTTTTGTGGAATGATATTTAAATTGTGTGTTTTTTCCCCCAGCTCTTATTATTATTGAGTTGTGTATCTAAACCAATTGTTAGAAGTGAAAAACACTGATTTTTACAATACAATTCAACATTTAATTATCACCCAAACTCATCAAAAATATATTATTCAAGCTTTAACCACATTGACTGCATTTTCAAAAGGTGCTTTTACTTTTATTTCTTCCATTATTATACTCCATAATTAGGTGGTTTAACACAATATTATGCATCATAACTCATTGCAGTGATGCCAACGTTGTGTACAAAAAGGACCGTGGAAGACAAGATGTGACTTGTTTATGTTGTGTTACCCAATCAGGTGCTTCTGCATGCTGCCTTCAAAGACCCATTGCCATCATTATTCAAGCTCTTTTCTTAAGAGTGCTAACAACCAGAGTTCTGTGATATAGAAGAATATGTATCTCCCCTTGTGTGCGCGTGCTACGAACCCACGGAGAACCCACTCTGCAGCGTGGAACCCTCTTTACTGAGAGTGTAGAATTACATTATTCTGCATTTGGAGGGTTCAGTCCTTGACTCTTCTCCCTCAGGGGAAAACCTGGCGCCTCCTGCCCGGATCAGACGACTCCAAACTGGACGGAGTGGAAAGGAGGAGGAGGAGGAGGAGGAGGAGGAGGAGGAGGAGGACGGAGCGAAAACAGTAAAAAAAAAAAAAAAAAAGAGAGGAGAAATCTCTGAAATGCAGGTTTGGGGCTGAGAGGATGGAGGGATGTCATGTTGCTGCACCGAGCGTCACATCCTCATAGGCTGCAAGAAAACAGGTATTTTTGTGTGTGAAAATATTTATCGTATTATTATGAATAATAATTAGTATTATTGTTGTTATTATTACTATTGTTGTTGGTGTTGTTCAGACTTAATCTGTATTGAAGCGTGGTGTTTTATCATAACTTTTCCCCCACGTGAGTTTAGTCTATTTGGAGAAAAGGAATCGACAGAAAAGGAGGAATAAAACCCGTCATTTCATTTACTCCACGTCCGATTTCTCGACTTTATCTTTTCCACTTTTCCTTTTAAATGCAAAGCGATTCATTTTGCTCTTCCCAGCTGTTCGCCTCGGATAAACCTATCGATTAGACATCAGTTAGATTCCTAGCCGGCGCTTTATTGAGTAAGTTGGTGAACCTTAAAGTGAATTACAGGAACTGCTCGGCCCCTCCGGTGAACTATTTAGTTGAATCTAATTTACTTTGATAAAGACCATCTATTTTATTTACTCTGATCGCCATTTTCATCGGGGGTTTATTGTGAGGCTGCGTGGGCAGTTTGAGGAGGATTTCTGCAGAGAAATTAGAGAGACTGCGATCACGGATGTAGCTTCGTTTTCAGAATTAAACTGAAGACTCTCTCTGTAGTCTTTTTAATAGAAAACACATCTATTTATAGTAGTATTCTTAATACAAATAAGAATTGGTGTTGTTATTATCATGATTGTTATTATTATTATTATTATTCATTAAAGTAGTCTGAATACTTATAATTTAGCAACAGATGCTATAAATCAATTTATGTCTGCAAAAGCGCCGTTCATATTTTCTAAATCAATACTCAATCAATACATTCTACAATATAGCATTCATAGATTTTAATATGCATTTCTCTTTTGTCTGCAGGAGTCACGACAATGCTGCGAGATGCACCTCTGCAAAGGGAGAATGCTCATTCTGCTGGACACGTCACACATCCTGCTATGTTGCTCAATGTAAAGCTGTACTGTAGGTCGACCATTCATTAATAATTTAAAATTCATATTTAATTCATATTTCTATGAAGGCAACACATGTGGTCGTCATATCATTATTTAGTGTTGTTGTTGTTGTTGTTGTTGTTGTATCCTTTCCCACTCGCTCTCAATGCAGCTGTAATTTAGTGCAAACTGCTGTGAATTTAAAATGAATAAAACACTGATTATAAAACGGTGACAAATATGCAACCAATAAAAACAAAAGAAAACAAAAACAAATGTCTGCGCGGTGTGTGTGTGTGTGTGTGTGTGTGTGTGTGTGTGTGTGTGTGTGTGTGTTCCTCTTGTGTGTCCGCTCTGAGAGCCTGCCGTGCACGTGCGTCGTATTTAAGCGTAATTGTCCGTATCATTGGCTTTTGTCTTGTTTACAAAGCGGGCAACAGGAGCGGTAATTTAATTTCCTCTGCCGCATCGAAGAGCCACCAGCCGCCTGTCAGGCCCGGGATCAGCCTCCACAGCCCCGGGCCGGGCAGGACTCTGGCCCGGGGCGATCCTGCAGGATGGGGGGGGGGGGGGGACATCTGCCTGCAAACAACACGAGCGAGACCACGTGATGGAGGGAACACCCTCAGTGTCTGGTGACATCACCCATAACCTTATTAATATGTATTCATAAAGGGGAACATTGGAGGATGGCTTCTTTTAAATATATTATATATATGTTGTTCTTAATTAATGTCAGTCTGAGGAGTTGATCCCCCATCATCATATTATTTTCATTAATACTTCCATTAATACATATTGTATTTATTATGTATCTTCAATTGTGGTATATTTACAATTTCTTTTTAAGTGTATTTTTATTTGCCCATATTTTTTTGCACCACTTCTATTTATGAATGCCTCTGCCATAGTGATGTACATGATGTTTAACCTTATCTCATCTTTTATTTTTTATTGTTTTCCTTTTAAAAATACACTTTACTTTGTTGCTGCAACAATCTCAAGTATCCATGCAGATCAATTAGGAAAGGAAAAACACAAATAAATAATTTTCCAAAAATAGCTTGGGTGTATTGGTTGTTATGTATTAATAACTATGAGCTATTGGCAAACATTTTGATCTCCTTTGAGGGAGACTTGCAGAGCTAAACTCACACATCATATCCATGTAGCCACATTATAAGAAGGTATTATCAAATCATCACAGTTATATGGAGCCAGAGAAGACAGATGAAATACATGGTGATTTTCAAAAAAAATACAGGAGATTAGGATTCTGTTTTTTTAATGATGATCACCAACTACTTTGTCTCCCTTTTCATTAACGCCGCCGATGGTGATGGGGATGCATTATTTCCAGAAGGAGGAGAGTCTGAGGAGCTGACCTGCAGCAGCCAGAGACACAATGACAGCAGCCTTTTTAAACTGAAGGCCCATCACAATGAAAGCTAAGCTGACAGTGTGTTAGCATGGATCATTTATTTACCCTTGATGCAATGGGAAAACATGACAAACGGGCAGCGGGCCTGTAATGGTGTGAACCTGCAGTTGGTGATTATCAAAGACAAATGCACATTATAATATAATAAGACAATATAAATCTGTACGTTCCCCACTACACTATATAGCTAACCCTGATTATGTCCAAACATCTATTCATTTGAGTTCATTTCATTCAACAAAAACCCTTTTATACACCGGATCCTTCCTGGAATTAAATAATATGTTTGAATGTGAAATGAAGGAAACATATTTTTTGTAAATGAACTCTTTGTTGACATCGTGCACATCTGAGGAAGAATGAAACGTGCACTGTGTGTGTGTGTGTGTGTGTTGTTTACTAGATCAGAGCATGGAGAGAGAGAGAGAGAGAGAGAGAGAGGGAGAGGGAGATGGCACATTAGGCCTGAGGGTGCATCATTATTGGAGAGCCTGGCTTCCCTCCCTCTCTCCCTCCCTCTCTCCCTCTCTCTCTCATCCCTCTCTCTCTCTCTCTCATCCATCTCTCTCGCTCTCCATCCATCTCTCCCTCTCTCCCTCCCTCCCTCCAATCACAGGGGCGGTTCAAAGGGCGACCAGAAGAAGAAGCCATGGCCGTCGTCGTGCAGCAGCAGCTTCCTGTCCGAGGGCCGCGCGGCAGCTCCTGCTCTCTAATTACGCCGCGACACAAACGCAATATTCCTCCCGCAAATATCCCCACGTGAATTCATCTCGCAGCCCATTAAAGATGCGGCGGGTGAGATCATTTACATCGCCGCGTTCCCAGTGCGACATACGGCGCGAGTTACCGGCGTTTACGACGACGCCAAAATGTGCCAGGTCCCCCCGGTTCGACGGCAACCTGGTAGGCATTAACTCAACGTAATGTCTCACAAATTAAAGTATTGCCGGGGCTACCACCGCGGCGTCGGATAAATGTGCTCGATTAGGAGGCCTCCAGCTGTGCGCAAAACAATTGATTGCTTGTTTGTGTTTTCATATGGCGTCCACGAACACGCAGAGTGATGGATGAGGGCCCGCCATCTCCAGTTGCTGTTAGTCGATCGCTGTTGGTGCTTTTCTTCCCTCGCTCTATAAGGAGAGTTGGTCAGTACACACACACACACACACACAAACACACACACACTTTATATTTTCTTTATTGAGGCTGTAGGAAGGCTGAGTGGGAGACACGGTGCAGAGGGGCTGATGGGATTGAACCAGGGCCAATAAGGGCAGATGTGATTGCATAGCCAGCTAAGTGTTGACTGCAATGTTCACACTGCATGTTCAGTTTATAACCGCTGCTCGTGTCAAGATTTCATTTTTTGTTGTTGGTTTATATCTTTTTTTTTGGGGGGTGTGACCAGTTTCTAACAACAACAACAACAACAACACAGATTACAGGAAAACGAAAGCTCTTGAACAAAGGAAGTGGAGCTGGGGTGTGCAGTGAATGGCTGATTGGGGGAAGTGGGAACAGGTGTGCTAACGAGGGACAGGTGCAACATAATCAGGGCGGGGCAGACGGGAAAATACACAAAGGCAGGAAGTAAGAGGTGAGTAGGTGAGTATAAAACAGGAAACATATATTTATGTGGTTTTTGGCACGCGCCCAGTCCCACCCAAATGTAATACAAACAAGCTACCGACCGAGGCAGCGGTAGAGCGGCAACTTCCGTGTTCTCCAAGGTAAAACTAGACTGTTTATGTCAAAGGAGCCTCATGGCTTTGAAGAGGGCTGTCTAACAACGAGGAACAGGGCTGAAAGTATTCTAAATATCTCAACACACTTAAACTGATATTCATATTTTTGTTGTCTAAAATAATGTTGTGTCTGCAGCTCCCATCCACAGCTGCTTTATCTTGCTTTATGACTGAACTGAATTCTCTTCAGAGCCAGACTCATTGATGAAAACAGGCATTTTTTTATCTTGTAGGACACTGGACAATGTTTTCTTCTTTAAAGTAGTATAATATAAGATTGTTATATCACTTCTTTATTTCATAACGTCGCAACACAAAGTTGTGTTAATGAACTGGCATCAAACGTGTTGTTCATATGACCTTTTTGACACATAGACATACAAATATATGTCTGCACATGTGAACAACGGATGTGACGTTTTCCCGCAGCCATCCACTCGAGTTATCACGCTTTAAACGTTGAATTCAAACTGTAACCAGCATAAAAAAATGTCTAATTTGTCAGAATCTATATTCCAAAACTGTACAGAACTCAGACAGGATCAACACCGTTTCATGTTAACTGGTGACGGGTCTAGAAAGTCCATTTGTTTAGGTTGCATTCAGGATCTTTAGGGTCAATGCCGTTGCCTTTCTTTACCAGCTATATTGCACTCCGCCACACTTCTGCACGCGCAAACTTATATAAGTCGTCTACGTTTACAATCTGTAAAAAGGTTCTATAAACAAAGAAGTAAACAAACCAAAGACCTCTCGTTTACTACTCGTGTTTTCTTGAACATTTGCAGTACAACACACCAGAAAACAGACTTATGTCTCCCTCCCCCCCCCCTCAAGATTGCAGATTTGCGTCATGCTGCTACGTAAATTAAATCCGTTGTCTTTTATACTCCACTCCGGATTAATAGAGAGCAAAAGTGCAGCAGTAAAAACACCGTCTTCCACCAGCGTCTCCTGGTTGAACGCCGTCATTACTGGAATCAGAAGGCTGAGTCCAGGTGAGAGCGAGCCGGGTCTCCGGGAGGATATCACGGCATTAATTGACGTTTAGCTGGATCAGTCTCATAGGTGCTGATTGCAGGTGCGGCGGCAGAATTGATGAGAATGCCCTCCCACTGCTCCTCGCCATTACTCCCTTCCACCACCGCTACCGGCCTCCTCCGACCCATCCGGCCGCCCTCACACGTCTCTGCCCCGGTGATGCACACAAACTATGACCTCCAGTATGTGGTCGTCGTTAGGCACACAACCATGTTTTGATGTTTTTTTTAATCCCTTTAGACGCCGTTTGTCTCAAATAAATCAGAAGTCTTACTACTTCCTCTAGAAATAGGCAAAAATCATTTATATCGTGACAGTTTATATCGGGTTAAATCCAATTTTGCAGCATTTACAACAACCAGATCAGAAAAAAAAGCATGTAGGGAAAGCAGAAAGAAAGGGATGCTGTGTAACCGGCTGCAGGAGTCCATGCACTATAGATGCTGAGTCTCCCGCTGTAAACTGGGTGTTTTATCTTGGGGATGTGAGCAGCCAAGAGGAGGCCTGGCTTGCAACGCCAGCCAAGGCAGCTAATTACATTTTCCTTCTCGACAAGAATGGAGGATTCCTTCCTATGTTATTAATCATAATGAGTGGAGTATAATAAGCTACCATACATCATGCCGTTGACAGTCGTAGTTTACCATTTGCAAGCTCAAGCATTCTTCTTCTTTTAATGGCCGTAAACTGAATTAATGCACACTGTGTCCGATGCCTTTAATCAACTGTGGACAGACTTTTTGCCTCACACTGAGATTCTGGATGGATATCAAGAATGTGACCGTCCAGGACTTAACTGTGTCTGTTTATGTCATGCATGCATCAGTGTCTATGTGACAAACTACCACTGTTTTGCACACATTGAATACATTTCGAGGGAAACAAGATGGATCCAGATACCTTTTGTGTTATCAACAAAATAATCATATTAAACATTTCATACAGTGCATGGAAAAGGTGCATATGGTATTTTCTAAATGAACACTGTCAATGTTTTTCTTTTCCCTACATGGCAACTTAAGCATGATTGGGGTATTAATGATTTAAGATGGCTTTGATTTATATTTCTTCGTATTTACATTGAAACAAATAATATATCTAATGTAAAAGGAGTTGCTTGCAGTCAAATACAAACAGAGCAAAGAGCTGTTTAGCCATTTTTAGCAGTTTTGGTTTTACAACACATTTACCGAAGGGTTCAGTCTCAAGGCTCTCATCAGCCGTGTTTATAGCAGCGGTTTTCAGCAAACAATTCTCCGATAAACCTTTTGTACGCTGAACATGAGTTGAACACACATGGTGTTCATAAGTTGTGGTGTTGGGCCCACAGTGTTTTCCCTAACTTTGAAGGAATAGGTTGACATGTTAGGAAATACGCATTTGCGTCGTCTTGGTCGGCATTAGATGAGACAAGAGATACCTTTCTTTTGTTTGTACCGTCAATATGTAACTGGAGTTTGCAGCTGGTTAGCTTAGCTTAGCATAAATACTGGAAACAGGGGGAGACAGCTAGCCTAGCTCAGTCCGTAGTCAACATAATAGCTCTCTCTCTGACAGAAAGCAATGAAGAATGTTTCCCAAAATGTCAAATAATTCTCATAGATGCTAATTATTTAGTCAGTCTGATGTTATAGATGAACAATCACTTTACTTTGGCACTGTCACTGTTCACTGCACTATATCTTCCACCTCTGCCTCTAAATGTTTCCAGTAAGCATAAGTCACTATTACACCTTTTGTAGATGTCATGTGCGCATGCATGTGCAGGTGTTCACTTGTTTCTGCAAGTGTTTTCATCCCAGATATGATGTTGAAGGTGACAGCGAACCGCAAACAAAAAGCCATGTTTCTTCTGTAGTCAACCCGGACATTTCTGAATCAACTAGGGGGAGGCCGATTCTATCACTGTGTTTTAATAACGGCACGAAAAATGAAAAGATCCTGAAGCTAGCCATACCTCCTGAACGGCTATCTGCAGAGAGAAACAGCACTGCAATGTAATTTATCGTGACTGAGCTCACAGCCCCCGGGCTTCTGCTTCGAAAGGAGAAAGAAAAAAAAAAAAAGAAATCTTAAAAACTAACAAATAGGAAATAAAGGCATTTCTCCTCTTAATCCCTCTCACCTCAAGGGTGAAAGACACAGGTTAAAGACTTCACAGCCGCGCACAAGCGAGATAAGGTCCGAGTCAGTTCGGTCAGTATTTCGATAACTTCATCAATCGTGGAAAATGCAATCAGATACAGTCCAACTCCACGCTGCTGTTGCCCTCTGGGAGGCTGAGAGAGACATTCATTTTGGCGAGGAGGGCACACAATCTCCCTTTTGTAATTAAGAGTACCCAAATAAACTGTGTGTGTTACCCCTGAAGTGGAACAGTTAGAAACAAATAAAAGGCTAATGAAGAAATGATTGCTCTCTTACAGGAAGAGGGAAGAGAAGGAATCTTAAGGCAGAGAGCTGCTGGTATGCAGCACTCCGAACTAGCTTTGCTCGTGGTTGAAATCGGTTGAAAACAACTGTGATGGTGTGTTATTTAAGGGAACTACACTATGGTGATGAGCATACGTCTATGTGTCTGTTGAAATGGAAAGGTAGGTAGTATAGGTGGTCGGCCAGAGGATCCTCCATCAACTGTTCCTAAAATGCCGAATGATTGCAGATCCGACGTCCCGATAGAGAAACCCAGCAGTGAAGTCTTCCCAACTCATTTCTGTCTTGTGACGACGGAAGTTTATTTGCGTAGCGTAGAATGTCACGGAAAACGCACCAAAAAGGAGTAACCTTTCGTGAGTTATCATAGGATATCTGGTATGAGGATACATTGGTCTAATTGACCCTTGGCTAAGCCCCGCCCCCCGCTGCTACTCCTTCAACCTGTCAGAGGAGCCCACACTGCCACTAACTGCACTCCCTGAAACAATATTATCAAATTTTTTGAAAAACTAAACTGGGATTTCAGAGAGAAGCAGACAGAAGGGTCTACAATATGAGTTTTTAAGGATATACCCAAGATGTCAAACTGATTGAGCAGTGCAAACAGGTTAAAAAGATAGAAGCTAAAGATAGAGCTGATGCTACGCTATGATTGGCCAATCTGTGTTTGTGTGGCGGGACTCAAGAGCGAAGGGTCAATTTGCACTTATTTCTTTGCGACAAATGTTTGCTTTAAATTAACTTGACAATTGAATAGAAACATGGCTCTAAATGATTGACAGTAGAAAAGACGCAAACACTCCTGTGTCCCTGGCTTGTTTCCGTGTGTGTGTGTGTGTGTGTGTGTGTGTGTGTGTGTGTGTGTGTGTTTGAGTCCCTTCCTGTCTCGCTGTCAACCTGGGCCCAGTTTATCTTCACACCTGCCTGCAATCGGCTCATCACCTCCCTCAGCTCACACATCTGCTATTCATCAGCTCCGCGGCATATCTTCCCCGGCTCTTCATCCACTCACCGCCGGATCGTTGTTCCAGCTCCTTTTGGTATAGAACCACGTCTCAGGCTGCTCTTTTAGTTTATTCCCATGAGAAAATATTATCTTATACTCAACTGCCTTCCAGTCTGTCAACCACTAACCCTCCTCGCCCCCGGAGCCCAGCCTCGCTCCGGGCGTTCCTCAATTCCTCGTCGCCCTGTGTTTTGTGTCTGCGTTCAAGACCTCACCAACTGATTGTTACGATGTTGAGCTCGTTGTTGGGCTCGTTACGCCCGACCGTCCACCCTGACCTCCTCCAAAGAGGTTTTGTGAAAACAATGTCACGTTACTTCGGCTAGACAGTCGCTGTTGATAGCTCCAAAAAAGCTCAACCTTTTTGAGTTTAGATTATTTTGCATTCTGCTCCCAAAAGTCGTCGACATTTATACTTAAAACGTGTCTTTTTAAACGTTTAATCAAATAACAAAACCACCGAGTTCAATGCATTGTGCGTAAGTTTGTTTATTTAATATGATTTCTTTCATAAATTTGTTACACCATGACCGAAGATGAAGATTCAGATTTCAGGACCGCGCTAAAACTTTTTGCTTTTCATACACATTGACCTGAAACACCGGGCTTTTCATGTGCATTTGCTACTTTGTCCTGCGTCCACTCACGGCCGGAGCGGTGAATCACTCGAGCGTCCAGGCGGCGTCCCATAATTAAAATGTTTCTCAGTGTCTCTGTTACCTTATATTTCTTTAAGTGTGAGCGCTGTTTACTTTTCTTGGCAGATAACTGACGGCAGATCAAGACGCTGAGCCGCTCGGCGATGAAAGGCCTCTGACTGCAGAGATGAAAGTTTGCGAATTCCAAAGTACAACTACGTCTCCGGTTACAAAGCGAGGTCAATCCACTTGCGGTGACTAGATTTTTAGCGGCGAGGGCGCCATAGGTGAAGGAAAACACGCAGCCGCAGCAGACATGTCAGCTATTTCAAGACGTCAGCTGTCTCGCCATGTCGACACATTTAAATATCACTTTATTTTGGGGAGAGCCCTGAGAAGAAGACGAAATTTGTGTCATCAAAAACTGGATCGCCCGTGGAAAGCGTGGCATACCTTTACACCGAGCTGTTGCAGAGGCTTGTTGGGGTTATTGGCGTATCAGCGCTCATCTGAAATGTGATCTTCCACATCTGCGCCGTTCCACCGCGGCCAAATTCCTGGCTACTGTAACTAAGGCGATTGTTTTGTTCCACGGCAGTGCAACTTCTTACTCTCCTTTGACTGTCTCCTTAAAAGTGTCAAGATTTTAAATTTCTGGATTAAGAATTGAGTGAAGCGTCTGGCATTCTCAACAGCTTCGTGTGAAGCGCCTCTGTCGTCGGCAGCACGGCCGTCCGAGCAGGAGGGAAATGCATTAGTCCCAACGGATCGGGGGTCCTCCGGAAACCAGATACGGGGCTTTTATTAAGAAGGACACAAGTTAATTTATGTCAGAGCTTAAAACGGACCCGTATGCCCCTTCTTATGTTAATGATGAAGCAGGTGTTGTGGGGTTTAACCTCAAGAACAACTGGCTCTGTCTCAAGGTCTGAATCCCAAATGTTTTCATTTCCAAAGACTATTAGCGGTTTGAAGGTTTATCCCACTCATGTTTTATTGGAACAAACCCTGAGGGATCTTTTCGGAAACAAAAATAAATACAAGAACACGCAGCTACAAGTTTAGACCTCTTTTTCACGAGAAGTCCCGAGAAAAGGAAATCATACGCAGAGCGGCAGAGTCGGAGAAGGAGCTTGACACCGTTGAACTCTTGCGCCGGCGTGTCCGTGCACGCAAGAGGGCCTCCGCTTAAATATCGACACATTCCCATCTGCCATTGTCTTGGCAGAGCAGGAGCTTGAAGATCACATAGCTTGGAGAGGGGGAGAAAAAAAAAGAAAAGAAGGAAAGAAAAAACACAGCAGCCCAACATCTCCCCTCCCCTCGCAAGCCGTGATCGACATAATGACTCAAGGAATGAGCACTTCGACTAATGCTGAAAAGAGGCATCTGGATAGCATCTCTTGTCTGGGTCCTCTGAACTCTCCAGCCTCTTGAAACGTTTTGTCGCCATGCTGTCCGGGGCCGTGCCATTTTCATTCCAGTGCAGCCGCTCGGCTCTTCCACCTGTCATCTGCACTCTGAGCTCCCCGCGGCCGACCCGCTGACAGCTCCTGAACGTGAGGGGAGTCACAACAACGGCGCCGGGGGAGCGCCGCATTGATACTGTATTTCGCCGTCGTCCATGTTGCTCCGCTGATGGAGGACTCGATATTCTCGCACAATTAAAACTAACCTTTGTTGGGACTAATCGTCTTCGCGAGTTACTGAAGGGAACGGAATTTTATTAAGTAGAATATCAATAATAGTTAGAGCGTGAGCCTCTGATGTCAGCGAGAGACACTTTGGAGAAATTAGAAATTAGAAATAATACAGTCTGGAGCACTGCAGCAAATCTTTGGCCTTTTATTTTTACGCCCTTTTGTTTGAGTGTGAGGAGTAACAAGTGTAAAACACTATTAAATTCAACAATAAATGTATAAGTTGGCTTATTTAGCAGTGTATTTTGTACATGACTTTCACCCAGGAGGCCACTGTTCAAGTCCCAGACGTCAAAACTTTTATTTCTTTTATTTTTGCAAGGTGATTTTGAGTTATTAGTTACATAACCTCCATACTTGCATAACGTCACTTCTGTAGTTATTTGAACCCAAACCACAATCTTCTCCTAAACCTCACTAAGTGGTTCACTGTGAGGATGCACATTTATTTTGAAAAGACTCCATACAAGTTGAAATTGACAGATGTGGCCGGACATTTATAGGAAAATGCATGAAAAATTAAGATATCTTACAAATTGTTATGAGGATGCGTTGCTAGGTTATCTTAAATTGTGTAACGTTCCTTCATCACTTATGTAACTTCCTCTTCTTAACTTTGTAACAAACTTACTTATTTTAGCCCAAAGCAGGGTCCATGGATTTGTCTCCTAAACCTAACATAGAAGTTTATTTAAAAAAAATACAGTGAGTGGATGTCACGAGCAGAAACAGACACAAAACTGACATATAGATTTATTGATTCATTATTATAGATTACATTATCTAGATTAAATTAAATCCACCTCAATCAGCTCCAATTGTAAAGTATCAACAATCCAGTAACACAATATATGTTAATACACCATAACACATGCATTCACTTCTGTATTTTTACTTAAATTTGAATTCAATGACAGAGTAGAGATTAATGTGTAAAATTATATTGTAATTTTTTTCAAATAAGCAAATAATTTAGCACCCTCTCCACCACCTCGATGGAGCACGTTGTCGATACAGACATAGCTTATCTATGTGAATCCTAATTTCCTCCCTGTATGTATAAAGAAATAAATGTTTGTTGCCTTGGAAAGAGGTATCCAAATTAATGTAATATTCAAAAATCTTGGTTAATAAATTTCAAACGTCCCATGACGTTTTTTGTTTTTTTTGGTAACGCATACCAGATTTCCCGGGACGCGGTCTAGTGGGCACGATGAGCACTCGTGCACTGCTGGAGACAATTTGTATTTCACTCTTAAATTTCAATTTGTATCTTGCTGTTTCCTCAAGTGCCCGTACTTGACGCTATAATTACATTTGGGCAACGGGGTCTACGGTATTTCAATTAGGAAGATCGGGGCCCCGTTTCACTGTTGCAGCCCCACTTTGTGATTCCAGGCCTTCACGGATGCAGCGATGTCATGTGATCGCAACGATAAAGGCCAGCCAGGCAGGACACCCACCTGGGTGTAATTTTACAGCAAAAATATTGCCTAGTTAAAGCACTACAGCAGCGAAATTTACCTTGGTGCAAAACTTTAGTAATGAAGAAACTGCATTACATGGCAGTCTTATTCCAAATGTTCCATGTAGGAATAATTAGAAATAGAATAAGCAAAATTTTAATGTCCGTCTCTCTGCAGGTGACAGTAAATTATCTTTGCCGTGGTTCACACACACCATAGAAAAGAAGAACAATTACACACAAAACAAATACATAAAACATCTGTTTAGGCCCTCTCCGACTCATCACACAGCATGTGAACCTGCGGGGGTCAAACATAAATCTGGAGAATCTCATAAGGGTATACGCGTTCGACAGCATCATGAACACGACAAGATTTGCAGTCATTAACATTCGCCTCGATCAACAGGGAAATAAGTTTGACCGGTTGCAGTTTGGTTACTGTTATCGAGCCTCGATACGGATCTCCTGCTTTTCCACAGGATGTCTCCCTCACGGCGCGTGAGAACGCCCTCAGCCACCATCTCCAAGACGCGGGGCTCAAACCATTGATGTCGGCCCATAATAACCCCGAGACGAAGCTGAGGGTGTTTGGGAGAAACACAAATACTACCGCCATGGCTTTCCTTTCAATAACGCTGGCCCGGATTCATTCAATCTCTGATCTCCCGCTTGAGTTGCATCCCCTTCACCTTGACGGATGCTGAGGGGAGATCAGGTTAATGGCCATCGACGGTGAAGACGCCGATACTGATGAGACCCTCTGATCTTCTCTGATAAGGCCGAGGACTGTTTCTCCGGCGTATCTTATGTGGACGACAGCGTAAACGGCTGTGTTTTTTATTCAGTTTTTCAGTGCTTCATAAATATATTGATGGAATATGAAGCAAAAGCACAAACAGTCGACATGTTTACAGGGTGGAAAGTTGAGCTAATCATGAAGTAGTATAAGACAGTATTATTGAGTGTTATTGCAACATAACATTGATTTTTTTTTTTCTGAGCTTTGACACCACGAATAAATCAACCATGAATCTGTTGAGTATTTTCACCTTATTGTTGGTAACTTGCGTACTTAACTAATGTAACGTAAGTTATTGCTGGGACATTTGTTGGAGAACGCACAAAAATATGAAAAATAACCGTAAAATATGATTTGAGGTTACCTTTTCTGGATTGCCTGTCAGGTGTGGTGGTTTGCAATCATCATAAGTGTATTTTCCACATTATTGCCATGATGCTGCAATTAAAAATGTATTTCTAAATAAAGCGCAATATGTGCACACACTAACATGAATAATATGCACAGGGAAAATACAATATTTAGCTGGTTATTTTTGGCCTTTTTTTCTTGTGAGATTGATGTGTTTTCGAGTCAATATGTGACCTAATTTTCATCAAGTTTCCCAAACATTATTGAACTGTAAGCTCACTGTAGTGAAGTACATGGACATAAGTCGGTTGAGTCTGCTGTGAATGTTTAACCTGACACTCTCCCCTCTTAACATGTTTTTATAGTCCAGATTGGCTAATCTGAAGAATCTAGATAAGAGTAAAAAGCAATACTTAGGGAGGAAGTACCCTTATGAGCCAAGCAGCCAGCATCCTCCCACTCTCACATCTCCGACCGCTGCAGCTCTACACACTGAGAGGAGATAGGGGCCAGAGGAAGGCATGTCCAATTGCACATTTGACTTATGACTCGCCGTAATCGTGCAATCTACCTTTTGTGAGGGATGGTGGTTAATGGGGTGTGGATGGTAGTTTCTCACTAAGTGCCATCATTCATACGTTTCAAGCCTCAGTAGCTTCGGCTGCTTCAACTGTCAGAAATGAAATGCTTAATTGAAAGAAGAAAGGAGGGACACGACGAAGGACGACGGTCCACACGCAAGTTCTTTCATCCCCTTGTACCTCACGCATTTGGAGAAACATCCTAAAATGTTTTAACTTCCTTACACTGTAAAATGAAGTGCATTCCACCATTTTGCAGGCATTTTAAGACATTCGTGGTAAAGGTTTCATCTCGGAGCCCGAGCTGCAAAATGTGAATCGATGTTTCCGTCAGACGGCTGCAGGGGTCGACAGTCAAGATGGCTTCTCCCTGCTGCGAAAAGTAAGAATGCGTAGTCAGCAAAGCCGCCCTGAATAAATAAAGACTGAATAGAAGAAAGCAAACAGGATTTTGTTCATCCATATTCCTCTTATTGTATTTTTCTATATCTTAGCCGTTGCTGTAAAAACATGTAGCTTCAATTACAGAGTGTGTTGTTTACTTTCTTTCTTTTGAATGAATCATTTTGTCTTTCTGCAGCACAGAGGCGGCAAAGTGACGAACAATAATACAGAATTTCAAGTCACGCACACAATCATCTGAAAAGAAATAAGAGCGCCAAAACTAATTAGACAAAGTATTAGAAAGAAAACTGTAATCCACAAAGAAAGGAAAAGGAAAACCTCTATTAATTTGAGGTGTTTCGTATCACAGTGAGTCTTAAACTCACTGTGATACGTGATTATCTTCCATACAACCGGATTCTCATAACACGATAAGTAAAAGCAGCCTCTCGTCCCGGCTCCCCTCGCTCAGCGCCCCACCGCCCCACCGCCGCTAATCCAGACAACAACCAGCTAACTTTTGTATTTTTTGTCGATGTCAGCAACATGAGTGCCAAACCAATTGCATCCAATCAGTTTAATTCGCATTGGGCTGTGGTGGCGGACTCACGCTGCTAGTGGCCTGTTGTTTAAAATGAATCTCTGAATCTCGGCCCTTCCTCCTTTTGCTTCTCCTCCTCCTCACGCTGGAGAGCTGGAGACGCACTGCAAGAAATGGGTCACAGCAAATAGTGTCAATCTTCACTTCTTTCTTAATATTGTTTAACAGCATGGTGTTGGACAATTTAGTTTAATTGACCTTTGCCTTTTTTTTTTTTTTTTTTTTTTTTTACAAATTACACTTTACACAAACAATGGTAATATCTACATATCATGTCAAACATCACCTCACCTTTTATGGCAGATTATTTGGCCCCAGAAAAAGAAAAGAAAAAAGGAAAGACGGATTCAATTATTTCAAATAATTTAAAAAGCAAAAATGTGACATGTGAATATGTTTCAAGACTTTAATTTTCACAGATACTGTGTACATATACTCGGTATCTATTTCCACAAAGGAAAGGTAGCATTTTTTTGAAGCTTCTCCTTCTTTTTCTTTCTTGCAGCGTGTTCGATGCCGCACAGTTGCTGCCTAAGCAGGCGGATCCTCTAATGAACCAGTGGGTATCAGCAGATGTGGGTCCATAACTTAATTTCCCCCCTCAGCTATAGAGCAGATCCTATGGCGTGTAAGTGGTCTTGATGGATGAGCACTACAGCTCATCATACCCCCACCATCAGCACCCACCCCCAGCATCCAGCACCCTCCAGCCCTGTCTTTACTGTCCCACAATATCCACGTAACCGCACATTTTAAAGGGTTTTCTTACTCATTTTTAAAGTGGCCTCGATTTGATTCAAGATGGTATATTTGCGTTCTTGTAAAAGGGAGGATGAGATAGTGTGAACTGAATTTACACAAGCCCACAAAAAAAGAAACGCCTCATCAATGCTTGAAACATCAGAGGTGATGTAAGCAAACAACATCTGTTGATAAGAAAACTGCTGAAAGCTCCAGAAACTGTCAGTAAACCTTGAGACAGTGAAGTCTGCATTTTACTCAAATTCACTGACATTATCCCCAGGATATGATGTCAATGTTCTGTGTACTCTTTGTTTACCTTATTTATATATATATATATATATATATATATATATATATATATATATATTCATGATTGTCAACTCAGTCTCGATAATTCTTGAAAAAAACACGCAGAAAAAAACTAAAAACAACTGCAGATTACAAGATGTCAATTTGCACGGGACTAAAATGATCGAATGACCTCTGTGTCTGGAGAAATACGGCAGGTAATATGCAGTGAAATCTTTATTTGTTCATTTACAGTATGTCAGGTTTGCACAGGATTATGATATTATATGTGCAAATAGAGTTTAAACCAACATCAGAACAGCTACTTATCTCGTATGTCAACTCGTATGTTTTTATTCCACTTAATTCAAGTCAAGCAAACTTTTGAAATGTTGCCAAAAAGCCATGCAAATTAGGCACGTTTCAATAAACTGGTTTGGAGCGAATACACTGGGAACGGCTGTAACCAACCAGTAAACAGAGCAGAAGAACTAGAGGTCGTGAACCCAAAAACAATCAGACTCATCTACGAGATGTCTCAAGCGGTCCGGAGACGAAGACGGATGAATGCAGTGATTAATGCACCGGAGAGACAATCAGTAATATTTCAACCAAGGTAACTATTCCAGCTGCAACCCTTTTATACGATCATCGCTTCCACTATCTTCCACCAAACAGAAGACAGACAGATGTAACACCTAGTGGGTGAACGTAGTGGAGACGTTAGCAGCCAGATGTTTCCCTCTGGAGTTGGAGGAGACCAAAACAAACCTAAAAGAAGAGTGAATATTAGACTTGATGTTTAGCTCTGACTGGTGGATGTGTGAATGGGGTTTACCGACATCACCAAGTCAACTTTGTAAGGATGAAGGCCCAAATAATGATAAAGGGGATTTTAAAGGACCCATGTAATGTAATCTTTACTTACTTGTAAGTCTAATTGGTTGGGGTTTTGAGTACTTTATAATAACTACATACTATTTAGCATTAGCAAAGCATGAGTAAACACTTAATTAATCATTTATAAAGCATTGTTCCAACATGAACACTCATTAGTAACAAGTAATTAGTACGCAATTCAGAAACACAATTATAAATGTTTTTTTAAAAGCTTGACTAGTATGTGTTTCATGGATGGATTCCCCATTTGTAAATTAAACCAATTACTAAGGACATATAGATGATGCACTAATGTGCTTTATAAACGTGTTTTAATACTGCAATTCATGATTAATTCAGGTAGTCGAGAGAAAGAGGTCGTCATTAAGAATCTCTGTTTTCCAGGTGTGCATTTCATGGTGTCTATTAAGTTTCTAAAGTGATGGATGTATCCACGTGTGATGCATTCTGTACCGATATGAAGTGAAGTTCCTACAGATAAAGACATTCAAATGTGTAATCCAGCATGAACGAAGCCTAAGAGGTGGCAGAGAGGCCGACTATAAGCACACATATCCAAACCCACGTTCATTACACACACACACACACACACACACACACCACGTCTTCTCAAAATATCCTCTGTCCCTCTCAAGGGCAGCGAGCTGCGGTGGCCGCTGCAGGGCCGCGGGGAGCATGTGGCGAGGCGTCCATATGGAGTAACCCGAGTCCGCGCAGGGTAAGCCCACCGTGCGTCGGTGCACTCTGTTGACTGTTTCAACAGACATGTTTTCCCAAAGCAAGAAAAAAGTACACTAAGAGGGGGTGCCTTAAGTCACGGCTCAGCTCACTGAGCTATCTCGCCTGAGGAATCTGATCTCACTCACTTGAAGACTGCGGCTGCCCTCAGCTGCACTGCTCAAACCGGCTCCTCCCGCTATGGATTTTAACCTTAACGCTTAAATGTTAAATGAAAAAAAATTGTGATCAAGGAGGGGATGAAGTTCACTAATTTGCTTAAATGTCTTTCCTTTATAAAAAATAAATAAATAAAGCATTCCTTCAGACGCTACACGCTTCTTCTATATTGTCTAAATGAAGTTTGGGCCGTCGGTGTTCTTTTATTTTTCCCTCCCTTCAATTCACCTGCGGATGCAGTTGCAATCAAAAATGCTAATTACCCAAGTGGCTTAATCAACATTAGAATAATTACGCCATTAGAATACAAGCAAGCTGTGATGAATATGGGTTGGTAAACTCATGTAAAACATGTGCTGCTTATTTGATTAACATCAGGATACAAAGATGGCTCCCCAACCAACAAAACAGGTGATTGATTGAGACCGAAAAGAAAATACTGGCGGAGCGAAGCAGAGGCTGGATTCCTTCAGTGCGAAAGCAACAAAGAATCCACTGCATATACGTTCGCTACGTTGCCTTTTATCTTGCGTTCTTCTTTCCCGCTCCCAAATCTACATCTATTTCTCACCCGGACAAGCCGAAGACGTCACTGCACTGTAAGTTCTGAATATAGTAAATATACCTTTTAATTGAAAGTATGGTCTTCATTGCTGTAATCTCTAAGGTAGTTTGAGTTATTCTTAGTAAGAATTCTTACCGAGACCTTGTACCAAAACATTGTAGAGTTATGTGATTGATGTTTGGTGTTTTCCATATTTATGTTACCGTGTTTCGATTTCACGTAGGTATTCTAAGCCCGACCATGTCGTCTAAACCGAGGCGAGAGTTTTAGTCTGAATTCACGACGTTAACCACGTGTGCACGAGGACCGCGTGGTGGAATTGGGGTTCGACCGAGCGTCATTCTGTGACGAGTTGGGACGAGAACCTGTTGGTTTTATCCGACATGTTAGCTTTGGGTGAGCGGCTCTCAACTACAACACGCACGAGCCTCCTGTGGAGAATCAAAGGCATGAATCAAAGCGGTTGCAACCTAATGCTCCGTTGACGCAGTTGTAAACAAAACACCATGGCTGCTGAATTCATCCACAACTGAAGTTAAAAGTGAACTGATCGGTTTTTACCCTCGGTGCAGAAATGCATCCTGGTAAGTTGTAGAACGCTTCACCCCAGAAGATGTTATGCACACAGGCTCGTACCCTCGACTTCTTAGAAATTAACTAATTGTTAATCATTTGGACTCGTGAAACCAGGAGCGCTTCATGCCGCGGAAGTAAGTGCGTCACGTGACATCGTCCATGGGAAAAATAAACGGGACTTTTACCTCCAGAGGTGCCGGAAGTTGACTTATATGACTGCGGATATTGTATTTTGTAAGTTGTATTTTTTTTTTATCCTCCGGCTGTTAGTGCATAAAAGTAAACTCAAAACATTAATATATTGGACATTAAAAGTGAAAATCTCTTATGATATACAAAATAAATGAGTAGCCTACTTCCCTTTTTTTTGTTAAAAGAATTGATTTCCAATCGAATGGGAACTGTGCTGAGCCACTCGGATCATCAATATTTAAGTGAGCGGTGAATCAGTGGGATTTAAGCAGTGTTTTGCTGACGTTTTGACCTTAAGTGTCTCCTTTTGGAGACAAGGAGGGGAGGTTTTTCTTTGGGGGGGGGGGGGGGGGGGGTCCATCAATATTGAGAAGTCAATTAATGCCTTAAAGTGTCTTTTCTCCTCTTTCTCTGTTCTCCTTGAGTGACAGACTGAACTCTAAACACCATCTGCTAAAAAATCTCCCTAAACTTGACCCCAACGCCCCGAGGAGGGGTGGCCGACCTCTGCAGCCAGATCCTGCTCGCCGGACCATCCAGAGAGCAGAGACCCGGGCGTGTGTCGACTTGACGTGGGCGGGAGGGTCGGATGATTTACGGCGTCTCGGGCCCAGAGAATCATAACCTGCATTCGGCAAAACAAAAGCAGCAGGAATACAGCGGGTGAAGGGGCGGGAGGACATTAACAGCCCATAAATCTGCCAGAGAGGTCCACAAGTGTTCTGTCTCTGCTGCTATTTAAGATGACGGACAAGAGGGGCGAGACAGCCCGTTACCCAGAATGCATTCCACACAGGCGTCTGAGTAAGGTGCACTTGCACTGACTCGCAGTTGATTATGCAGGATCTGTTTTTCATCTTTTCTCACAGTTTGAGAGACGATGTCTGAGACGCCCGAAGGCTGCAGACGAGCTTTTAATTATACGGGGGAAATGTTTTCTTTTTCTTTCTTCCAAACAGAAAAGTAATTCGTTGTGTCTTCCGTATTGTTTTAGAAAAGGCGAGGGTGACACGATACTCATTAAATGTACAGATATTTGCATTTTTTCTCTCCTCTGGGCTGCATGTGGGGCAAAAGGGTTCATATAAACATTGATATACAATTATTTGTATTACTTCTGTTGATGAAAAATGTACTGAGATTGCCCTCGTGAAGTTTGAATAAAGTTTGAATCTCTTTAAAAGTTCAGAGAGCCGAGAAGATGAATGTCGTTGTGTTACAAAGAAACCACATATTTGATATGGGTTTGACGTTTGAGGGCCTTTTACACAAAAAGTATCCTTACACCCTGTGTTTCTACTTGAAATACCTCTTTCCATCCCTGGTGGCGCACACGAGGGTGAATGAAGGGAAGTAGTGATGCAGTGGGTCGAAATCCATTACATTTTTGGCCTGGAAATAAATAAAAATATCTATAAGAATGACAAGAATCTGCCTTAACCCTCGAGAATCCATCGGGACATTTTTGGAAGCTTCTATAGAATGTCTATAATAAACTGTGCAACCAAAATAGAAACACTCACAAACCAGTCTCCATTGAAACCCATTACAACCACCATTTTGATCCCATGACCATTACAGCATAAAATCATACACTCCATTATATCAGACTTTCAATCAGGGCCTCAAAACTTGATTTTCTTTTCTTCAGATTGAGCCGTGTTTCATGTTTTCCCTGTGGGGCAATTACATGCCAAGAAATAAAATAAAATTGCATCAAAATCAATGTTGTTGATAATCATTATAGTATAGAGATTGTATTTACTTTCATATATATGACAACTGTGGCAAAACACTGTGTTTTAACAGCTTTTGAATAACTAGATTGAAATGCTGGTTATCCAAGACGTCTAAAAACCTTCAGATTTACATCCTTGACCTAAAATCATTAAAAGCATACTTTCTTGTGTTTGCATTTGGCATTAGAGATCCACTGCAGATCTGTCACAGATGAGTTAGGGATCTATCTGGACTTGCAGTACTCTGTGCTGGACAATAGATAACATGCTGCAGCTATTGATCTCTGCTGGTATTTTAAGTTTTGGGTGAGGGGCGCTCTATCGGGTTTCCGAGCACAACTGCTCAGTCTGCCCGCTAGCTGGCCCGTCTTTAAAACCCCCTTATGTTCCCAGAGCGGGTCGGCGGAGGGGGCTCCTAGGGTAGCAGGTTAACGCCGAAGAGAGTAAAGATAGATGCACAAAACCCAAAGTTGAGTCAGAAATAGCCGTGCCCATAACAGACTGGAGGGATCAAATGAACTTGTAATGTCGGCAAATCGTTGTTTCCGGTCCAATCGCAACTTAAAATGCAATAAAAAACATCGTAAACATACAAAGCTTCGTATCTGCATCAAATAATCAATTTAAAAAAAGGCCATTGCAACTCAAAAGTCAGGTAATGACAGGTAATGGTAAATTCACATTATTTAAAAACCCGGCCGAACGACGACAAAAGCAGCCCAAATGTAATTTACCAGTCAAACACCTTTTTTACCCGTCCCAACTTAATTTAAAAGTAGCCCAATCTGGCTACACTGTCTGCCAATGGTCCAGTTATTGATAAATTCTACACATCAAGATCTGTTGCAATTTTCAAATCTATAACTTACGAGTCTAACATCCATGATTCTACCCTCTGTGCCCTCTGCCTTCTATGAACAAAAGATACATTCTCACTAATAACTAGAATAATCAACTTTTGTCATCTAGATTCTGTGTAAATTGTTAAAATAATTGCGTTCAACCAATAACTGCATTGTGTCCTGCAATGAAATCCAGATTGCGACACAATCAACATTCAAAACAATGGGAAGAATAGATACTTTGGCTAATTTGAACCCACCGCATCAGCCACCATTATCACAGTGAGAGACAGAGACCCTGGCAGCGGATCTGATTACAAACACTCTGGTGTTATTTAAGAAATTGCCCATTTGGCAAATGTTGGTGTCATCTGAAACCTAAATGTTCATTTTCATCGATGCGTTCCAAGGGATTTGTTTTTAATTTAAACAGACAAAAGAGAACCAAAAAAAAAAAAAGACATATAGTGGGACACATAATCATTGAACGCATAACCATTCAACAGTACAGTTGAGCCTCACATCCAACCTTGATAGACACATCCCTCAAAACAAAAACATACGACTCACGAGGGAAATAAGCAACAGTGAGCCTAATGATGGAAACAACTTAATGTGGCAGCAACATCGCCCAGACTCCTCCCCGACAGCGCAGTTTGGCATCGCGTGCGCGCGTAATGTCCATTTGGGACGGGCGAGCTAATTTAGCGCGAACAACACCGCGCGGCCCTAATGATCGCCGAGCCGCCGAATGCCCGCCCCTCTCACAATCATCCCGCGGTCCAGTCGCAGCGCAGGCACGGCTGCAAAGGTGGGACTCGTTTTGAAAAGTGAAGCCGAGGTTTTTGGAAAGAGGACCTTTCCCCCATTAGACAAGCTGACATGAAATGTGTGGACGATGAAGTGCACGGACGTTAATGAGGCGCCTTGCAGCTGCGGGGCGAATCAAACTCACTGGGTCCTAATTTATTGCCCTGATATTCCCTTTCTCCCTCTCTCTCTCCATCCCTTTGACTCCTTTGATCTATTTTAGGACAAGAAAACTCTCTTTGGATTTAAAAAATATGTGTTTTCTGTTCAAAAAACACATTTTTACCTACAGGACACAGGAAATGCACACGCATACCCACCAAACTCGGGAC
Organism: Myoxocephalus aenaeus; assembly: GCA_038501785.1. NCBI lineage: Eukaryota > Metazoa > Chordata > Actinopteri > Perciformes > Cottidae > Myoxocephalus > Myoxocephalus aenaeus. The sequence continues at coordinate 1,907,856 of JBAMJR010000100.1, forward strand.
TAGAACTTCTTAAAACCCGACGAAAAAAGACAAGGCTGTTGGGTCAGTGGAGTATAATCGTCGTCATGTCAATTAAGCCACGCGAGAGGACATTGATAGACATACTGCGACTCCTCCAAAACCAGCACTTTGCTAAAGGTGCTGTAACTGATCGTGTGAACGATGAACCTCCGGACTGGAGTTTCGGCTGGCGACGGTGGTGTGTCTGCAAAAGTCTTCCCCGGGGAAACATCTTCTCCACCTCGCGCCACTGGCCTTCTCTGTAACGCTATATCCACATCAGAGAGGCCGGCCCCATTGATTTAGCACTTAGCTCCATCGTCCCATATGAACGGTTATCATTTTTTGGCCGGGGGCCAGGGTGCAGGCGTCAAAGTTACCGATCAATGGTCCGAACTTTGGAAATGGGGGCGGGAGAGTTTTTTAGGTTACAGGAAATATGGTATCGTGATGAATTGGGTATGTGTATGAGAGGACGTATCGGGAGGTGTTTTTGATGGTTAGTCGCATTGATTAGAACAGAAAACACATATTTTTGAAATCCAAAGAAAGTTTTCTTGTCTTAAAATAGATGCATCAGGTGGGGGAGAAGATGGAAAGAGTTTAAGTTGGAAGATTTGACAACAACTTGTTCAGAGTGTTATGGGAGTGTGTAACAAAGACATGATTCAACACGCAAATCCTTTCATACGATGATGGCAGACGTTCATAGAAAATATCAGTGCAAAAGGTACATTTTCATTTTACGGGTCAGAAATTGCATCCCAGGTACGCAATTCATTTAAAATGCCTTTAACTCAGGGGAAAATGTGTCATGTGACACACATTTGTTGTTTTTTATGTTAAGTCACAGAGTCACAGAGCTTACGTTACTTTTCAAGCATAGTTATTTGAAGCAAAATAAATGATGTTTTTTCTAACCCTGATGAAATAGTTGTGTTGCCGAAACCCAACTGCCACCGCTTCACAGCGTTAGCTTAGTTTAGCGTTAGCTGCGTTACACCGTTAACCGGAACCTTTTCACAGCGTTAATGATGTGTAAACCTTCTGCGTCAAGATACTAAGAAAAAGCCTCCTGCACGAGCGGTGAAATGCGACGAATAGGGATGAGATCACATTGTGGGCTTTTCTCAACCTGATTGCCAGACAAGAATGTCAAGGTTAGACAATATTGCAAAACTCTGAATTATCGGGAATTACCAAACTTTTATTTTTTTATCTCCAATGCCAAAATCTAAAAATGTTCTACAATTCTTGTGTTATATTTGTCTAAAAGAGCAATTGCATGAGAGCAATGAGCATGCAGCCATATTACTAGCTGATGTTTGCCAACCAACATGCATGGTAATGTTGGGAAAGGTCACAGCAATGGTTGAAACTAGTAGTCAGTAGTCTGACACGCTACTCATCCTTCCAACACTTCTATATACTACTAATAATAATACTTCTAGAAAAATAAAGAGGAAGAAAACCAGTCGCTATCATCTGTAGACTCGTAGAATATCCTAAAACTACTTTACTACATGTTAAAATCACGTTGGCAACACTAACTGACTCACTGTGGAGTCTGCACTTAATTCAACAAATGGGATCAAAGGACTACTGCTACTACTACTACTTCAAGGACCGATGTAAATGTTTGTAGAATAGAGTTCAGACTTCAAGTGTTGCAGTTATTTTTCATCTTTAAGTTAAGCACCTATTGATTGGTGAAGCAGTGACAGTTCCCTCTTTGTGAAAGCCTGTTTTTCTTCACCGTGACTGTCTTGTCACGGCAACAGTTGAGAAACTGCTGGACGACGTTCTCCCGTCCGCCAAGAGCGTTTTTGGTTGCGCTTCCTAATTTCTGGACAGTCTGTTTAAGCGCTCTCTTGGGACCGCGGGGGGGGCCAGCATGGCGGAGCAGATGGGAAGTTCTGCTTAGAGATCATCTGCATGAGATTTGAGATCTGACCCCTTTCACAGGGGCCACCGTTTGTCTTCATGTTTTCATGTCTGACTTACTGAGTCGGTTTGTGGGAGCTCTAGGATTTCACTAAAACTGAGACGGCGAGAAAAAAAAAAGGGCACGAGTTTAGAGGATATTTGTTACATCCTTCAACAAAACCTGCTCAAAACCATTAATTAATTGGATCAAATTGGTTCAATTGAAGGCAATTGTAATGTCGTGCCATGGTGTTCTCGTCCAGCACTCGTAGCTATGCCTATACGGAAAATAATGCGCCGTAAGTCGTAGATTTCCAACAAAATAGTTTCATATGTTATCCAAGTAATCATGAACCAGGAAGACCGTAAAAGCACACACAAGGCGGGCGGGCGGGTCAGTGGTCCAACAAACACAGATATTTCAGTCAGGAGACTGCTGTTCGTTCCCCGAGTGAAACAGGAAGTCAACGTTGACCCACATACGTTAGTGACGGCACTTCCGTAGTTATTTCAACCCAAACAACGATCTATTCCTAAATCTAATTCAAGTACTTGTGTTGCCTCAACCTAACTATGTTTTTTTCCTGTGAAGAGGGAAGTTTATTTTTAAAAGACCATAGATGTAACGAGCAGAAATGTACACGTCCTGCAACACGCAGGACTTTCGCTTTATTTAAGGATGTCCAGAGTTTGTGTCCCTCAAAAGATCGACAATTATTTATTGATTTTATTGTTCCCACAATCTTGATCTAACCTTAAGACAACTGTTTTAGTTCCCTCCAGCAGCTCTGGAGTTTGTTGGCAGCCCTGAGTGGAATCAGGAGATAACTTTTAAGTGGTTCATTACAGTGAAATCTGCAATGTGTCATTAGTTAAATCTATATTTGCTCTGCTAATTAACTAAGGAAGGGAGTGATTAAATAAATAAAAAAAGCAGCTGCAGGTTCGAGGATTGGTTGATTATCAGGCTTCCTTGCATGGAGCACTTAATTTCTGAGTAGATAAGTTGTTTTTTCATTCTGTCACAGATTGTCAAGTTCGCTTAAGTTTCTTAAGTCTCAAAGGAGAGGTGCATTTCGACATTAAAATGTTTCTATTTGCTGCTGTCAAAATGCAAATCTAGTCCAAATAGATGTGCCACAGGTCTGTTTTAAAGAAAGTTGTCTCTGCAAAACCTGTTAAGTATCATGAGAGCCTTTTAATGTTATGGAAAGCAGAGAGAAGTGCACACAGTAGCTGTTTAAACCAGGCTCTGCAGACTTCTCCACATCATTTGAAGCACAGTAGATACAGTCTATTTGTCAGGCGGTATATCATGGTTATCATGCTCGTGTTTTAAAGTACTCAGTACTCATGTGAAACATAAGCTGGTAAATGACTATTTTGTTCTCAGGCTTTCCATCTTGGATAAATATCCCTTGTTATTCAGATTAAAAATAAACACATTTCTCAACCTAATACCTTTCTCCCCAAAGGAAGCACATCCTGGTAAATCAAACGTTATTACCCGTTATTGGAAATGCTATTAACGAAGGGGCGCTTTCTGAGCGCCGTAATTTAACATCTTCTTCCCACAGTGTCTGAAATTGGGACGAGTAAATGATGTTATCATCGCCCGGTTAGTTCATCTAATAATTTTTCATTTATTTAGATGATGAGATCTTTTAACTCAGCTAACCCAGCTATTAGTGGATTGAACAAATAACATGCTTGGCAATACAATACTCCATAAGCCTTATATTTGTAAAGTAGCGTGCAATATTTAAGTCTTCTCAGCAACTCATAGATGGTGAACAAATGAATATATAAGGATTTAAGTACTAATTATGTGCTTTTTCCTTTTAGCTGTTTCTCATTGTTTATCTAAAGATTCATGTGTATTCAGCCTCCCCAAATTAGCTGCCTCGCATTTACAAAAGGATCCGACTCACTCGCCCTGCAGCTGCTTGCCTTTGCACGGTGTTTGCAGTTTTATTTAAATACAACTGCAGAACATGAACGACAAAACTAAAGTAAACCGTCCTGCAAACAATGTTCAGAGAGATGAACTGAATTAAAAAGGTGGTACATTATCACATTCAGAGCAGAATGAGTGACAGTGAAGTTTAGTTTCAGGTGCTTGTGGAGGTTTAGGTGGTCGATGGTTGTAGAGAGTTTTACTTTAACTTTTGGTGGTTATTGTTTCTGTTCCACCTCAAGCTTTTAGCCATTTTATCTACCATCTTTATGTCAAACTCATATCTATTTATACTTTTGCTTTGGGGTCTCACAGAGGGTTTAGTAGGAAACCTCTGTAGCTTCAGTACGGCACGACACGACAAGCTAGCTCACTTCACTGAACAAACAGGGAGTACTTCCGACATAATTAGCAGTCCGAGTCACAACGTCTGTCTTGGTTTCTACTTGAAAGCACGATGACAGAAGTTTAGTTTGAAGAGTCACCTCGGTAAATATGACTAATAGGGCTGTTAAAGTTTTGTTTGACGTTGTTAAACTAAATTAACAGCCTGCAGGCTCATTCAAATGATGAGCCTTGCTAGCTTCTACCAGCTAATCTTTGCACTCCCGAATCGAGTCCCGAGCTAAAGATTGAGGGACATGAGTTGATTCATGGCAAACTTTAAATAACACACTTTAATCTTTGGGCTTGTAGGGAAGGTATTACGTATGTTCAGTCCCATTGACGTTACAACTCGTGGGTGTTGAAGTCCAAATGGAGTTTCAAGTCTTTTCTAGTCATCAAATGTGCGACTCAAGTCCCGTTAAATGGCATGAGAAAAGCAGCGTAAAATGTCACAAAAAGCCCAAAATGCGTAATATTGATAGTAATGACTAATGTTGTGCTATTCATACGCCCTCATGAGATCGTTTTGCTCGAGTCCGAGTCATGTGACTTGAGTCCACACCTCTGCCAGGTAGTGAGCTAACCCAGCCAGTAAAGCACCAAAATGAATAATGAATACATTTTAACAAAGAGATTGTTAGGGTTCAAGGTTTTTTAATGTGTATGCCATAAAGATATCGTCACATGAAGGTCATGGGCACAGAATGTGTCAGTATCAATTGATGATTTTGCACTCCTGGCAGAATAAAGAGACACCAAAAAGGTATTTATTTAAGTTCCAGAAGCTACAATGTGTTGGTTCATGTTAGAGCAAGATCATTATGGGGAAAGGAAACCAGCGTCGACTGGTTGTTGGCGACGGGACAACAACACTTCTTAGTTATTCATGTCAGATCCTTTGTAAACACATCCATCCCCTGGAGTCAACATCTTCCTTTTCCTGGAATAAAGTGTGTTTAGAGTCAAAGAAGAGCAAACAGTGCAAAAGTGCAAAAGTTCGCAGTTTGTGCAGGAAACTGACAAATAACAGTAAATATTAGCTAGGAATCAACATATGCACTAACCGTGTGTGTGTGTGTGTGTGTGTGTGTGTGTGTGTGTGTGTGTGTGTGTGTGTGTGTGTGTGTGTGTGTGTGCGCGCGAGTCTGACTGATCTTACCAGAAACTCCAGTTTCCTAAAGTCTCGTTGCATTCATAAAGTGGAGAAGAGTTTCAGGATCTGCATGAATCTTTCACTCAAGTGGAACATTTTCAACTCAATTTTCACCTTTTCAGCAAATTCAAAATCGTGAGCCTCCACTTGTGTCTTTTCATTAACCTTTAGTGCAAACACTCAACTTTACTGCAAGTTGTTGAACAATATTATCATTATTTGTTTTGGTGTTTACTCATTTTACCATTTAGACCTTGCAGCTTGCATTGAGGTCAGCGACAAATTCATCTTTGCACATATCCAACTCCATCATGCAGTTACTGAATAAAATACGTGCCATTTAATATGAAACGAGTAATATTATCAGTGAGCGGCAGCCAGGAGGGGAGCAGTATCATACTCCTTAACTCGGGCTGTACATCTCCGTTTAAGAACCCTCGTAGAGTTTCGCGCTATAAGCCAGCATAAAATTGGGTGCCATTGAAACAAATGAATACCACCGTGTCTTGGAGGCAAATGAAAACCCTTCACTCTGAGTGGATCTGAGCAGCCAGGAGTCATCGTCGGCTCTCCCTGGTGTCACCTCGAGCCTATTAGTCTCTATAAAGGATGATGAATTAGAGACAGAGGGGGAGGAAAGCCTCAGTACCGATGCCGAAGATGGGGGTCATAAGAATGATAAAGTGAACAGCGTGAGCACTTTAATGGGCGACGCCAGCAGAGAGGGCGGAAAGAATGAGGAACATGAAATCTTAAAGAGGGGGATTTCCATCTCTCTCTCTCTCTCTCTCTCTCTCTCTCTCTCTCTCTCTCTCTCTCTCTCTGGTCCGGAGGCCAATGCGAATACGTGAGCGTTTCATTTTCTCAGGCAGGACGTGCAGTATTTTGTTGACATTGCGGTTGAAGGACGACTGACAGGCTGAATATGAACACAACAGAGAATGACGGCCAGATCAAATAAACACATCTGCAAAATCAAACATACCGTTCTGCCATTTCACTACGAAGACACGTTGACGTTTAGATGAAGAGGTGACAATAGCATAATAGCATTTAAACACGTCTGCAAAGGGGAATATTTATTCCTTTGAAAGTAGATGTCACAATTACATTACAAGTCCAAATTCAACAACAACCATTCAATTTACTTTCATTTTGAAATGTGTTTGTTTCTGATAAAGCAGCTGCTCAGCGAGTGTTTGCAGTAGTTCTAAACCGTATACTTGCTGTTACCACCAGTAACTACAGATGTCGGCAAATTCAACCTATAAATGTAAAGTAGCGTTTCCAAGTGGGATTATTGTTGGTGCTACTACTAGCTACAACTTTAGCAACTCATTCAGACCATCAGGGAAAAAGCAAGACATATATTCAAACATATCACTTTGCAATGTATTCCCAATGCTGCTCAGAATAATCCCAGTCCATGACCCTCCTGACGTCAACTCAGGGTCTCTCCCTCGCTGCAAGCAGGCGGCAACTTCCGGGTCTGAAAAGTGAAGCCGATGCTGAAGTGTCCTGAACGTTGCCTTCTTTCTCATGACAGGCCTCGGGGGCGACCCCTCCGGTTGCTTTCATTGGAAAAGACGAGTTTTCCACGTCTGTGTGTCAAAGGGGAGTCGTCCTTTTTCCCCAGAGGTTGCACCTGGTGGCAGACAGAAGTGCATCGTGAAAGATAAGGCGAACACGACCTGGAATCCAAACCGATGGTGTCATTAATCTATAACCATTACATTGTGCTATCAACAATTATGATAAGTTAAAGCAAAAAAAAAAAAAACTATCAAACACTAACAATAAATATGTAAAATAAAATACTTCATCTTGATAAATCACCTTAAGTCTCAGCTGAGGGCGGGACGATGCACTTAATTACAATCACGTAGAGGATTTCCTCTTAATGTGCTTTACATGATGGGATTTCAAATAAAAGCAGTATTTACTCTTTTGAGATTTTAAATGAGTTTCAGTGTACTGCTGCTAATTTGTGATGATCTAAAAAGGTTTTCTGAGCAATATTACGAGCATACTTATCCTAAATGTCGGTCTTGGGAAACTTTTTAGAAGTATGTACTTTTGCAGAATGAAAGTCCATTTAATATACCAAATATATTGTGTGCTTGGGGTTTGGTGATGGAGAGATGGAAATGCCTTCATGGGTCATTACATTAACAACTGATGCTGGCAGATCCGTCCAGCCTCGGAAATAAACCTTTTTGCCTCCCGAGATGAGAGTCAATCATGTCTTTACTACATGAGACAGTGAAAACAAATGGCGATCATATAATATTCCGAAAGAAGAAACACTTAGTCTGAGCTCTTAATGGGTCTTTGTCTTGCAAAACCTTTCATCTGACATTGACAAACGAGGCACAGTCCTACCTGGAAAAACAGCTTATGCATTACTTCCATGATAATGGCTGGACTGAATGAGGTCATGGGTGTTTTTTCTCTTTTTCCTTATTCACATTGCAGGACTCCTACTCTATAAGTATAAGCGCTATAAGAATATGAGCAAATGAGCCAACCGCATTCACTTTCTACTTATGTTCAGTTTGGAAAAGCTGAAATGCATGGTCTTTCATATTATTAAATACAAATACCAGCAGGTCAATAGCATCATAAATCTGCAGCTGCAGTCAATATATTTAAATATTCAAATCAAAGAGGAAACACTGCCTGTCGTTTTAATGAACGCTCCAAAAGCATTTGCCATTTTTCAACCCGACAGCTGACATTTGACACACAAAAAATGCATCAATAACAATTATGTTTTCGCTGTTATTACAGGTCATTTATCATCGCCGGTGATCTGCAAATTCTGTGAGTGTGTGCATTTTTTTCTCCGTATTTTGTTGGAAATATTCACCATTCCTGACACACTATCAAAGCTGCGAGGGAAAGTAAGTCAAGTGGACACTCTGCCATAAAAACAGATGTGTTGAAAGTGACACATCCTCCCTGCGAGTGTATTAACCTCTGCTTGGGCTCCTCTGCCACGTGAACCTGCAGTATCCTCTTCCCCGCACGCATTGCTGACAGCTGAGAAGCTAAGTATTGTGTAATTGCAGGAGCCGCGGCAGCATGCTGTGCAATAATACGCTAAGTGACTATTAATCATTTTGGTGACAAATAACCAAATAAAGGCGAGACGTGTGAAGAGGCTTGCACTTGATTGATGTTCTGCAGGAAAAGTTCTCTGTCGCCTAATTGCTGATGAGGCATTTGTCTTTTTTTGAAGTGTGTGTTGTTGTTTTTTAATCCTCTTTGCAAATAAAAAATGTGCCACCAGCTTTGACGATATAATTGCTTTTCTTTTTTGTCGTTATTAAAATTTAAAAGAAGCAATTAAAGCCCTGCTCTTTTCTTGTGTGGATCGTGGTTCTATCCCCTCTCTTTGGAAACTGTCTCCCGTGACATCTTAAACGCTTACTTTGACAGCGATGACATGTCGAGAGGTTCAATCATTTCTATTTGAACAACTAAGAAGGGGAAATTATCAGATAACTTCGCACAATCGGAGGACAAGTTATGGGATCAAAATGATTTTCTACTACAAGGAAGATAATCCTGGTGAGCCTGCTTGACGCACTTGACATACTGTGTGATGATGAAGTGGGGAACATAATGTGCTTCATCTAGAATTTCCTTTGGGTGAGCCGACACTGTATTATAAATATGTATGCGGGTATATCAGGGCTTCAGGGGCCCCAGAGGCAGAGCTCTGCATGAAGTCCATGTCATTTATCTCGTATTTCTTGTCACATAGTCGAGGGGCTTAGTCATTCATGTCAATGACAGAACCCCGAAAGTCCTAAATCCAGCAGAATCAATTTTAATATTGTTTTATCAGTAGCTTAACTCGAATGGCTTATGGAGTCTTAGCCGGCTGTTTGGATTTTGGAGGGTGGACAGGACTTCTGGAGTCCTTCATGCAGGGTCACAGGGGCTGAGCTGTATAAGTAAAAGAGGACTTGGACCGTTAAGTAATAAATAAAGTCATGTGTTTAAAGAGTAACAGTATTGTGTTATAGATTACATTTTCAAGTAACAATAAAAAGGTACAGCACAGTAACACTGCATTTGTTTCTGTCTTCCATTCGCTTCACCGTGACGCTTGTGGACTGCGGTTTTGAAGCCTCCGCTGTGGCATTTCGGCCGTCGCCATCTTGGTTTTTGCAACCAGAAGTGACACAAGATGAACGTGGAATAAAACATCTTTAAGTGACCAAAATGCCACAATTCACTTTCATTAATTAAAAGCACACTGTGAAAGGTCAACGCAGTGGAAGTGACCTGTCAATCAAGAGGTAGCCCCGCCCTAAAGCATATACAATTATTTATCTAGCGATTGAGATCATAAACTCATGTTTACAATGTTTACTGAGGGAACAAATCAAGTGAGAAGTTGGGTAATTTTCTCCTAGACTTCTATACAATCAGACTTTGTTTTGCAACCAGAGGAGTCGCCCCCTGCTGGCCATTAGAAAGAATGCAGGTTGAAGGCACTTCCCCATTGGCTTCTTTTTAGACCCAGAGGGCCAGGTAGAACTGTAACTTAATCCACACACTGGCTGATAGAGACAACGTAGTGCAAAATGCAGCATAGCTCTTTTACACCACTTCCACTGTACGCCTTTGCTCCGAATGTATTTATTGCTCACATTGGAACCATGATGTCACATCCTATTGCGGGGGGCTGATGCTGCAGCAGTTTTATTGAACAGAGGGCTAAAGTGAGCGTGTACCGAAGACTTCACATGTTGAGACGATATTAGTCCGGTGAGATGAGGGCTTATCTGTATGAGCGGCGATGCGGAGACAGATCATCTCTGCTCTACAAACCCTCCCTGGATAAATAACGCCCCAGAAGAAAGTGGCTCGCGGTCGACGACAGAATTGCTTTTGTTGTGCAACAGACACACGTCTGTCATCCAGAACGCTCTCCTCCTCCATCCTGCGCGTTCTCCATCACTGGGTGATTAGGGCTCATGGATGATGGATGGGTCGGAGAGGAGCGCTTCCTCCATGCTTCTTCTCAGGCCCGCATGTCACAGACGCGCTTCCCCAGCGGCCATCAATCCGGCACCGCGGCCTCTCAAACCTGCGTCCAATAACGCGACGGCACTTCAGACTAAAGGAGAAATAAGAAGCGTGACGGGGAGAGGGAGTGGAGAGAGGGGAATCGGAGGGAGGAAAGGAAAACAAGCTGTTCATGCTGACATCAAATGTACCTCAGAGGGTCGTCAAGAGGAAGCGCTGAGCGAGCGGCGTCCCGGCATGAGCGCCTGCAGACGGGAAGCGAGCGCCAGGCGGGGAGAGTCTGCGAGAGGAGGATGAGCTAATGCAGGAAGGGGGGATGGGGATGGGGGGAGGAAGGAGAGAACCTCTTCCTCCTCTTGATTCGACTTGATTTATGTGACAACTTTAGAAACATTAGGCACAAATAAAATCGCAGAGGATCATTTTGGTAGTAAATCAAAGACTTGTTACCGTGATCCGCATGATGTCGGGGACGGCGAGGACGCGCGCGGTAACGACGCGAGGCTGCACGCAGATGGAGATCGAGGAGATTCATTATCAGAACACCTAAGTGCATCAGCGTTTACAACCTGATACCAGTGGAAATGTTGAGCGAAGAGGCGTTCAGGGCACCCAAGCACGATGGATACCGTTGATTTCTAAGTCTTTAGCTCAAGTTCCTGAATCGAATGTGTCAATATGTTGATATTTGGTCAAACAAAGACCTCAGCTTTCTTCATTTAGGAGACAACCATCGTTTATTTAGGCAGCCGTTGGCTTCCATTCATTTCTCTACACTTACACTATGGCGAAAATATTATCAGTGGGCTCTCCAAACGGGCTCCAGTTGCGTAATCCATCACCGTGAACATGAAGTTTGCGTCAATATCTCCCAATGTTGCATTATCACTGTGTGGTAATGCAGTTTAAGAGCAGAGTGATTGGATTTGAAACATCTGCACTGCATTACCTCATACCGATTATGTAACTTTGACCAAAATGAAGGCTGACTTGATGCTCACCGTGATGGACGACACGACTCTGGCGAGCTTTAGTAGTTTCATACCGAAGAGAAACCGATTTCTAAAACCTCTAATCTAAAATTTCTGAAACAAATCCATTGGTATAATCCTTTAAATCTGCAGCTCTCCCCTTAAAGCCCACAGTCCTTGTTGTATGTGTTATAGTACAGAGCCAAAACAAAAGAAAGTGTGTCACCGTCTTAATTATGAACTGTAATTATGCCCCCATTTATTTTTTGCTTCCCCAAATCATAACGGGGACTTTAGATGTATTGATTTATTGACTCTCTTTCAAAGATGTATTTGTATAACTTCATTCCATGACACCAAAAGGCAACAGAGGAGGGACTAGTGACAGCTTGACTGGCAGCGATGTCATTAATGCCCTTATGGCAACTGCCATGGACGTGACTGTCACATCCTCTCAGCCTGAAGACACTGTATTTAATTGAACTGTCATCTTTAGGTCAAAGTGAAACCGTTCCAAACGGCAGGAACGCTGACTAAAACCACCTCTGACAGCAATTACAAACGGATCCGGCTCCACATTGGTTACATCGCTGATGTCTCCCCGATCAGACCGGTTGTCTCGCATCAATCAAACTGTCGTTTTGTAAGAAGACGTTAATATGATGAATGGTCAGATGGTGAAGTAATTCAGATGGTAAAATTCACATTTTCCAAAAATGGATAAATGATGATTTTCATCTCGACTGTTGACTGACACAAAGCATCCGCGATTCAAACTCTGCTTTTTTTTTTGCATTTGTTTTGACAAAAAGATAAGAAAAGAAATCTCAGCGTTTTACTTTTCCAGTGGCAGAAACATCAGCGCAGTTAGCAATAGCAACGATAGCTTCAGTGGTTGAACAAGGGAGACCCCAACGAGTATTTATCAAAACAAAAAATCAAAGAGCAAATTACATTTTGAGAAGCACCAAAGTCTTGGGAGCAACAAAAATCTAAATCAAAAATCTCAAACCATTATGGAGCCACACTTTTTATATCAAACCCACATGGTTGACTAATAGAGTCTTAACTCGTTAGATTGATTCAACACCTCTCCAGTGAGGCCCGATCATGGAGCCAGTGACAATAGCTAATACCCAAAGTGTTGCTGGAGTTGGATGGGTTTCCGTAATTGATGGTTGGATGTGTTTTCCCACCGATAATGTGTCTTTGCTGTCATGAGGTTGCTGCTTTCCTTCCTCTCGCTTCGTCAGAGCCCTCACTGTCAAAACAGCACATGTGTCTCCCCAATGAAGACGGATGACTCTCTGTCGGGTGGAGACTGAAGGATGCAGAGGAGAAGAGGGGGAGGAGGAGAGAGAGCCCAAACAGAGGTGGTGAAGGAGAGGCAGCAAAGGGAAAGATAAAGACAGGGGGAGACTAATGGGAGAGGGGAAGAGAGACAAAAGCAAGAGATTTTAAAAAGAGAGAGTGATGGAGGAGGTTGGCGTTCATTACGATGTGTTTCCTGTGTGGGCGCGGCGGCCTTGGACCGAAACCAAAAACTTTTATTTTGATAGTTTCCCAATACACAGGGCACCAAGACAAGTCAGCGTTTTTCATTCAACGATGATTAATCTGTTTTTATGTATTTTTATTTTAGTGATATTGAGGCACATGCAAATTTCATGTAAAAAAAACAAATTCCACAAAAGCATAAAAAGGAAAAACTAATTGTACAACACTTTAAGTTATGTTATGTTATGTTATTCTTGCAATTTTTGACTTTATTTAAAGCAACGTATAATCACATTTTAATACCATATAATAGTGAATATAATGCATTATAAAATTATTATTATGTATTGCAATTATGGGAATTATAATCCACAATTCTTGCAAAACAATATGTCAGTGAGTGACAAGTAAATATAATGTATTATGATACTTACCCTTATAAGTGTACAATCAATTAAAGGCAGAATACAAAAGTATTCACATGCATTTTCACCACAACAAAACCTGCTTTTCATATTCATCACATCTTTCTTTCTTTGGCAAAATGGAAGCAAGAAGAACAGATCTAAACACTGAAGCGTGGATTGTTGTCCATATTGTACGAGCCAGCATCCTAAAAGTCACATAAAACTACTTTCCCACAGTGGCATTTCTTATAAGATGCTGTACATCAAAATAACTGCGACATGACAGGAAACTCCCACCGTCTTTATGAGAGTATGCAGCACCAACACACACACACACACACACACACTCACACCCTGACATAAAGCTGCTTCCCGCGGTGCAGCATCCATTAGCGTTGACCTTTGACCCGACCAGTTGTGATCATGTGATTGTGCAACACAGAGGTCACGCCGGCTTGTCAAAACACCGGCGCGGATGCGTGACGACGTGATAACCTACGTGCCGATCAGTTTGAGGTGATGTCACTGACTCACTCACTCCATCACTACTTCCATGGCTCTTTTTGGCAGACTGAGAAACATGGAGGCGCAGCACTTTACTGCCGTTATGAAAAACATGGTAATTCATAATGCATCCATAGCACATTTTGATTCTGAATCATTTATTATGCATCATTCCGTCGTGTGATTTAAGACACTGTCAGCTAGCTTCTTTTTTTTAATGTGTTTATCGTTTTCTGCAGTTTATCTTGAATGCAACATGAGAATGATCATTCACGTGGAGCTTGTAAAAAAAAAGCTGCGTATTTACAACACGTTGTGACGCCCAACGATCTGAGGAAAAGATCGTGAACTCGACTGACTGACGAGTCACGTGACCAACGAATGACGGGACAAAGTGAGTGAACGTTGACTCTTAGTTTGACACAGACAGCGGACTCTTGGGTGTCCAGTAAGTCCAATCAGTTGCTCTGAGCGTCTATTAAAGATGCGGATGGGTTTCCATTGGAGTTCTGGTTGAAAGTCTGCGTTGCATCCACATTTTGTGTTAAAACTATGAGTTTTGGAGATTTATTAAGTATGCGATTGGAGGGTGCGGAGGTGGCCAATGTCGCAGTTTAAGAAGTTTGCAAGGATGTTTTGATACCTTTTTCACAATAATAACAACGCTATTGGAGTACATTGAAACAACGAACCAACGACAAACTTTTCACGTCCATCTTTCAAGTCTACAGAAGAATAAGCATTTTGTTATCAATTTGTATATCAACTATTTTACAAAAGAAATACGGGCCACCATGCAACCGTCTACATTCACGCTCCTGCTACAGGGAGCGGGTGCTTGGGCGTCACATTAGAGTTTAAAACATCTGAAGTATGACCTTTATTTACCGTTACATTTCGGGTTACAAGCCGCTCCTACGGCTGATCAGTGTCCCCGCTGTAGTAAGCTAGCTAGCGCTGCTAGTAGCGCTGCTAGCTAGCGCTTCTGCTGCTACCGGCCACTGCTGCTGCTACTGCCCGCTGCTGCTGCTACTGCCCGCTGCTGCTGCTACTGCCCGCGTCCCCTCTGCCCAAGTCGGGTGTCGAGCCTGGTCCCGCTACCTTCGGGGGTTTTCGGGGAGCTAGCGGAAGTTAGTGGGGAAGTGACGGAGCGCTAGCAGGAGCCCCAGCTGGCTACAGCGGGGAGCTGTCGGGGACACTGACCGAAGGTAGTAGCGGCTTGTAACCCGAAATTTACGGTACTCCTATTGGAGACCAACTCTGCTGCTGCCCATCCGCCTCTAACTTCTCTTTCAAACCATATCGCCTGAAAGCCACACAGTAAAATGACGCAATGCGTGTGAAAGCAGAGAACTACCAAACATATTGAGCAAGGAGGTGATGCATCCAACTGGAAAACACTTGAATCGTAACATCAAATGGAAATGTGGGTATTTTTGGCTCGAGAACAAACGCTTTCAAAGCATTTGAAGCTTTAAAGAGATTGGGCTGATGGTGGTGTCATGGAGCCCAGCGGATGTGGGGGTCAAATGGAGTATTCACGGTAAGTATGTGGTCGACATCCATGAAGTCCCTCCCTCTGTCGGGTGTGCAGCCCGTCATCCGCCAGTGGACCGGAGCGCGTGTTGTTCACCTTGTCAGCCGTGAAGGAACACAGGATTTGTCCGTGCACAAGCCGCGGTGATTCAGGTAGCGTATTAGTTCGAGGAGATTGGAGGCAGGGAATATTCCCTGACACTAATGAATATCAGTTTTATTAGGATATGATTGCAGCCATCAAAAAGGTTATTGCTTTCATAACATTGTATATTAAAAACAATTTAATCTCATCCTTGTAAACAGTAATTCAATCTCTTTCAAGCTGCATCTCGTGTGATTGATAGCAAAAGCGTAAGTATATCATCCATACGATGTCACCGGGACACAACCGCCTTATCTCGAGCCTCTGACAAGAGAAACCGTGTCGGAGAGGAGAGAGTTTCTCCTTTCTGTTACGCGTTGACAAAACTGGAAGTAACTTTGAGGTAAAGAAATATAAGAATTCATATTTTCGAACCTGAAGGTCAAAGACACCGACTCAAGGCGACACATACAAGCCGTGTGAGGTCACGCAAACCCTTTGATGGAGTGCAATGATTCCTCAGATGATTAGAAAATGGACGTTGACCTCAGTTGTCCTCATTTCGGCCACCTCCATTGATCACGGCACCTCCTTCCCCTGGTGGCATTAAAAAAGTCTCGTGCTAAGAGTTGTATCATTGCAACTGTGTCCCAATTTGACCAGGAACAAGAGAGAGAGGAAAGAGGCGGCAAGAAAGAGAGAGATTAAGAGGAAAAGAGAAAGAGTGAGAGACAGAGGGAGGGAGAGAGAGAGAGAGAGAGGCTTTTAAAAGGATTTTGTCGGTTATTGACTGGTTGCACTCTTCAGCTAATAGCCATTTAAAGATTATGGGCCTGCTGGTGGAAATCAAGGCCTCCATTGTTTGCCTTATTGCATTCTGGCAGATGGGGGCTGACACAACAACACGCAGCATCCCTCCGGGCACGCTCACCGAGCACCGACCCTCCATCAGCAGATCTCCTATTGAACTGGCCCTAATAACTGGCCATGAATTATTAATCCGCGTACCATATTGAAGACAGAGAGGGAAGAGGAAAAAACAAGGGAGGATTGTGGGCCGGCTGCAGCGAGCGTGATTGGCGTACAGGTGCCAGTCGAAAGGAAAAAAGGTCCGTTCAAAAGAGTCCCAGGGCGACCATTTCCCGGAACGGGGAGGACATTCCGATAACTGGCACGAGAAGATAAAATATATATTCATTAAATGTCAGATTGCTGATGAAATGGGTCCGATCCATTAGTGGGTAGCGGAGCGGCCGGTTAATGTTTCCCGGTTGCTCTTGGGTTGGGTGGCTTTTAGTGTTGCTCTGGGTTGCTGCTGGAAACAGGATCACTTGATCTGGGAAAAAAAAAAAAAAAAGTTTGCAAGTGTAAGAGCAGGTGTTTGACCAGGCTTTTTGAAATCGGAGTCAAATGCACCTGTTGGTGAAACCCAGTAACTCTGCAGTGTTTCAAGCCGAGTGAACCCGATCGCTGATTTGCAGTTTATCTGTCTTCTCTCCTCCGGTCAGGTGATTTATTTGCAGGGATTGATTGCTAAACTTGGCTAGACTCACTTCTCTTTACTTAAGCTGCCACATAAAGTGCTGGCAGGCAGATTTGTGTTTTCTTTTAGTTAGTTTTGATTCCAAGGACAGTTCAAATGGGACGAACTCCTGATTTAGTAAACTTTTTTGTTGTTATTTATGGGAAACATGAAGAGCTCTAGCTCATGTGATTAATGGCAAAAGCAGTATCTCATCCATACAGTGTCAATGAAAAACAACGGCCTTATGTCAAGACACTGTCAAAATGATCCTCTTGAAGTAAGTAACTATTTAAACTGTTGCAAACAAGAAAAATGACCTCCTTCCTTTACATATGTCTGTACTTCTGGGGGGGAAATAAGTCGGGAGAAAGATTTAAAAGTAAAAAAAACAACAATCAAAAAAGAATATTTGGGACCAAAATGTTACAATTAACGTTCACAAACTTAAAAAAGCACTTCTTAAAGGGTTAAAGATGTGCGACGAGAACACTCAGACAGGACAACACCGTGATAGGAACTTGTCAATCACCTTGTAGCCCCGCCCTAAAGCATATCCTGCTTTATGGTCTGTTTGACTCTAAATGACCATAATGTACTAAATGAACATCATGCTGTATTGAAGAAGACTTGAAACTAGAGATTGAGACATAAACTCATGTTTACAATGTTTACTGAGGGAATACATCAAGAGAGAAGTAGAGCCATCTTCTCATAGACTTCTATACAACCAGAGGAGTTGCCACCTGGTGGCCATTAGAAAGAATGCAGAACCGGATGTTTCCACCCTGCACAAAAGGCAACAAATATGCCTGACATTATAAACTCGGGGACATTACAAACTCTCATTATGTTTTATCACTGCAACTGTTTCCCAATTAGACCATTTGTTTGACTTTTTAGATGTAAATCATTAAAAAAAAAAAAAAAACATGAAGTAGGCTCCAGTTTGCCTGGGGTCTGTTGGCAACACTTACTCAAGACGAGGTGCCAAGGAGAGACGTGTCAAAACATGTTCAGTGATCTGTGTTATACAATATGTATGGATTGTAATGCAAACCACACTTACACAGACTTCTTATTTGATCTTTATTTTGACTTACAGAAGTCTATAGAATGGTACTTATTGAGTTCATCAAATGACAAACGGTGTCAAGTCTTTCTCTGAAGCTCCGTGGTGCTTTTTCGGGTGAGATATCAAAGAACATGAGCAGCAATCCCAGCAAAGGTTTCTATTTACCATAAAGCACACGAACAACTGGTTAACATTTGGAGCGCTTCCATGTTTTATTTCTTCTTCTTCTTCTTCTTCTTCTTCTTCTTCTTCTTCTTCTTCTTCTTCTTCTTCTTCTTTTTTTCTGAGTGTGTCAGCCGCGAGCTCCGAGTGAATTAAAAAGCCTTTGGCAGGGCTGTTCTCACTTCCCGTTGATTCAAAATGAAGTCTGCGCAGCGCCTGATGAATTGAATTTCCTGTGTCAAAAAGCCTGCGATTTTCAAAGAAAATAATGAACAACGCCCGAAGAATCCCCTTTCAGATTTCATTATGAGGGAGAGGTTCTAATTGCGAGGAAATTAAATTTCCATCGCTCTCTCGGCCGCCGCTGCCGATGCGGCGGGGTTTGTTTCCGTTTGACACTTTGTTATCCTCTTTAAAAAAGACCATCGCCTCGCGCTTCCCCGAAAACGCAACGAGCGGAAGACTTAACGCGTCGTTCTTGGGACGATGATGCGGGTTCACGAACATCAAAGAGGCGTTGAGATGAGTCGTCCCTCATCCTTCTGCCTGAAAGCTGCTACTTGGATGAGTGCCCTCATTTCATCAGATGCACAGACATCAAGAGCATGCAGGAAAACTGCAATAAGCGCCTAAAAGAGAGCCAAGGATGAAGACAAATACACTTGGATCTTTTCCAGTGCGACCGCCTCATTGCTTGCAGTGATACTTGCTCACATCCAGTTGAACCAGTTGAGGGAAATGTAGTCTTTTAGCAGCATGCGGCACTTTTTTTTGCAACTGAATGTCACTTACCAATACAGAATACATAAGAAAATACACTTAAAATAGACGCTCTTTCAGACCATAACACAATGCAACAGCTGCTGTGCAAAAAAAAATATTAAATGCATCATTTCCTGTTTGGGTTTTCCCCGGGAAAGACAGACCTACCTGACGCAACAAATGTAAAACTGTGTTTGGAGGTTCGGTGACTTGTATTAGTCAGCAACAGAGGTGAGCTAACTGGACCTTTATTTTGCCCAAAATGTTGCCACTAAGACTCTCAGTGCACGACGTCGGACCACAACAAGTAGTTCAAAGGATCATTTGTAGTATCGGTGTTAACATATAGTGAATTTAAAGCATCTTTCAGCAGTGAATATGATGTTATTTACATGTCAATTTAAATCTGAAGTTATTACCTTTTAACTTAAACATAAATGAGTGTTATGCAAAGTTGCTTTGACTAAGCTGTAAAGCATGTTGATGATTTTTTTTAATTAACTTCTCTAATAAGCCATTTTAGATGTTTTCACAGCACTCATCCCTTTATTCAAGTGATTAGCTCATGGTTTTAATGGTATTTATGGATTAATACTTTATTGTCAGGCAATAGCTGTCATTGTATGCCTCTGAACTGTCCTCAATTCATCTTCCTGGTTAAATAAAGCTTTAAATACGACAACAACTGAATGAAATGTTTGGTTTGTGTGCCGCAGGATGGGCCCGAGTAACTGTTGAGCACCTCGTTGAATATTCACCGCGAGAACACGCGAGGTGTACTTTTGACATTCAGACTCGGATTACAACGGCAGAGCAAATAAATCACCGTGCGCGCAAGAGCGAAAGGCCACGAACCAAAAAAAATGTAGCCATGAGACAATTATATGGGTGAGCACAGTGTGTGAGAGCGAAGAGGCAGAGGGAAGCAAAAACGCCTGCAGGCAGAGAATGAATGGGACGTGGAAATGGGGAGGAGGAGGGAGGAGGGAGGGCAGCAAACACAGGGCAGGTCAAAATGAACACCATCTGGGTACATGAAAGAGAGACGAGGAGGGGGGGGACAAAACAAAAGCACCAGTGCTGCCAGCATGTAGCCGGCGACGCCACAACACCGCCACCTTCAACGATACAACCCCCCCTCCTTCCAATCAGGTGGAAGAGGAGTAGAGGGGCTCCCCATCACTCATGCAGACCCTCCCCCCCCCCCACCCCTCTTCTCTTATCCCCCTGTGGGTTCAGATCATTGCCAAAGGAGCCACAGGCCACTTGCAGGCTGACAGTCAGCTCCTCTAATGGGCCTGGCTGTTTATTTTGTACCGCTTGGAAGTGGATTAGCTGGAGGTAATTATGGTTAATGATCTGCCCGCCTCACCCCGCTGATCCGTAGTCACCCGTTCGCTTGGCTAGCAGCAGCGCGTAGCCACCGGCGCCATTAATACGGGGTAATGTTACCTATTAGAGCAACAAAAGGGAAAGGGGAGATGGAGATTTGTCAGATGGATCAGAGTGTGAAGAAGGGCTTCGGAGCGGAATGACACGGATCCATTTTGGAGCCAAAGTGATGTTCACCGAGGTTCAAGGAGCTTCTCTTTTTTTCAGATTACAATGTGATTACGTCCTCTGACATGTTGTTGTTTTGTAAGGAAAGGCCTCAGAGCAAACGCTATTAACTTTGTGATTAGCTTTTGGATATTACACAGAGGGATTTGTTCAGTTCAGAAAGCAGCAGAGACGCGTTCGGCGCTATTTTTCCGGCGTTCGACGTAGTTCACACGGGGTTTGAACATTTGCTCGGATGAAGATATATTTGGGGGCTTTTACTTGAGTCGAATGACTTGTGTTTCAGTTGGATGTAAGATAGATAGATAGATAGATAGATAGATAGATAGATAGATAGATAGATAGATAGATAGATAGATAGATAGATAGATAGATAGATAGATAGATAGATAGATAGATAGATAGATAGATAGATAGATAGATACTTTATTCATCCCAAAGGGTCGCTCAGTGGGGCGTGTACGCTCACTTACCTCACGTCCCACAATTTTAAAAGTCATTTTGAGTGCCACGGTTTCCTGTTACGTTGTTCCCTATATCACTTAGTTCACGTACTTATTTTAAGCCCAACCATGAGATTTTTCCCTAAAACCTAAAAGTTTGTTTTTGCCGCGATCGTTTCACGATAACAACGTGGTGTTAAATTAAATTAAATGCGTGATAATGACACCGGGAAATGTTTGCACACCTTTGCCTTGATGTCTTTGTTGGAGCCGCTCTTCTCTCTTTGTCGAGGTCCAACACCGCTTTGTGTTCTTACTTACCGCTGGTTTTCAGATTAGCGCCCATTTTATGCCCCCAGCAATATTTACACTACTATAAATTATACAAATTCAATCCGTCTATTCTGTTACACTCCATTATACATGCATTTCTGCATTTGCATGGATCATAGCTGCCGTCCTGTGGAAACAATATGCTGTGTCTCCAAAACAACAAACGGGTTTAGAGAAAAAAGTTAATTTCAGCATTTATCATTTTGTTTAGTTGTATTTAGTCTTTGTGTCACCTCTTTTATTAGACTATTAGACATGGTCAGAATCTATACTTATAACAAATAATAAAAACAAGGACAAATAATAATAATGATAATTGTATTTGTATAGCACTTTAAAAGTGCTATTCAAATAAAATTATCAAGCTGGGAGCACAAAGTGCTTTCCTTAGACAGCAGATCAATACCAAAATATCAAGGACTAAAAACAACAAAATAAAAGCACACAATTAAAAGGCTGTATATAAAATACATTTACAAACGTAAGAACCTTAAGGAGAGCGACATCTTTGTGTTCGTTGAACTCCTGTGATGAAAATAAATGAAACAAAACAAGGTGGTGGACTTTAAACATCTTCATTTACTTATTCATTCACTTCCTATGGAAGGCCGGAAAGCACATGCATGTCATGGTTTGTTTCTCCTGGTCACAAAATAATTTTGCAATCTCGATCAAACAATTAAATACATATTTTGCCAGCTAACACATGTTGTGTTGAGATCTATAACTTTCACGTGATTAAAGAATATAAACTCATGAATAAAACATCCTGGTGCATAATGTTAAAGAGTCAAAGAAAAGAGAAAAACCTTTCAAAAGGTATCAGCAACATATTAGAAATAATTCATAAAAGGCAAAGCTCAGTGAATGAAAGTTTTTATTTTATTAATAAAAAAATGTGGTTCTGATAATAACGATCGAATAAATCGCAATAAAATGTAAAACAGATGAATCCAGGTTTGGGTTAACAATGACGTACGGTCACAAGGGAAGAGAAGAGGTTGTTTTTTTTAACACTTATTCTGAAACGGATGTTGTTAACTGTACATTTAAGAGTAAAATGAAATCAGGAAATGTTCCTCACTTATGGTCAATCTAATTCATGGTCATCCTAAACACTTTTGACTCATATTGGAATGTGAGACTCTCTCCTTTAAAACAACACACACACACACACACACACACACACACACACACATAGACCGGCAGTCAAGTAAACCAGCTGAGAGTGACATCAAAAAATGACGTCTTGTGCATCCCACGTTTTTTTTCTTTCTCCCCTTCCGCATTCATCCATCTTGAAAATGCAGCAGTAATAGCAACAAAGTGGTTTTTCCCCTCAAAATGAAGTTTGACTTTATCAAATCAAGGGTCAGAGAAACATATATTCGCGTGAAAAGGACAGGACACATCAGGGTTAAACCGATTACGTCCTGTTAAACCGGCATTTTCAGAGTCTCCATCTCAGACACATTTTCCTGCCTTTTTCCAGTAATTTTTGAAAGCCTTCAAGCTGTAATAAAATATCACTTTTTTGTGCATTTGTGCATTAAACACTCTTGGTCTCATTGCATTTTTCTGATGATAATCACATTTACCCCCGAACCCTCCCCCTGGTCTATTCCCATCTCCCCTTTTAAAGCACTTTGCTGCCGTTTCAGTGAAGATGACACTGACTCGGGGTGAGGGAGGGGAGGGGAGGGAGGGGAGGGGAGGGAGGGAGGCTTTGGCTAACGGTTCCAAATGGAAAGCTTTAGCTGGGGCCTCGTTCTGCAGGTTACGTGGCGTCACGTCTCATTTTGACTGAGCTGCAGACCACCACCCCCACCACCACCACCACCACCGCCCTCTCAGGGACCCTCGTAAAGTGCTCTGATGCTTCATAATGCAGATCATTACCCAGAATGCCGTGGAAGACCCCAAGTCCCCACTTAGATGCGGAGCCTCCCAGAGCCCCCCCGCCGTGTTATGTATCCCTGCAGATCCCCTGCAGACGCTCTGATTGTCCATTCTCTGCCCGCCGTCGCCCCGCCAGCAGCCGGCTTTATTGACACTAAGTTGCCCCCACAAGGCGGTGTTAATACCAAACGACAAAGACGCTCCCTTCCCTCCGTGTTCACCTGAAGGTGCTTACAAGCTGGAGGTTATTGAAACACAGAGCCATAAAGCTAACGGCGATGACTCGAGAAGCGTCTGCACCGGGGTGACCGATGTGCGAGCGCAATCAAGTCGAGGGCAATGATTTCAGAAGGAGAACGAGGAGCGTCGACACGAGGCACCGAGGCCTCGTGAGGCTCCCAGCCGCTGCAGACAGCTGATCGGACAGCGGCCTGCACACAGTCGGAGGTTTTAAAACTCTTCTCACATCAGAGATCCCGTCTCAGTCTCTTAGACGGCACGTAAGAAGGGAACGTCGTCATCGTGACGTCACCCCGTTGGTTTGTGGAAATGACGATTTTGCCCTCGCTATGTTTGTTTTGTGTTTTTTTGCAACCAATGAACAGAAGTTACCATATTTGGAAAGCGGCCCTGGTAGAGGCCTGCCAATCACAGAGAGCCTGCCCTAAAGCGTACTCCACTTTATGATCTGTTTGACTCTAAATGGACCATAATTGACGAAATAAACATCATGCTGGATTGAAGAAGACTTGAAACTGGAGATCAAGAGAGAAGTAGGGTCAATTTCCCATAGACGTCTATACAATCTGACTTCTTCTTGCGACCAGAGAAGTCGCCCCCTCCTGGTCAGTAGAGGCAGGACTCGAGGTTACCGGAGGCCAAGTTAGTCTCAGAACTAAATGGCCTTTCCTCCCGCAAGGAGAGTCCTTTGGAGTCATTCTTTTATTTATTTATTTTACCAAAGTTCACCAAAAAGCTTGTCTATGACCCGCAGTGGTAGTTATAATAAAAACCGGAATGCTTCTGGTAGACATCAGATATTTTTGAGGGGCCACAATTATCACGCTGTCCTCAAGCGCAATCGTTTACTCACCCACACAATTAGAAACAACACGGCCGCTGCTTTATTAACTCTTTCCCTACCTGGCCACTGTTGAGCGAGCACAAAGAGGGCTTCAGGTGTTGTGAGAGAGAGAGAGAGAGAGAGAGAGAGAGAGAGAGCGAGAGGAGGAGGAGCAGATTTAATGAAAGCTCTGGCATCTGTATCTGATTCATCTTGTCAACGTTGCACCACCATCTCTGCCCCAAACCAAACCCCCAGCATGCCTTGCCAGCCCACTTTAATTACTTTTCCGCTTTGCGTGGAAATGGCGGACCCGCAGAATTGACAGACAGGTGCAGCGATCCTGATTAATTAAAATAATAAAGACCGGGAGAGAGAGAGAGGACGAGGAGGGGGAATATCAATGTGTGGACAACTTCTCTTGATGGGCGAGCAGTGAGGGGACGTCAGGACCGGGGCGGGGACATTGATTTACTTTGTGACAACGGGGGGGGGTTTGGCCTTCGGGCTTGACAGGGCTGTATGGAAAGAAAGGACCGAGAGTACCGGGGGGAGGGAGGTGAGGTCCCATTCACATCCTCCGGGCCTCAGTGTAGCTCCCAGTGTGAGGACATGAAACCCCTCGGTGCCTCAGCAGCTGCAGTGTCCCCACTCCACTGGAAACACTGGTGCCATCACACCTATCAGCTTGAGACGGAGTTAATAAAAGCCTCCCCCCGGGATTCATCAGCTCTAATGGCCATATATTATTTCAGCAGACAAAGGAAACATCCTTTTGAATGATAAGCCCTAAGAGAGCGTGCATACTTATTGTCCTATCGCTTCCTCTTTACATATTGATATCACATAATGTTTGTGGACGGAATAGTGGACTCGAGTCGGGGAAGACTTAAAAAAACGATAAAAGCCTAATTGTTAATGCATGAATATGGCCACAAAATAGATTTTATTAGCTTGCAAATTGCATTTTAAGTCATATGTTGGTTCCATCTTAGAACGACTAAAATATCTCAAGGCATTACTGGACCACGGGCAAAGTTATTAACTACAAAGTAGTTGTTTATTTAAATCATAAATACCCTTTTAAGGATGTACTCTCTCTTGAAAAGGCAAATCAATACATTTTGCCGCCATATCACATTCTGTGATGGCTTTATTTTCCCAACAGCGTCGCTTTTCTTCCAGAACCCCATGTTCTATTCATGCAGTATATATATATATATATATATATATATATATATATATATATATATATACGTCAGCGTTTAATCCAGGGCCCGCAGTAACATCCACCCATATTGTGGGCCCGAAACGTGAGAAGCGTTAAGTCTGTGTGTGTGAAAGCTGACCTGCAGTGCCCACATCCTCGAGCCTGACACTTTAGAGCTGCTCTGTCTCAGCTGAGCGTGTCAGAACAACAGAGATGTGGAAAAGACCGGCATGTTTACCACCTCTCTGTGAAATCAAATACAAGCTGCTCGCCTTGTGAAAGCAACAGATTGAGTCACTGCTCGGCTTCAAAGTTAAACCCCGGGTGCTCTGTGGAAATGTGCAGCGTCCGAGACGCCTCGTTGGTTCGCTCTCACGGGTCAATGCGCATTTTTTTTACAGTGTTTGTGTGCAGTCAAATTTGGATTCTCCATCAGCAACATACACGTTTAAATTAAGATATACCACCATTAACGATGTGGCTGTGTATTGAGCTGGTAGAGCATGGTACTGACTGCTCTCAGGGGTTTCTAACAGGGGGATTCAAATACTGTGACGCTAGAAGGTAGGGAAAATAGTATGCCCTTATACTGATGTATAAATATAAGGTATGGAACTATACTCATCTTTTGCTTCTGCCAGTTCAACTTAACCTTATGGCATCAAGCCCTGTTTTCTGAAAATCCGAATGGTTAATATACCCATACTAAATTCAGATTATCTCCTCAACCACAAGGCCTATTTGAATAATTTAAAAAGGTGTAATATACAGAAAACCCTTGGAAACATAGATAATACGTTCATATATGTGTTACAGGTATATTGGTTTATGATAGTGCACAGAAAAGGGAAAAATATATATATATATTTTGCAAAAAGATTATAATTAAAAGTTGTATTTTCTGATCGTAACTATATTTGCTATATTTGAATGTAATATATAACATAGCTCTATATGTTAAGAGTGTCTGTGCGAAGTTTGCCTTTGATTGAGTGAAGTTAAGTTTTTTTAATAATTATCATTTACTCAAATAAGTTTTGAGCACTTGTGCAATGCTTGGGTATTTCCATTTCATGCTAAGTTGCGCTTCTACTCCATATAGGAAATTTGGAATTTACTCAACAAATGTATTTGACAGCTTTAATTTCTTTGCATCTTAAGATTTTTCACACAAAACACATGATGAGTTTATAAAATCGAGGCGCTGTTTGAAATTAAACTACCCAACAGTGTGTAAAGTTGTTAAAAACAGACAAAATGCTATTTGCACATTAATGCATCGATAATAACGATCCAATAACATACATGTAGTACACACAGTATCACTTATGAGTACTTTAGTCCTTTAATCCATTTTACTGAAGTGACACTTTCAATGCAGGACATTTACTTCTTTTCTAGGTTTATTTTGTATTTTGCAGCACTGCTACTTTTACTTGAATGCACCATCACTCTGTTTTAATCATTTATCTGACAGCTATTGTTCCACTTTTATTCTTAAAATGAAGATATAAAACATCCAATCAGCCTTTAAAATGAATGCATCGCTCCAGATGAAACTACTCAAAAACATACACATGCAACTTTATACCCACTATCTCATCCGTGTAATTTGCTGATGCTATTTATCATGGAAGTATTTTTCACAAAATGTTTAGTTCTAAATAAAAACTGCTTAAATTCTCTTGATAATCCTCCTGTTCTGTTACTTCAGAAAAAGAAAAAACTGAAAGTCGGACCTGTAACACTATATTTGCTGTGTTGACATTGTGGTGGTGCCACTACTTTAGAGGAGGATCTAAATACCTCCACCACCACCGGCCCTCTGGGTACCTGTCTGTCCACCAGATGCTCTTTTTCTGTGACAGCTTTTGCCGCTCATGCTGACTGGCGTCTCCGCAGCAGAAATCCTCTGTGAGAAATCAGAACGTCGGTGTGGTTTGGCAACTGAGAGCGTTATACGCCACCCGATGGACAAACGATGCTCAGCATGTCCGCTGAGCAGAGAGCAGCTGAACAGGATCACGATGACGGATGGCAGCCAGCGACTGCTTTGGAGTAAATGGATTTATTTTTGTTTTTTCCTCACACTACGACCCTTTTTTCTTCTTCTTCTCTCATTCCAGACATGTTTCTTACTCAATGATTAATAATAATAAATGTCCAAAATCTCGTGACGTTTCAGGATATGACGTGTGAAAACAGTGAAAAGTAGGTATTATGATGATGTGTTCTTACTCTGCAGAAGCTGATGTTATTTTGAGGAAATCTCAATGAAACAGAAGAACATAAGTATCACTAAATTAGGTTTTTAATAATCCAATTCTTTAGCAAAGGGATAATGCGTACGCTGTAGAGGAGAAGAAAATTGATTTTCACCGTGCCTATTAATGCTGCAAAGTCAGAAGCTCTCAAAGTAGCCGGCTATTTGATATATTCATAATCAACTGCGCTGATGTACTGTGCAACGGCCTTTAGACGGCGATGGATCTGGCAGGAAATGAAACAAATTCGATTGGCTTTCTGCTTCGCGTCTGAAGATTGGCTGCTTTGTTTCCCTTTGATTGGTCAATTAAAAGTGCGCTTCCACTTTGGAAGCCCGGGCCCATTACAGAAAGTAATTTCGAGAGCCAAGCTGTTTGCCCTGCGTTGTCTGCTACGAGGAATTCCCTCTCCACTTTGGCGAAGTCAGGCCGAGGGAGAGAGAGTTGGTAATATTAGCTCCCGTTTTATTGAGAGATCCATTAATCGTAGCCTCCTGCCGCTGACCCTTTGACCCCTGCTGACCTCCGGACATCAAGTTACCAGCCGGGCAAACTGGAGTTAAAGCCAGCCGGGTCCCCAAAAAACAAATAACAATGTTCAGCTCACTGGTTCGTCTCCTCCGGTTTACGCTCGTCCGACTTCTCACGGCAGGTCTCGTTGTTATTCGTGAAACGTGGCCTCTGAACTCGGGGTGTCGCATTATACCTGGAATATAATTCTGTGATATTTAAAAATACATTAGATATTGCCATCATGTTATTAATGTATAGTATTCTGTAGATCTGTTCTATATATATTGTATTGTATTATGTTGTTTATGTTTTCGATTAGTTTTAGGAGCTGGGGGGGTCAAGAAACTTCACCAATGAAATGTAATGAATGTAAATTGTTTAAGGTAAATATATTTTATATATATATATGTATATATAAATATGTATATGTAATAATATATTATAAATACATATTTATATATAAATAAATAGATCATTTGTGTCGATCATTTTCCTATTTTTCCTCATTGATGCTCATATACTGTACATCATTTTTTATTATGTGAAGATCCCTCATACCATATGTTAAATGTTCCTTGAGGAAAAGTTAGATGACACAAGAAGAGTTAAATCTGAAAAACGAAACACTACTCAGGTGGTCTTTTCTCCAAAAGCGTTTGACAGTTTCATTGTGTTGAAGTACGTTATTATTTAGAACCAAAACAACGTCTTCTCCAAAATGCTTCCCTCTTAAAACAGGGAAGCATTACACAAATAAATAAAGCACTCTTCTTCTTCTTTTTTAGCTTCTTGCCACTCATTTAGAACTTTTTAGTTTTGATATCCAAAATGTTAGGAAAATGTCATCCTGCGTTGTGTCCATTTCAGTTTTAATTAAGATACAGAGGGTGTCAGCAGTCTGAAAGATGACAAATCTGCTTCCAGAGAGCTGCTGGGGAGCAGAAAACATTAAGAGCACACGCATTAGTCGATGGAAAAGCATCCAGCCAGGTGGGGTGGGGCTGCGTACAGTAATAGACGCCCATTAAGTATCCTCCTCATCTAATGCTACCATTAAGTATATGCCACGTCTTGAGCAGGAGCGTGGAATTTAATTTGAAATAACCCTCGACACGACTGTGAGGACTGTGTACAAATTGTGCTGATGACACTCGTCGACAACGTGAACTTTTTTTTTTAAATAGAAGAATACGGGCCGCTATTTAATTTCCAGCTACCTTGACAAGCGATTGTCCAAGACGATCGCTGAATACATTTATTGCAGCTTCATGACGGGTCATTTAGGAAGTATCATTCCTCCGGTGCTTTACAGAATCTCTTTATCAGCTGTCGAGCGCCCCACAATAGAAGACTTGTGTAACTTTATATACGCCTTTGTTCTGATGGCTACATAAACTGCACTCTACCTGTTTTTCGACAGCCGAGGCCCGGGCCCGGGACGGGCGTTGAAAGCAAATACCTGATTGTATTAGTGTCTCCCCTTTAAGCTGTTGTCACCTAGCTGACCGATTATGGGCAATTACCTGCTCTGTCGGAATCCTAGCCGAATAGATTGAATTCAGATTGATTTTCGCCCAGGAAAGAGGAGGGAATTTAAAGCCTTTTTTAATTGGGTATTTGGTGTGTGCTGATCTGAACACCGTGGCCTTCCCGAGGGATCCTTTATGGGCCAATAATGGCATTGGAGTGGGGGGGCGCTGCAGTCTCGTCTGCCGACTCCCTCCCAAGGCCATAACCCTGCATTTGCTCTGAGTGCTTTTCTATTATGCATTGATAGTTGAGCATCAATCAATAAGAGGGGAAACAGAAAACCCAGCGAAACCAACTTCTTAAGTGTAAAATGCCTCTTAATACCCGGGGCCTTTCAAACAACTTAACCTGGACGCTTTCTACCCTCGCCCTTCCTCCCTCTGCTCTTTGAGGGACACTTACCGGGCGCCTGGCGACACCATGTTTTATTTAGGAGGGTCTGGAAATGTGCAGCTCTCAGGTGAAAATGTACCGCAACCCTCTGGTTAAACCTCAGCAATACATCACTGTGTGTGTGTGTGTGTGTGTGTGTGTGTGCAGACGCAGACATACAGAAGTAAAATAGATCATTGCGTTTCCATTACATACACACGCTCAGTTTTTCTCCCCCACTATGAAAAAAAAAAGCTTTCTGACCAAAAGGAAAGAAAATGTAAAATAGGCCGTCGTCTCTCGGCGACTCGGCTTGTTGTTTGATTTTCCATCCTCAAGGTTGATAAGGTCAGCAGAAAGCCGGTTGATCGGATTATGAACGTAGCATGTCTTGAAATCACATCCGAAATGATCCAAAGGAGATACTAAAAAGATGGCTTCTTTACATGAACTTTAATACCAAAAAAAAAAAAAAAGGGCAACAGAGTCACCTTTCACGCGACCAATGCCACAGTTTCCCTAAACTGGGACGATTCTGGGAAAGAGGGGATGAGAGACTGAGTCCAACCCGCCAGATAAGAGGAGCGGTGGGGATCGGACCCCCTCAGTGGAAGAGATAAGAGGGAGACAGTCACAGCAATGGCCGGCCACATAATACACAAGCCCACCTCCAGCCGTCTAAACCTCCCATCAGCACCAGTCCCCACCGGCCCTCCTGTCACCACTAATGCACCTTTTCCTATAGGACGAAGCCCCAGATGCAGTAAGGTTATCTGGGGCTTCGCGAGAATTCTCGGAATTGGCAAGTTCACCTTTCCTTTTTGTCCCGATGACAGGAGCTGATACAGTTGTGTGTGTGTGTGTGTGTGTGTGTGTGTGTGTGTGTGTGTGTGTGCGGGGGGAGGGATCGATTGTTGGTCGCACGGCGAGTCTTCGTTCGACATTTTCGATCTTCATCAACCGCTGATTACTGCGACTGTGAGAATGTCGACTGTGGATACTAACAAAAAATATCATTTATTTTGTTCATTAGCGACAACATGTTACACAAAAAGTGTCCAGAGGGTGTCAGAAAAATCCCGTCTAAACTAAACTAAAATCGCACTCTCTCAATTAGGTTTCGAGGGAAACGTATTTTTCTCCCGGATTACGGTCGCACTTTGAGAACGTGTGAAACACGTGGTTGATGTTGTAAATCAAAATTAGTACAAAACTATTTTGATCACGTTTTTTGGCTTAAAATGAAATGAAAACTAAATCTGAACAGAACAATACAAAACTGCAAAGCCTGTTTTTTTTTTTACCTCAACCTCCTTCTGATGTGGACTTCTGTGGACTCATCTGAAAGTTATTTATAATGTGTCCAAAAAAACATGACAAAACATGACAAACACAAAAAGCAAAAGTGATCCCCGACAAAATATGTTTCCTTCAAAATATTTTCCCCATGTTGTCTGGGAACCATTTTAGGAGACAGTGCTACCCCCAGAAGGCATCCCTACTCCTCTCCAGTCCTCGGTGACATCGCAGCCAAAAATACACCAATAAAACAATTCTGTGTAATTGATTACCCCAATATAAAAATGCAACAGTCATAATGACCAAATCGTTTTGCAATCAGCACATTAAAAGGCGCCATTGTCTAAAATTCGCCGCTATTGAAAGATGCAAAAAAAAAGAATACAAAGCTGGTTGGGGGGAGGTGAGAGGATGCCCCCCAAACTACTTTGGTTACACAAACTTTGTTTTCGGCCTCGATGCATCAGAGCCCTCTCCCTCCGTCTGCCATCTGCTGCTGAAGAATCTGTTTCACTCGATGAGCCAAGCCCAGCCTTTATTGGTCCTAATGGCACTATCAGCTGAGCCGCCAAACCCAATTACCTTTTAAAAAGGGAGGCCACCCCAGCTAATCATAGCTGCCTAACCTGATTTGCCTGTGATGAAGAGACGGGATAAAGAGCAGTTAATGGAGGGAGAATGATCTCACAAATACAAAAAACTCAATTCATTTCTCCGGGAGAGCAATCTGTCCGATTCAGCGGTAATGGAGTGGAGATTCATTAGTCCTCGGGCCTTAGTAGCAGCACCGTTCCCCTATCAACCGAATGACAAAAAGAACATTCAGGGTGCTCCTCCTATATAGTTTGTGTTGTTGGGAGGGCACAAGGGAAGGTGGTAATGAGTACTGAGAATGGACGTCAAAATGGGGTGGCGTCGAAGACTTGAATTCATTGAAATTCATTTAAAATGCAAGTAGTGCTGGATTTTGTATTTCTCTTGTTTTGGCAACAAACGGTCTGGCAATTACAGTCTTAATAGACTGTTTCCCACACATTTGGAAACATTATATTTCTTTATATTACGTGGAGCCAAAGAAACGTGGACTTCTATAGTGTCTGTTTGCCAAGTTTGATTGATGTCCACACTGTCTCCTAAAAAGGTCTCATCATTCAGCATTCGGGGCCTAAACTGGAGCTGCATGGCGCCCGAAAGACATCCAACATCCGCTCTGGGCTCCGGCTCCGGCTCCGGCAGTCTCATTCACACGCATGTTCACTTGATGATGTAAGCGACACACATGAATGACCAATTGATGCCAAGAATGCCGTGCAGGGGATGAGTCACAAGAGAGCATGAGACGAAGGACATGGATGACCCCGACCCCCCCGACCCTGCTGAATCCACACACCAGTAGGGCTTGAGCTCGGCCTGGCCCAGATATGATCCAGAGGACGTCGGCTGGATGGGGCATAGGGCCACAGCCAGGGTTTGCAGACGGACATTAGGCCAAAGCCAGAGTTAAAATCCTATTAGTTTGAGTTGGGAATCGGATTATCGTCGTCGAGAATCACTCGTCTGGCAACTAGTGTCTAATTTACGCCAATCAACGGCAATTATTGAGGGGAAGGGAGCCCCTATTAGAGAGCCTCATCCACTTAGTCTAATGAATGGGGAAGATTCAATCTTGGCTGTGGAGACGCATTGGAGAGCTGCAGCTGAACGCGACTGCACCAGCAGGCTACAGAGGAGCTGCTGTTATTTATCAATGGTGGGGTGCTGTCAGAAAACGTGCGTTAGCCATGGGGCGCTAGGCTCTGGTTTCTGATGGTCTGGGGGCACTCTGTCCAGTAAAGCGGTTAGTGTCTCCACAGCCCATTACGAGGAGCCCGTATCATATGGAAACACTGGCGGAGGGTAGAGTTGCCCAAGGCCCAAGGCTCGCTCGCACATGTGGTCAGTTTTGACAGATTTTGCACCTGAACCGACGTATATCGTAACGTCTCGTCACATGATCCACAGCGACTTGATGGGATGTATACGATCAACATATATATTACCCAGCAATACTACCCGGCAAAAAAAGATATGAAAGAAAGTAGGAAATAATTCCTTTGATTTAAAAGTTTTTGTTAAAGTTTATATAGTTTCTGCAGAATTATGATATCATTTTGTTACATATTCTGACTATTTTACCCCAAAAATAAAAAATAAATAAAGTCACGGCATTTTTATAGAGAATATATAGCAAATGGTACCACCTTGATATTATTTTTAACTTGGCCTCTAGCATTTCCGTCCTCTTGTTATTTGCTTATCACTTTGTTCAGAATCAGAACCAGGTATGTTACACATAAGAGAAATGTGTCTTGGCGGGTGGTGCATACATTAGACAAACAACAACAATCAACACAATAAAAAAAGAGAAACATATTCAATAGAATATGTTGGAAGGCCTGCTGCTCCTATGGCGTGAAAGGCGTTAAATATAGCCAAAATGATTACATTTTCCATCTACAGATTCTGTTAAGAGCAATAATTGCACCTTTGCAACCTCATTGTGTTATTTTACTTCATGATTTCCACTTCAGATTTTATATAACGATCTAATTTTGAGCATAAAGTTGCATAAAGTTGTGTCATTTGTGGCAATCTTTGATGAGGTCAAAACCGCTCTCGCTCATCATTTTAAAGTCACCCACCGAACCCGTGTGACTCTCTGTCTTCGTCGCTGTCGTCACTCCTCACCACAAGTCCTTCACAGTGAGAGCGTCCTCACATTAGACATGAATCACATGAAGCGTGTCACCGGCAGTTTGTTCTCCATTCCTACACTGCCCTCTACTGTTACAACATTGCCATGATGTTAAATATAAGTGGAAGTTTAATTATTCAAACACGTGGATCAATAAGTGGCATATAGTATTTTAATAATATCCACATATATATATATGATATTGGGAAGATGTAAACAGTGTTAAATGTTAGGTAAGAAAGCCTGTTATTGATAGATTGATTGAAAACTGATGCTGTGGGTGGATGCAAAAATACGACCGCAACCGGAAGACTGATACCTAAATATACATCATGCATGCATGTGCAAGTGTTTGCTAGTATCTCCAAATTACATCAGATCATGTGTATCATGACCTCATTCATGTGTCTTACTCTGGCCAATTGTTTTTGCAAAATCCCTGTTTAATTAAAGAAAAAAACTAAACTAAAGTTTCCGTCTGAGTCCTGAAAATCTCACTGAGCGGGGGGAATCCACCTTTAATGGCTTTCTGTTGGGGTTCAGGTTTTCCAAATTGGTAAGAGGTTACAGATGTGCAACAAGTTATTATTAACAGCAAATATTTCCAGGGTTGAGGGTTTCATTTCCGATTGAGGCCGCTGTGATGTTTCCTTGCTGAGCAAACAACCCCACAAAAGATTGATACGCTTTTCAGCCCTTTTCTCTTGAGCAATTACTCCTTCATCATTACATACAGCACAGGAATTAAACATGTATTACATTTTACACTTCTTCCTTTTCTTTTACTCTACTATAAAAGTCTGGAAGAGTACCAGCGAAATGCCCCCCATTTTTTTTTTTTTTAGAATGTTGAAAATACAAATTACTTCTGCAAACATGTCAACTAACTGCAACCACAAAGAAGACACCAGCTTCATTAACGGCAACACTGGGTCGAGGTTAAGGTCACGCTCGAACTGGAGTGACTCAACTTTTTCCTTTGTCTGAGCTGCTTGATGGGGAAGAAGGATGGAGCGTGCAAACTCATTTCAGACCTTTCCCTTTTCATGTGTGACTGATGAGAAAAGTGAATTCAGAATTCGTCCCTCCAATCTGCGGGGGTGTAAAACCATATTTGTTCCTGTGGTGACCTTCACTACTCGCTGGCAGTGGGCTGCTTGTTCCACTTTGTACACGCTCATATTTGCTAACTTTTGCCATCAGTGAAGGTATTTCTCGGTTCGAGGGTGGGGGGTTGGGGGACACTGACGCCAGTATCCTTTCATAACAACCCTTTAAACGTACAAAAGTTTCATTTCTGGCAGTTCCTGTCCACAAAGGACCGTCGAGCCTCTAACCACAGCCAGACACCCCCTCAAAGCCGCTGCACCGACGTCACTCTACCATATTGCTACTAGAACAGACAGCAATAAGGCTGGAGAATACATACAGTACAATGAAACATCAAGCGCCACGTTAAAGGACGCGTGGTCGTCCTGCAAGGCTCGCGGTTCCCCATAGTTCGCATGTCTAAGTGTCCTTGAGCAAGACACTGAACCCCCAGTTGCTCCCCAGGCGCTCCACAGCAGCCCACTGCTCCTAAATTGCTAAATGCAGAGACAAAATGTCATGTATGTATGTAAAAATATGTAATATGACGAACGTAATAAAGTCTTAAAGTGTAAAGTTTACAGCAAAAGTTGAAGCCTTGGAAGAAGAAAAAATGAACAGCACGCTACTGTCCAGTCTTACAGTATACTGCAGTATTTCTTCCTTTTTTAGTTGACTAAGTCCGGCCATTACTCTTCAAAATCACATTGCAGCAATCTCCCATGACAGCAATCATGTAAATTCCCAAAATGTTCTTTCAACAAAGACATGACAGGATAAGATGGTGGTCTGTAAATGCCTGCTATCACCATGTTGTGAGTCACACAGCTGTTCACTGAACATTCTAAACGTATGATCGGGATGAAGGAAAATGACTCTCAGTGAAGGTATTTAAGATAAGTGCATTGTGTTTAAGAGAGGACACATGAAGTTTTGCAGAGAGCAGGACTGTGAATGTATGTCTGAGAGGAGGAGAAGGAAGCTGCCCCTGTAAGCTACACCACAATTGTCATCATGTCAGCGGGGGAAGGCGAGAGAGGAAGCCCACAATGTTTCATAACTTACACTGAGTTTCATTATGGAACAAAACCGAACGCAGACATATAGCTAAGGGCCTAAGAAGTGACCCGAGGTGACAACAGGTCATGCATAAATGCTGACAATCCTTTTGTTCCCTTCATGTCGAGATGAAAAGATATAAGATACCAAGTCGCTTCCAAGAGTCATACTTCTGCCCGAATCTATTCGGAGGTATTAATATTTATAAATATGCAGGTATATACTGCTTCTGTTATCACTTTCCTTCTCTATCGGTGATGCACTTAATTAATTTTTTTATTTAGTGTCACATATATACATCAAAGTTGACCTCCTCATTAAACTCATTCCAAGCATTTACCTCACGGACACATTCAAAACCCACAAATGTGACCCCTAAAGGTCAGGGGATCTCCAAACGCACTTCATCCCCTGAGAACAATGAAATAAATCATTCTAATCCAGGCACATGTGGTCAGTTTTGACAGATTTTGCACCTGAACCGACGTATATCGTAAAGTCTCGTCACATGATCCACAGCGACTTGATGGGATATATACGATCAACATATATATTACCCAGCAATATTACCCGGCAAAAAAAGATACGAAAGAAAGTAGGAAATAATTCCTTTGATTTAAAAGTTTTTGTTAATGTTTATATAGTTTCTGTAGAATTATGATATCATTTTGTTACATATTCTGACTATTTTACCCCAAAAATAAAAAATAAATAAAGTCATGACATGAGATAGGTCTGCATGACTTACCTCATGTCATGACTTTCTAATCCATCCAATAATTAAAAAAGTTATTGACTGACCCCAAACGACGTGCGACCAGATCTGTAGTTTCGGAAGGAAAAGACAGTGTGGGTCATCCTCCTCTCTCGGAAACGATCTCTGCACGGCACGGCGTCAATCAAGCGACAGCCGTTGACGCACACGTGCGTTCCCTGGAGATCAACGTGAACGGTAAGACACACAAAAAACACACACAAAAAAACACAATAGTTTGTTTTGTTGTTGAATTTGAAGCGCGCGCTACACACATAACGCTAGCAACAGTCTCGAGCGCGGTGGGTTTGTATATTTACATTTTTAGCATATTGTGTATTGTGACGGCTTTCAAAATAGACATAATATACACAAACTTTAACCGGAAACTGTACCCGCTTACTGTAACTGTGAGTTTTTCTGTTTCTATTACTCTTTATTTATGTATTTTTAGTAGGTTATAGACAGTTTGAACTCCTCATGGCGAGTTC
Source organism: Myoxocephalus aenaeus (assembly GCA_038501785.1). Taxonomy (NCBI): domain Eukaryota; kingdom Metazoa; phylum Chordata; class Actinopteri; order Perciformes; family Cottidae; genus Myoxocephalus; species Myoxocephalus aenaeus. Next base: position 1,945,456 of record JBAMJR010000100.1, read on the forward strand.
CCAATGTTATTGGACCAGCGGTGCTAGCTAGCTAGCTAGAAGATTAGCCTAAACGTAACTGTAGCGATATACTGCATGTAATTATATTGTTATGCTATTCTGATATGTGTTTTAATATGAAACGCTAATGGTTAAGTGGTCACAGCTGGTCAGAGGTCAGTGCATGGATGACCTTGAACCTATGGGAAGCTAAGATATAACGTCACTAGACCCTTTCACGGACGCCGTTAGCTCCCGTTAGCCATTTCCGGACGTAGCCGACGTGACACAGTTACCGGTCTTTTTGCCGGCATTTTCGCCAGGAGTATTACTTACACTTTCCTGGCGACCGCTGACGAAAATGCCGGCAAAAAGACCGGTAACTGTGTCACGTCGGCTATGTCCGGAAATGGCTAACGGGAGCTAACGGCGTCCGTGAAAGGGTCTAGTGACGTTATATTCGTGTGTGTGTGTGTGTGTGTTTGTCATTATCAGTCTGTTTTAGGTGTAGTTTCTGGTCGGTCACATATAATATAGTCTTCTCTTCTTTCCAGTATAACCGTGAGAGCTTCCAGGATGTTTCCAGCCCGTGGCTCATGTCGTGGAGTGTCTTTCGCTCAAATGAAGAATGAACCCCAGACCGACTCCTACAAACCTCCGGCGACCTTGAATAGTCCCGGCAAGGACAATGTCGCCCAACAAGGGAAAAAGGCATTTAAACCCCGTGAGTTTGCTTGACCTGATGCTCAACTATGAGGTTCTGTCGCAGCCGAAAAGGGTTGTATAAAATATGTGACGGTACATTTTCTCATCCCACCAACGAAGGCAATGCTTATTATTATAAGCCACCGTCGTCACCTCAAATTGTGATTGACAAATACAACGAAGGCGAGACTGACGCCGTGTCTGTGCTCCATCAGCTCGCCCAGATATTGCAGTTCCACCTGGAAATGAAGGAGACGGTGACTACAGGTACGGTGACGCTTGTGAACCCACTTCAGAGACCGCTGCTGCTGTTACTGTCGAGATTTATACGTTTCCATGTGTTCAAATACTAATCTGGGTCTTGACTTTCTTTCGTAGAGTAACTCGTTATTACAGTAGTTTGTTTAAGAACGGAAGCAAACTATTATTTTTTACTATTGATGAATTTGACGGTTATTTTCTTGACTATTTTTATGAATAAAAAATAAATAGTGAAAAGCCCCAGGGAGTCTTGGTGCTGTCTGAACAACATTGCAATACCAAAGGGGTTCAGTTTACGGTCATAAAAAGACAAGAAAGCTAAAACTTAAGTAAGGTTTAGCAGATTGTGTCCAATACGCAGTCAAATACTTAGCCCAGAAAGATCATTTACAGTGTTTCCCCTAGGTTTACAGCTCCAGGGGGGCGGGGTGTCGGCCGGGGGGGGGGTGTCGGCGACGACGACGACGTTGGGACATTGGGAGCGACGTTGGGAGCGTTTAAAAAACGCAGATATATCTGTTTTCTTTCCACGCGACATTATTGGACGCTCTCTGCCGGCTGATGGAAGTGTGCTCTCTGCCCACCTGTGCGCGCGCACGAGTCTGTGGGCATCGGGGCGGATCTCCGCGGTGCGCGTTACCGAGAGCAAAGTAGAGTTGTAAACGCGACCATGACAGAAATAGACAGAAATACGATCAATAAAATAAGAACATTGAGTTTGTTTAATAAAAGAACAAGGTGTAGACCTGTTTATAGGAAAGGGAACCTTAAATCACGTCTGTGATCTGGCGCGACGGAGAAAATTACAGGGGGGCGGAGGGTTTTTTCAGGGGGGCGCCCCGCCCCCCTATTCTAACGGTAGGGGAAACCCTGATTTATGTTTTCATCCCAAAAAAATCCTACAAATGCCGATTTCACTCAGTGGCGTATTTCACAGCTCGAAGGCCGTAGCCAGTTTGGTTTAAGCATGACATCTGACTGGTGGCTGATGGTGAAAAGTCACATCCACAGCCAGAGCTCAGCATTAGCCTTCATTCAATTTCTTGACTCTTTGTTTCCTCAGGCAACATATCCGGGTTTTATTTTGCCTTCTGCGTGGTGGTCGACGGGGTCGAGTACACGACCGGCATGGGGATAACGAAGAAGGCGGCTCGGCTCAAAGCGGCGCAGCTCGCTCTGCCGGACCTTCTGCCCACCTTGGAGGGCCTGAAGTATTCTCTCCCCGAAGCGTCAGGTTAGGATCTAATGCTCATCAAAGTATATTGTGTTTCTGTAGCAGGCTAGAGGATTCCTCCAGTAAAGGCCCAAAATGATTTTGATGGACCATATTTTTGGTCACGGGGAACCTTTCTCAAGACAAAGCAGCTATCATAAAGTCACACAGTGCTTAAATACAGAGCATGATTGCATGATAGTCCACAGCTGTGCTGGAAGTGTGTCACTCGGGTATTCCTCTCCTGTCCTGTGTTTTTCAAAATATAAAAAAATCGACCAACTCTGAAATAGTGCATCTAAAACATCGACTGTTGCTCTGAAGAATTCACCACGTTTCCACATTTTTGTGCTAGAGAGTTTAAAACTGATTTTTAAAGGCCAACAAGACTGTGATGAAATGTTTTTTTATTATTTCAGTATTTCATTAAACAAGTAAAGGCAACATCAGGCTCAGCAGCAGAGTCGGTCTTAATTGCACTCCCACACTGCTTGTGTGTGATCGTGGACAAACCTCCATCACAGCTGTGGATGATCATGTAATTATGGACCATATTAAAGCACTTTGTCACTTTATGATTGTTGATAAGTCTTGTGAAAGGACGCGTCCACTCTTTTCTTTCATAAATCAATGTGCAGGTGATAAGTGTGTGTGGGTATTGACCTCTTTCTTTGGGATTTGGGGGGATTTAATTCCCAGCGTTTTGCCTTCTACTCATCTAGTTATCATTTCTGACACAGGAAAATTCAGAAACGTGTCTGTAAATGAGAGGATTACTGAAAGTAATACTAATATATAAATATGTATATTTGTCACCTTTTTATTCATACAGGATTGATTTGCCGAGCATGCAGGTTCTTGTACAAAAACACCCTGTTAACAGTTACAATGAGAAATAATATAAAGACTCAGACCTAACAGAATAAGGCGTAATAAACACGATACAATGAACTTGATTTAAGCAGTTGCAGGCGGGTAGAGGAAGAATATTGAAAATGGTCAGCAATGACTTGGAACAATAAATAACTATAAAAGTAAAGTTTAGTATTGTATAAAGTGGCTCATCTTAGTTTTTTTCCATGTTTTCCCCCCCTAGATGTCCCTCCACCACTGCCGGTAAAAGAGGAGCGCTCCATCCCTGATCTACATCCCCCGAGAGCCATTCACGGTAATTCTGGAGATATATATATATATATATATATATATGTATATATATGTATATATATGTATATATGTGTGTATATGTATGACTCATTCTCGAGATGGTAAATATTCGGCCTTCTTTTTGTTCTGTTCGCTCAGCACTCTGTCTCTCTAAAATGAAACGATGAAGTTCAAGTCATTCGGGTAATTTTAAGGGTTCAACGTCCATATTGGACAAAATATCGGAGTTTGGACTGAGGTCAGCTGACCGACTTGTTTGGCCTCAATCACTCATTGGTTCGTCTTGAATGAAGCGAAAGGGGGAAGTGAAGGGAATACTGTGATTTGCACATCTCCGTATATACCCCTCTCATAGTGGTGTCTACAGTGAGATCAGTTAAAGCCCTGTTTTTCATTTCTTTCTCTTTTTCTTGCTTTTCAGAAAGGACGAGTTCCGTCAACCTCCAGATCCCACACGCCGTCAGGGATCAGCTCACCAAACTGATGAACAGCCACCCGGAGTTCTCTCCGTGCGCGGGATCCACGGCAGCGTTCATCATTCAGACCTGTAAGTGAGCTCGCCAGCCGGAGGACGTCATGGTCCGACGGTTGCTCAGTGAGGATGCTTTTGTGCGGTTGAATCATTTTATTGTACACTGCTGCCATTTATTTATTCTTCATCTTGTACAGACGAGGAAAAAATAGAAAATATTGACTTTCTGTCAACTCGAATTAGCCTGTAAATAGTTTACTGGCAAAGTTTTGTTTCACATAGTTGCAAGGGCAAATAACATTAAAGAAAATGTTATTTGGGCTATTCATTACAATTACAAGGCAAATATCTTTGCTGATAATGTTAGATTTTTTTTTTTAAGCCGAATGAATAACAAACAAATAAGCCTCAAACACAGAACAACAATACAATGTAGTTAAATCAGCACCTGTCTGACGCCGTCCCTGCAGAAGATGGACTTGAGCTTTAAAAAAGTACTTTTCATTGCAGTTTGTGCAACCGTTCATGGTACTTTGTCGACTGCAGATATAAAGTAAAAGTCATCCCAATGCGTTTACCTGTGTACAAACTCCTCTCTCTCTCTCTCTCTCTCTCTCTCTCTCTCTCTCCAGCCGGCGGATGGGAGGTGGTGGCTCTGGGAACGGGGACCTTCAACACCAAAGAGAGCGCCTCGTCGAGTGGACGCATCGTGCACGATTCACACGGCGTGGTGAATGCAAGGAGATCCCTCATGAGGCAAGTGGTGGCACATTTAATGAATGCGTACCTTTTGCCGGTGGGGTGAGCAAAGTGTAGCTGGACACGCATGTAGACCACAGGAGCCTGCAAGTGTCTCTGAGCAGCGTGAAGATCATAGTATGTTAAATACCTGTGATTTCACACACATGATTGAACAGAAACATGCAATAATTCAACAAAACCAACGCACATGTATCTTCCTCCTAAAATGTTTTTTACCAATATTTTGGTTCCCCGTGTGTAATATTCTTTCAGCCAATTACCGGTACCCCATAACCAGCGCAAAGCATCTTTTGGTTGAAAAAAAAAAGATGTAATAAACAGCGCTGTGCCATCAGTGTCTAATTTAATATAGAATAAATACATTTCAGTTTATGAACTTACACTTATATTTCATTGAATATTTATTAAATAACTATTTTCAAAGGATTTTTGAATGGATGCTAATTTTTATTTGTATAATTTTAATCTCACATACCCCCAATTGAGATCCACTGCCCTAAGGGAACATATTGTTTTTCATCTGTGGATTTTAGATCAGCGACTTAAGAATATACATAGTCTTGCTCATTGATCCTGTTTAAGCTATATGTATCTATAGAAACGTAGTAAAAGCATAATTTATTGTGTGTGTGTGTGTAAGCTGAAAACAGCTGTTATGTGCGCCGCAAACGGCCTAGTGCTCGTTCTTATGCGTGTGTGCTCTTATTAATAAATGTCGGCCTATTCTCAGAGTCTGAAAAAGCCTCGTTGTTCTTTTTATAAATTATCCTTTTTTGTCATTACATTTTCCCGTCACTGTGACGATTTGACTGTGATATTTATTGGCTGCTGATTCAGGCTCCTTGGATCGAATAGTCGACTATTCTGGGTCACCTTTAAGTTGGGTTAGTACGTTAGCTTTAAGATTAAGTTACAATATTGTTTTGTTAATATTTCCCTTTTAGAACGTGTGAATTTTGCCACTTTGTTGGTTCACACTCTCAATCTTTTTAGTTATATTATAGATTGTTTGGATTGTTCGTAGGAGAAGACGCGATGACCTCATTTCCCTTTTTTTAACCTCTAGACGCTGTCACTGCACATATTTCAGCTGTCCCGTCATAATGAGCAACTCTCCTGCCGTACTCTCAGGTTTCTGTACCGGCACCTGCTGATGTTCTTCAGCGAGACGGACAATCTGACGGAGAAGTCCGTCTTCCAGCGGCGCAGCAGCAGCGGCCTCCTCAGCCTGAAGAGCGGCGTCACCCTCCACCTCTACGTGAACCAGATGCCCAAGGGTGTCGTTCAGATCCCAAGTTCCAAGCTGTGAGTGTTCTCTTTGTTTATTTTTTTATTTATTTTTAATAGAAGGTTCCCACCGCGTTTTTTTCTCACGAGGCATTGCAGATCGAGTGACGGTTTCAAGGAGTTGTTTTTCACTCAACCGTATGTGGCTGTGTTTGTTCACACTGGAGGCAAAAGTGGCCCAAATAAATAATGAAAATTGCACTTCTCAATCACACACACAATCTGATGTTTTCAACTCTTATTTGGGTCCTAAATCCGAAACAAGTCAGATTTGTTTTGCAAAGTCTGTTCAGTCATATCGGAACTTTAACGTCTTTGTCTCTGCACCCACGGTTTCCAGCAGCCGCTGATTCTCAAAAAGACACGATAGAAAATGTGGCTCTCTTTCCCCTCGTTATCTTTTTTTTTTTTTGTCGTCCGCTGCACATCACATTTTAAATTAAACTCTAACCGCGTACTTCAGTTGCCTTTTTTTATTTTTGTTGTTTTTCTGCGCATACAGCCAATTTCAGACCTGTTCACACTAAAAAAAAAAAAAAATGTGGTCAATATTACATTTCAAACGAATGTGAACCGTCAAACAAACAAAAACTGGATCCGAGCAATAAATCTGGGTCGCGCGCTAAGGCTCCCAGTGTGAACGCAGCCTTTAACGGCAACGCGATGCCAATTCTGGGTGACGTTGCAGCAATAAATGTTCCCATTAGTGCAATGATTTCAAATGCTTTTCCTCAGCTCTGTGCTCTATTTTTCAGGCGCCTGAACCCGCTCTCCATTGCGGCATGGCAAGTCAACAACGAGTTCAGCCTGCACCTGTCAGTGGAGGGAAAGGTGGGACGCTGTTACTCTCTCATCGGGGGATGTTGCATCATTTAGTTTGAATACGTACGGCTTTGCAGCCGTTTACCTGCACCGTCGCTGCATAACTCCAAATTGATTTTTTTCTCGTTCGAGGTGTTCTCCGTTTTCTCGGCAGCCTTTGATAACTCCGCCTCCAAGGTGGTCAGCATGTCCGCCACAGACAAGCTCACTCAGTGGCAGGTGCTCGGGTACCAGGGGGCCTTGCTCAGCCACTTCATCGAGCCCATCTACGTCGAAAGCATCCTCGTAGGTGAGTCGACGAGTCAAGAAGGACAATGGGACGACTTGATTAGTATTATCAGGGTTTTTCAGAGCTACATTTTCCAAATCCTCCTCCACCAAGTGCACATGCAACAGAGGAATCCCTCCAGGGGTCAATCAATGACATTAGAGAGATGGGTTCTTCATTTGTGCCGGTAACCTGATCTGAGAAAAGTAGTTCCAATGTGTTTCCTAGTTCATCTTTCACTTAACTGTGGTGGTTGCTTTGTCCAAACGGCTTATTTTTAGTTTGATTGTTTAAAGTTATGTGGTGCATGTGATCTCTATCTAGAGACAGTGGGGGAAGTCAGACAAATAACATGACAGGAAATTGCCGTCAGCTCAGTACCTGCTCTCTGCTCGCAACGATGCCAAAACACAATGCAAGAGTTTTTTTTTTTTTTAGTTGCTTTAGAATGGGATTGCATTAAATTGCTGGTCGTAATTTTGTTTGTAGAAGTAGCGAGAAGCCAGCGTTGTCACAGAAGTTTGAAAGTAGCTGCAACTGAGTGATGCAATCGGGCAGCCCCACGTTTTGTCGCGCAAACAGTCAATCTAAAAATAGCCCCTGAGGTAAGACTGCATACAATCTGTGTGTTCAGGGTGGCGGATGTTTGCAGCCATTAGCTTTTTAAGATGCTTTGCTTGCTCATGACACAACAAGACAACACATTCCCCAACATCAACATCCTCTGACAAAAGAACATGACAACAAGTGTAAAAATATCCTATTTAAGTTTCCAAGTCACAAAACAACAGTGATGGATATTATTTTCCATGTGACTCTTCTCCTCTTTTCATAATCATAATGGCTCCATGACCCACATAATCTATAAAAGAGGGAAATTCCAAAGTTAGTTGTATTGTAAATGTGTGGAACGCCCACGCGATTGCTTGAATTAAATTGTGACTGTGGTCGCGAGCGCTGCTCGGTGACTCCCATCGGGTCCGTTTCAGACACGCACAATAAAAGCAAACAAAATTGGAAACCGACTGCTGGAACATTCACTGCTTGACAGATACCGGTACCTGCCGTTCTTTGAACAATTGAAACCTCGCATCTCATTTCCTGACTGACTGCACCAGCATCGCCCCCTGGCCTACAGAGAACCCGTTTTCATTTCCACAATCCCCGACACGAAGATGCTCCCCGTTTCATTTCGTGGTTTGATGCATTGCGGAACGAGCGAGTTCTGCATTTTAGTTCAGAAGCTGACGTTCCACGTGTAAAACACGGTCAGACGTAACACCTCAAAGACCATGTTGACACTTGTGTTTTTAACATCACACGTAGACGGCGCTTGGGCGAGTGTGAACGGGTCTGAGACGCATTTGACCGCACATCTTCCGTGAAGTTCACACTGATGCAGTGCTGCAAATCAAGAATTGTATTGCTTCATTTTGTAGAATAATATTCAGTCGAAATATTAAAATTATATTTAAACAAATTAATACAAGTTTTTTTTTTTTTTTTGTAATTGAGTCACTCAATCGCCTCAGTCCTCGTGTCATGATGTGTCCCCCAACAAAGGAAAAACGGCATCAAAGCCCGGCCTCTCTTTTATTTAATTTTCATCTCCAGTTGGTTCGTGAACATCTAAGGTGGTTCGGTCCACAACGTCGGAGCATTTGTAAATGCCCAAAGAGAAAAAGGGTGCAGCAAATATCTCAGTGTTTTTGGTTTAGCAGGAACCCGTCAAGGAATAGACCCAGTCTGCTTTTTTATTTTTTATTTCTTCTACTTCTTTTAAATCTCAGCAGACGAGTCGCTAGAAGTGCATCGCTCCCTCCCGCCGGTTTAAAAACGGCCTAATGCGCACCTTTTTTTTTTTTTTATTCACACATTGAGTGGGGAAGTGAGAGGCGATCATAAAGTGGTCACTCGAGACGCACGTCTCCAAGTGTCAATATTCCACAATCCCCCCCAAAGTTGCAGAACGAGAATCACGCGATCGAGTTGATCTTGCGTTGGTATTTGCTAAAAGATATAAAAAAAAATGTTGTGTTATCTCACAGGTGACATTGGCTGCAGCGACGTCCGTGGCATGAAGATCTCTGTGAGCGAGCGCGTGGAGGGGATCACCTCCCAGCTGCCCATGTTCTACTGCATGATGAGACCGCACATCAGCCTGGTCCCCGCCGTGGCCGCCAACAGCGCCGACGAATGCCGGTTGACCTACGGCATCAACTGGAGCGAAGGCGACTGCTCCCTGGAGGTGGTGGACGGCCTGGAGGGCAAGACCACAGAGGAGTGAGGAGGATTTACCATTTAGCTATTCAGTTGCACTGGCTGGCAACTAGTTTGTTTCTGGTGGTGGTTTTCCATTTTCAAACTTTCTTGGATTGGAAAAATATTATTTATTGGGACACTATTGATAATGTTAGATTTTTTTTATTATTCCTAATTTTGATTTTTGTACATTGGGCACATTTTTGGGGTACTTGCCATACTCAAACTCACCAAATTTGGCACACTTGTCAGGCTTGGTGAAAATAGCCATCTGATTTATAGGTGTCATATTTGTGTTTTTAAAAAAAAATGACTCTCTAGCGCCCCCTAGAAGTTGGACCCCGGCGACGCCCCTCACCCAGAATGTCCGATTGACTTGAAAATATTCACACATGTCCATCTCCACCTGCTCTACAAAAAAGCCTCTCAGACCCATAAACTCCGCCTGCTTAGATTTTCCACCATTTTGAATTTTGTGAAAAACAAATTATTGAGATTTCCTCCTACATGCTTGTTCCGATTCATACCAAACTTGCTGTGGATCATGATTGGAGCTGCATCATCAAAATTGAATTAAAAGAGTTTTGATATCTCACTGTGTTCAGGAGATGCGGACCAATGAACCTCTTTGGGGCGTGTGTTGTTGTTAAGCTGAGGTATTGTTGTTGCCAGCGTTCCTCAGCTTGACGGGTTCTGCTCTTTCTTTCTGCGTTTCTTTAAACACCGATTCTCTCGTTGCAGATCTCCCTTTAAGAGCGGCCCCGCTCTCGCCAGCCGCCTGTGCAAAGCAGCGATGCTGCACCGCTTCAAGCTGGTGGCCAAAGAGGCCAAGAGGGAGGACCTGCTGGCCACGAGCTCCTACAGAGAAGCCAAGGTAACACCCCTCCACCCCTCCCCGTGTAAACGTTGACCACAGCAACACTTGTATTTCAAACTTAACCCAACACACTTTACATACGGTCTAATTCTCAGTTTTCAGCCAGGCACCGCGTCTAATTTCACTTCTTCGTTTGATATTTTAAAATGGATTTTGTGAAGATCGTTGTGCACATTTGCTTGAGGACAAAGTTCTCCGTGAGAATCGTTGTGACTCGTATTGCTATCTGTTGCCATTTTGTCACTGAAGCGGATGGCGAAGCCGTACCAGGAGGCCAAGAACGTGCTGCGGGCGTACCTGCTGCAGCAGGGCTTTGGCCCCTGGCTGGTCAAGCTTTCTGTTCGTGAGGACTTCAGCATGTGAATAAACCCCCATTTTGTTGGGGTCAAAAAATAATAAATCAACATTCCGGAAGTTCATTTTAGGTGCTTTTTTTGTGTTGTTTTTGTGAAGTCATGTCGATTTGGCTTTTGACCTTCAGGGTTGGGTCTGATTTTTGTACTGGGAGTACAAATACTAAACATTTGTATAAAATAGCCAGTAGAGGAAAACGACTTGTGTTCTTGCCCCCTACAAGCCTTTATCTGGGTAATAGTTCTGCTTTCTGCAGTTATTTTATGTATATGCTTTGTACCTGGTGACGAGAGCATGCACTGTTTATATTGACATTGTTCTACTGTTTTAAAATGGTATCGCATGCTATTGTGTCTGAGGGGAAACGGCCATATACAATATAGGACAACATTTGAATGTCTCCTCTATGGTCCTGATGGCTCTGAAGAATGACAAGTAAGTTCTGATTGTTAGAAGAAAAAAAATTGTGTTTTCATCGCTTGGAGAAAAATCCTGTTTTTAGTTCATATTCAGTGATTTGACTCAACACTGGATACTGAACAGCGTATGATTTTGAGCCTTGGTTTTCCATAATGCTCTAATATATACTGTATCAATAAAATAAGTCCAAGCTCAAATGCCGATGTTCAGTACATGTTTATTTTGCAGAAATTCCCCAAAAGACACCGCTCTTCTAACAGCGCCCTTCTCTGCTCAGGTAGACGTTGCTCCACCATATCTTCACATAGACAATAGGTGTCTGTTGCCAAATCAATGCCCTGCATGTCGTCTATTGCTCCTTTTTAAAGGTCAGAGCCGACCACTTGTGGCGTACTATCCCAAAGTGCACCAAAAACTATAGAAGATATTATAATAAAAAAACTTGAATGATCAAAACAAGAGGCTTAGTGCTGTATTGTAAAAACACACTGCATATTTTGTACTTTACTCGTCACTTTGTTGTATTTTATACGTCTTAGTCTGTCGTGCCCATCGTGTGATGCATCCAGGAAGTTATCTGTTGTCTTTATTCATATTGACATATTTTGTGTATTTTTCTGATTTGATCAAAAAGTCAAGTCAGCTTTAATGTCAATTCTTCCACATGTGCAAACATACAGAAGATTGGAAGATACGTTCCTCTCCTGTCCAACATAAAGTGAATACAGATAATAATAATAATAAAGTGAAAATGGTTAAAAAGAACATACATATTAAGAAAACTATCAGTTTATCATACTTTTATTACTAATCACAGAATACTGCAACAGATGCGTCGGTCACTAGAAACTAGGAAACAAAAACTTTCATGAAAGATGTACAATATTCTGCATCCAACAAGTATCGGGCATATTTTAAATTTTTCCAAATCTCTTTTGTTTGATTTTTAAATAAAGACCTCTCAGTTAAAATGGTAACAATTCGGCGACACATTTCCAGATTCTGAATGTTGGCAGTGATGAGCGCGTTTGAGCTCGGACAGGAAATGTTTGTTCAATGAGTTGATGCCACTAATTCCCTTGTTGGTGTGTTTCCTTTTTGTTTTAAAGGGGCAGTTCCGATTCTTTTGGGGTAGTATGAAGTACTTCCTTAACATCTGTACGTGGGCTATAATGCGGTCAAGTCAACTGTAATCAGAACGTTGTCACAAACTCAGTGACAACATGCAAGACCTATTTAAAAATGATTAAATCTAGGCTTTTCCATGTGCTGATTTCTCATCTTTTGGGGGGGGCATTATATTATGAAGTGGCCCCTACCTATCCACATATTTCCACTGTAAGAACACAGACTGTTATGCAAAGATCTGGCTGCTTGATTCAAACTGGTTGACCCCCCTCTCCCTCCATGTTGATGCAAATAGTTGATTTGCCTGACTTTGTTGATACATACACGCATGCAGGAAATGCTTTGGTTTCCTGTGTTTGCGACGCAGTGGATCTTTTGCTCTTGTAAGTGTTGAGCGCTCTTGTGAATGGACTGGTGTGTTTTACTTCCTACTGGTTTGGGCAACGGATGGGATTACCAGTGCGTTGAGGGATCTTGTGTCCAAGGATCAAGGCTTTCAGTTGTATGTACAGCTCCAGGTTTCATACTTGTTCTTTTTATTTTCTTAGATTTTTATTGCATCACTTACAACTTTTGACTGGTGATGTTTCTGCTGATGTTGATGTCTGACACGTATGTGTTGTTTTCCTGCATTCATTGAGGATGCAGTGGGAAAACCTGCATGGCAGCACATGGACCAAGTAGTACACGTGTTATACTAAAACATGTATGAAGGCACACTGCATGTACATCGTCCTCCTTCCTGCTGCAGCCGGTACATCATTGTTAATGTTATGTTGGAAATCCCTTTGGTTGCTTTTCATTTAAAAGTGAAATTGGTTGTCTTGAATGAAGTCTTCCAAAAATCCCCCTTTCCAACTGTCCGTTTGTAACTTACTGAATGCTGTGTGCATGTGTCTGTTGACCTTTCTGCACCAACCCACAGACTTTTAGTATCGTGATCTTCGGCTGAATCTGAATGTTCTATGTGCAATTTCAATTGTGGCTCGTAGACTTTCATGTTGTCACAAAAAAATGTAATGTTAAAGGTTAATGCTGTTACTTTTGTAATTGTTTATGTGGTTTTGGGTGAGGCGGGGCCTTGTGTTGTCTAATGTCACTCAGATCTAGAGAATATGAGAATAAAAAAATAAAAAATCACTGACTCAAACAGAAGCAGATGCGTCGAGTGTAAAGTGTGTGTGAGCGCCCATCGGCCCCCGAGGCGATACTAGTAGGTTTAGAGATAAACAGGATGTGCAACTCTCTTGATGTGGTTACAAAGTGAAAACGTTTGAGACCCGGGCTCTTAGGCGCCGTGCACCTACGCTGAGGTGCTGTGCAGAAGGATGTGTGCTGTGTTCTTGTAAATTGTGGGTCAATTGGGGCCTCTGCGTGGCTTTTAATTTGAGTAAAATATGCTAAATATTTCAATAAAAGATCAACTAAATGACATCAAGGCGCTGAAATTGTGACATGAGGAGCCACAAAATGTTTTTTTTTTCCCGTGATAATGGTGGTTTTTAAATATGGAAAGATCCCACGAAGAAGAAAAACCAGTAACTATCCATGGCATAAATTAGTGCTCAGTGTTTTTTGCCACCTTTTCCATATGATACAAATACTTTTCTATGATTCTTTTGATGTACTTTTTAAAAGTAGTATTTTTTTTTTTGGCAGTACAACTCTGAAAATGATATATAATACGATGCCTCGTCTCCATAGGATTTCTTATGCTGTTTGTGCTCAAACTCAGCAACATACAGGATTCATGGGGTTAAAACTACATGCAATGAACATGAAGCTCCATTTTGTCTTCTAAAGCATGCAATGAAAAGATTCCTGCATTGGTTGGTCTATGCATGACGTTCACATTACCTCACCTGCAGAGTTTCAGATAACTAAACTCAACAAAACCTACAAAACTTAACCCTGAAGGTGGCAGATTGGAAAACCCTCATATGAATAGTTTAATTGATTTATCTTTTTTGTTTTGGAACTCACTGACTAAAGAATAATAGACTGGTGATATGAGTTATTGTTGAAGATTATAGCACAAGGCATGCCTAAAGTTTGCAGCTACACTGTTCTTCATAATCATCAAATGTAAACGTTTTCCTCACCATCAACGGTATTCCAGCAATACATGTGAGCTATGAAAATAAATGGGTAAAGTAAACGCAATAATATAGTCATGTTGATGATTATGGGGACCTAAAAGGATTGCTCTTTCAGATGAGATCAGAGTGGAGATTTGGGTGTTGGTTGGCGACCTGACAACTATATAGTTTAGCTGATGTTTTAAATGATGCTGTAATATGACAGCTAACCTGCCAACATTGGAAAACGGAAACAAGCAATGTGGGACTGTACAGAATCTGTATTTGTTCTTAAAATGACTGGACAGTGAATGAATGTGTCACTGACTTTCCATTCTTCTTGTGGACGGCCTGACTGCTTCATAACGTTGAGGAAACTCAGCCTCCAGAGACCGCTCGTCCTCGCCCACTTTATTTTTGCATCAGGGAAAATCTGTTTCTGAAGGCTCTTCCCACACTTTGGGCGGGACAAAATAATGATTAATTAAATATAATATATTTAAATAAAAAGTTAAAATTGATTTGTGCAGGTCTCCTTTTAGTGAAATACTCTCTAGTAGACCGTTATGCAGTCTGTATGTTTAGGGCTTTTATTGTGAAAGGTAAGAACAGAGAGTGGATCTGTTCTGCTCTGAAGGTTAAAAGGAGTAATGAAAGTTTTTGGTTCGTACCACAGAGCCTTTCCTGTTGTACAATATAGATACACGCAGCGTTGTGAGTAACAATGACATCAATGTTGGTAATCCAGTTGACATTTTTATGCAATTCATTCTGCATAATTTATGCATGTTCTTAATGGCAATACACAAACTTTAAGATCACATTTTATTAAGTTATATCATCAGGTTTAGAGCAACGACATGCATTATATACGATAAATAATAAATATATAAATAGAAAATCAGAGCTTTATAGGAGCTTACATCAAATACATCCACATTGATGGAAATTGATTGAGAACTTTTAACATTTCACAGCAGTTTCTTGTAAAAAAGTACAGAGAATATATTATGTAATTGTAGAAATATAGGATTATTAATATGTAGTAAAAAAAGAAAATACATTCAGAATAAATAATTGCTTTATCTCCACATTGCAATGACTTGGTTACAAGACTAAATATTTTACAGCAGCGTTACGAATCAAAGGATCATTTAAAATCCGATATCCCTGAGATCACTCCTGTGTGGACGTTGCTCGATTTGCATTAAAATCCTTCAAACGCCTCCCGGATATGCTCTCGAAAGATCCGCCTGCTTCAAAACTAATGGCCGGTCACGTCATCCCACACTACTAAAAGTTCAGATGCCCATTTTTGGGTTCGGGGAATTTAAGGAGTCAGCATTTTCTTGCTTCAGTAAAGATAACGCATCTCCCACGAACTCCCTGAAAGGCTTCTCGGGCCACCTCTCACAGGCACACTCCCAGGAGGCCGTCAGCGCCTGGGGGAGAGGACGGCGCGTTAATTCAGTCCACTGCAGAGTACGTTTACAATCAGCTGGCACTTTGCTTTGGCGTAAGAAATACTTACATAGCCGTTATCCGACCGTTCTGCGATCAGAAGTTTCAAGTATTCGACGGTGCCGTCCACGTATTCGAGATCTTCGCATTCCTCTTTGACCGTCCCGTTAAGTTCCCTCCTCACGCAGTCCAGCGCCGTAGTAATGCATTGTTTCTGTGAGAGAGATGGAGGGAAGAGGTGTTTAAGCTTCCTTTTTACCGCTGCGACTGAGGCTGACTTGTGGCTGCACGGGGAGAAGTCGGCCACTCGCAGCTGTCACAGCTGTGTGAAGTAGCAACACCTGCGAGCTCACTTCCTGTACTAGAGAACCTTCACATGTGGTTTATACAAGTTCATCTCAACCCTGACACTTCAGCTTCTTTGATGCTGGCGTAGTACCCAAAATGACTTTCTTTTTTTTCTTTGTTCTTGACATAGTATTCACAAACTTATCAATCAATGTGTATATATGAAATGATAGCATTTCATCATTAATTGAGAGGTTTCTTGGAATGCAACGTTGTATTCCAAAATGTAGCCTTACCTCCACATTTCTCGGCGCGTAGAAAGTCGAATTCGATAGCTGTGTGGACAGAGGAAAACATTGCATCGTATTAGCAACTGGCAGACACTCGGCAAACGCAGCATGGAAGTACATTCGGCTTAAAATGACTTACACATTTGACACTCTTCTGCAAAAGGACGCCACGAAAGTCAGAAATGTGGAGTGATTTCGCGAGAAGGCAACCAGAGAGAAATATCCAAAAGGCGATCCTAATGAAGTACCCCATCTTCAGCTTCAA
The DNA here is from genome assembly GCA_038501785.1 of Myoxocephalus aenaeus. NCBI lineage: Eukaryota > Metazoa > Chordata > Actinopteri > Perciformes > Cottidae > Myoxocephalus > Myoxocephalus aenaeus. The sequence goes on from JBAMJR010000100.1 coordinate 1,961,812, forward strand.
GGCTCCTCAGTGTGACATGCAGGTTGTCTGGTGGTGTTGTGTTGGTTTGCTTATCTCCCCCCCACCCCACTGTGCAGTTTATATATATATATATATATGTCAGGGTGGAAAGGGTGGGGAGAATTATTTGTATTTCGCCTAATGCATACAGAGTTGTTTTTTCCTTTTTAGATGACTCTTGGAATTATTTTTTTTCTCACCGTGCTACTACAGATGGTAAAATCCCTCAAGTAGCCTATTGGAGCACAGCATTCAACTTCAAGCCCTTTATGAAAGTAGGTTGGCCGACCCTAGTTTGTGGTGCAGAGGGTTTTTCTTTCTCTGTCTTTGCTAGATAGATAGATGTATACTTTATTCATCTCCAAGGGGAAATTAGTTTGTCACACTAGCAAGCACAGTTACATAGACACAACTACCAGGAATGAAAAATACTCAATATATACAACAAAACTGCAATTTAGGAGATTAAACAATAAAAATGCAAAGTATATGCAGTGACGTGTGTGTGTGTGTGTGTGTGTGTGTGTGTGTGTGTGTAAAAAAACACACACACACACACACACTCACTGTGTGTTTTGTACAGTTAGTCACTGTACAAAAGTATGTACAGTGACTAACAAAACAACAAAAGTGGTGCAAAGGTTATTGATGTTGAATCAATTGACGGAGGTTCTGGCCAGACGTGATTTATTATAAATATATATTTGTGTGCATGTTTCTGTCGTGATCTCTGACACTTCATACTTTTAAATCAGAAACAGTTTATTAGCCAGGAATGTTTTCACACAAACAAGGAATTTTTTGAGGCGGAAGGTGCATACATTGGACATGGGACACGAGACAAACAACAATCAACGATAACAACAGTGCAATTGGTATTAAAATAAGTGTAAGATAAGAAAGTGCTCAGACAACAGATACGTTTACGCAAATTATAGCTTGTCCAGCTACAGCATCTTAACTATCTGTCTTTTATGTGCTTCACAAAGACACAAGGCACCGCTCACTGAAGAACAGTCATTTAAAAAAAAAAAAAAGCCTGAACAACATGCTGAGATAATGAATGCTGGGCATGAGTTTGGTTTAAGATGCTGGTTTTTAGTTTTTGTGTGATCTCATCTGCTAGTTTAGTTTCATTATTATTCTGCTAAGTGGCTATAGATACATTTTTGCTTTAATGCAATTAATTGCTCACTTTCACAATGCAGTTTGGGATTTAAAAAAAAAGGCTTGATTTTTATTTTTTTTATTTTATTTATTGGCACAAAGCCCTGGAAACAAAAGGCAATGTGTCCCCTGCAGTATTGCTAACTATTTCCCATTTGAAGGTAGCTGGCACTACCTCCAAAAGTTGCCAGATGATGTCATACACTCATTTGCATATCAACGTCATCTTCAGGCGTTTGCATAAAGCTTAGTTGTGAAGAAGAAAGGGAATGCATTTTGAATATATTTCTTCCTTGTTTTTGTGGTTGACTCTTAAGGGAAACGTCACCACTTGGAAACTCTTTCGGGAGGATCTATTGCCTCTTTAATTTCTTTTTTCAGACTAGAGTTTAGAGGAAGAAGAGGACAAGCGAAGTACAAGAAAAGACTATATGTTTTAAAAAAACAAGGAAATAAAGTGTACAAATCACAAAATATATATATATTTTTATATTTCTCCGAGAAAATATCCATTACCAGATAATTAAAATACTGTTCCACGTCTGCTCATAATTTGGGCTATATCTGCTTTGACAACGTATAAACGGGCCCTGAAGGTAATACATCATGATGTGATCAGTGGATAATTATCACTTACCACAGTCGGTGGGTAATATTCACCACAGTTTCCTCGACGTGGAGGTACGAACTCCTTTTAGTTCCGATAGGGGAAATGTTCACAATGAGACTCATTAAAAAAAAAAACAGCATTCATTAGTGAACATCTTTGTCCACCAGATATGCATCTAGCTATAATCTAGTGCTGTAAACCTATCGTTTATTAAATGTATTGAGCAGTTAAATGCTGGTCTTGTGCATGTTTTACCTCCGTCCTTATGGTCAAAGTGCATATTCAAACGTGTGTGTGTGTGTGTGTGTGACATTTAAAGTATCAAGCTAGTTTAATAACAAAGGTGTGGTGATATACGTTTAAAATCCACGATGGGATTAGAAATCAACTAGTTAAGAAGATCACCCACATTTACAGTCGCACGTTACAGTCGGCAGATGACCTTCAGAGGTCAGCTATCAGTTTTGTATATTCTTTTTTTTTTTTATCTCCACATTATCAGATGGATGGGTTTTATTGTCTGATCAGTAAGATTTCTCATTGTGAGTTAAGCCGACCAAAGCTGTGTCACCTGAGTTTCATCAGCCTCCAGAGTGACTGGGACTCCTCACACAGTCGTTCACATAAAGTGTGAAAGGACGCAGCCTTATGTCAGGACTTTATATTTATCCACAAGTGTTGGTTGTATGAGTCTGCATCAGGCAGCTTAAAGGGATGTGGCGCCCACAAAATGACCAGTTGTATATCAGTGAGACGTCCAGTTGCAGAAGTGGATAGCGGAGGCTTCTCTTTTTAAATGGTTTACCCACAAGCAAAGGGAAGTCTTTGGTTTGCACATTTGACAGAGAAAGTGACAAAACAACTCAACTCTACTGATCACCACCATTATTATTTATATTGTTTTCTTTCTTTACCCGAATACCCAAAGACAAAACTCAAGACTCGCAGTTATAATTGCTCACATTTTATTTTCACATTTTCACATATCGTGTCCATAGATAAATAAATATATAAATAACCTGAGAACTTTTTTTTTTTTTTGCAGTGTTTCTTAATAAACCGTTACCTCACGGTTAATCGAATTTTAGTGCAGTGTATAATATTAAATAATGATAGTAGTAGAAGTAGAGGACACGTCAGTTGGGTCGCTTTGCGTCTTTGGAGTTGAGAAGTTCAACAAAACGTTTGAGGTGCCCCACAAAGTCCTTAAACTGGGATTCCTTGGTTCCCAGAGTGCACTCTGTCGAGTTCGTCTGCATCTGAGGAGAGGAGGCGGGGTTTAGTTTTGGATCGTGCATTTTGAGTGCGGAGCTTCAATCCAAATGATTCAAAGGCAAATACTCACAGATAGAAAGTTGTTGTCCTCCAGGTCCTCCAGGGCCTCCAGATTGTGGTTGATCCACTTGCCGACGTCTTGACATTTCCCTGCGGCGTGTTCCAGTTGACCCTTGTAGTGCTGCAGGACTTCGTCGTGGCATTTCTCCTGACAAAAACACAGAGGTCGTTGTGGTCAGACTCGGTCCAGTAGGTTAAAAAAAGTTGAATCAAAGTTAAAAGCTGATTTCAGATGTTGGTTTTAAGGTCAGATTCACTGTCGTATACAGCAGCTTCTTGTCATTTACCAGAGCTAGTTTCAATAAGTAGGAAGCCTTTCTGTGTCTGCAAACTGATTTTTGTTGTAATTTTGAGAAAAACCTCTTGGTGGTTGATTGCTAACACATGAGGCCAGTCTCTCAAAAGAAAACCAAAAAGTGTGGCGACGTAAACGCTGTGATCTGCACAAGCTAAGCATCAACCCGCTGCATGAGCACCTCAACCCGATCGGCAGTGATCTCTTACCTCGTCCACGTTTTCTGGGTAAGTGAACTTCTCATTTCCCTGCAACAAATTAGAGAAAAAAAGACCGTGTTACCATTCACTTTCACCTGAAGCGTTTCATGAATTAGAACAACTTGATCCTGGTCAGTTTTCCAAAAACTAAATATATATAGAACAAAAAAAAGTCATCATCAAGTAACTTACACATTTGACATCTCGCTTGAGATGGCAGAAGTCCATGTCGCCCTGTTGGTAGCAGACGGGTTTCGCTTGAAGATAGCCGATGAGGAAAATCACGCAGAGGGCAGCTCTGAAACAATGCTCCATGTTGATTGGCTTGATGGCAGTGTCCTGTGGAGATGTATAGTCGGTCTGTTCAGAAGTGGCTTGTGGTGTCCTCTGGTGCAGCAGTCGAATTTATAGGACATTGTAGGCGGGTGAATGATGTGTAGGTTTTTTTTTTTTTCCTATTAATCATCACAATCACAGTTTCACCTCATCAACTGCATGGTGAAACCCCAAAGTCAAAAGGATCAGGTGGGCACAGAGCGCGCCACTCTGGTGGTGACGGCTGACACCCTTTTTTTTTTTTTTTTTTAAATAGTGAGGTCCCATCACAAAGTTGTTTTGTGCATTTCTTGGTGTAAATGATATTTGTCGTTGCTTTATTGGCGTTTTTTGTCAGTGACAACGTGAGCATACTGACAGATGTAAGCGTTTTGGTTTCCTTTCTTCAGAGAATTGTGTTGCTAGTTCCTTTTGCAGCTTGCAAAACCGCACACTTTACTTGACTTATAGGTTGAGGTGGGTGGGGGTGAGCAGCTGATTTCTAACAGGTTGACATTGATTAATTTCAAAAGCCGGTCTTATACGTTGCACCGTGCATTACGCAATGATTTGGGAACTGCAAGTAAAGGAACTATATGCCAAATGACATTGGCTTTGAAAACTTTCTCTGAATTCTCTCCTACTAAAATGCAACAAAACAAAAAACATGTAATGCATCTAAGTTTAGAACAGCATGCGTCAGTAATGCACGTTCTAGGAATTCTAATTATTTTAGTTTTGCATCCCTGTAAGAATCGGGTCAGCAATGGAGCAGCAGGTAAAAATAGACTGCATGACTTCATGGTGACGTCACCCAGCCAGTAGAAATGAATGAAGGGTTTCTCTTACGCCTACGACCACGAGGGGATTCCCCTCAACAATCCCAGTTAACAGAGGAGCCAACCCACTGGGTGGCTGCCGCGTTGGGCATCGCCCATCACCGTGCTCAGGTTTCAGGTGTGAGGTTTCCTCAGGAGTCGCCAACGCTAATGAAGGTGACTGGATTTTGACGCGAGTGAAAGGGCGGGGGAAAGTTCTATCCATGGAATTAGCCGCTACGTTGGGGCATCCCTGCTGTTTCCACGTCTGACTGGGACGTCCCGGCCCACGCCTTGATACCTGACGCGCTCGACGTCCAACATGCACTTTTAATTCTTGTCTTTTTCGGTAAAACAAACATCCTCATGAACCAAACTCAAATTCAGTCGTTAAGCTTTGCAGCGGATGCAACAAAAAGAAATTCGGGGTTCAACTCCAGTTTGACCCCGGTAGCAGATTTCCTGTTTTTATGTTCAGTGAGATTCTGTGTTGTGGGTTTGTTTGATGTTCAGAACCACAATCTGAAGAACGTTGAAATGTTCTCCGCTCGGTGCCTCTATTCAGTGTTTTAGATGTTTTTACCATTGCTGAGTTGTTTCTGTTTCATAACTATCACTGAGATTACGTTATTCTGACTTTTCTAAAGTGTTCCAACGGTTGCAATATGTACAAATAAACTATGTTTGTAACAGTGATAATAATTCTTCCGTGACGTCTTATTTTGATATTTGGGGATAGATGGAGAGCTAACGGTTTCGCTAAACACAAATCCCTTTTTGTGTCTCCTCGGAAGTTCAAAGGCCCCAAAAAACATCCTGCGTCATTTTTACCACAACACCTACAGACCAGGGCATGTAAATCATTAATCATCATTAAGTTGGAAACTTCCTCTTTTTTCCATTCGTTAAAGAATACGTATATTTTTGTGAAAGCTCTAGATTAACAGATCATATATGAATGAATTTTCTTAATTTATATTTTTAGCTTTTTATGCTCGGAATGCAGCACAGCCTGCTTTACAAATTCAGCAGCAAGAATAAACTAATCATAAGAGATTAAAACCGTCAAGTGTCGTGTTTTAAAGGCAGTATTTCATACTTTTGGGGCCTTGTGTTTTAAAAGCAGGTTTTAGGAACCAATTAAAAGAGCAGCTGTGGTGGATATTGTTCTTAAAACCATGGCAGCAGCGTTCATTATATTAACTTACCCGCTCTATCTATATTATGCGAATAAACATAAATGCGTTGATCTTTTGAACCGTTTTTTTAATGTCTGCGTGCCGAAGCAAATGAAGCGGTTGGCTAACTGAGGAAACTAATTTAAGTCACTGTGCCGCTCAAAGGATACCAGCGACTTCTTAAGGTGGAATGTTACCTGATGCAGGAGTTGACGTTGTGAACTTTGACCTTTTTTACATGTGTGTTTTTTATTGGCTCTCATGCATGACATGCGCTTCAGAAAGTAATTGTGTTTATCAATTTTAACTGTTTAGCAAACGGCGAATATTCTGTTTCCTCTCTTTGAGATTACTTTTTTTTTTTTTTTGTGTTACAGTTGCTTTTAAAATTTAAGTCTGAATCTAAAACACCACAGAGGTTTCATACTTCGTGTCTGCAAGGCCACAGTTTGATGTATTCAAATTGTATTTTCTGACTGAATAGTCCAAAGATGATAGAAGATAAATACAGTGAACAATATACACTGGAACATCCTTTAGGTTTTTTGTGGTGCGTGTGATATTTGAGGCCTAAAATGAGGGAGATCTTCCCTGACGGCACAAAAATCTGCATTTCACGGGTTGGAAGGATGTTGAATTGTGGTTGATTCTCTCGTCCTCTGCGAAGAGACGTAGTGGATCAAATACTACGCCTCATAATTTGGTTGTTTCACTTCCTGTGACGCTGTGTGTGTGTGTGGGGGGGGGAGATTGTCAGTGACCAGAAACTGCTCTGCGCGTACCAAACGAATGAAAAAAAGGAAATAAAATCTTTGGTTTCCGTGATAGTAGTGATGTCAGGGGAGCCGGTGGAGGTTTGGTTACCGCAGGCCACAACAGCAGAGTCCGACTCTGCTGTCTGTCACTTCTGGATTACCAAAAATCTGTCCCACGTTTCTCTTTTTTATGTTTACTGCATGGTGCCCACGACCTTGTGTCATGTAAAGGAGAGGGGGCTTTGCTCTTTGTTTTAGTCAAAGGGAAATGTTTCGGAACGAAGGTCTTGTTTGTGCATTTTCCATCAGGTCTGGTTTTAAATGTTTCCATCTCACTTCTGCAGCAGTTCGGGCAGAGACTGGTCACTCAGTAGCACAAGGATTACTAGAATAGAGTTTAAGTAACCTTAAGGTGTGACCTATTCTGATTTATTGGGTAATGAGTTTAGTTTTGGCGCTAGTTTTTTTATACACACACACACACACACACACACACACACACACACACACACACACACACACACACACACACACACACACACACACACACAGAGCATGGTGTTAATCAGTGGAGAAAAAAAAAGAAGTAAAACTTTGATACTACTTTTTACATTTTAACTTCACCACATTAATTGGTGATGAGTACATACAATGCAATGTTTCACAGTGAACTAAACAGCTCAACTGTATAAAAAAATAAACATTAAAAAGCATCTTAAATGATTTACTGCATCAATAATATTAATATGCTACAATTTATAATAATGTAACAATTGAAGAGTCCATTTAGTGTTTTTTTATTGCGGTATTTGTACTTTTAAGTAAAAGATTCACAAAGTAAGGAGAAGCTCCATAACGACTCACACAGAGGGAGAGGGACTTCCTTCTCTGCTTGTTACTCCTCTATATCTGAACTAAGAAATAGTTCTTTGCTGCTGAAGTAATGTTCAGAATGTTAAATACGGCTCCTTTATTCAACGACACTTGCTCAGTTTCACCATCAGTGGCGTCTTGAGTCTGAACCGCGTCGTGTCTCTCCCGCCCCAACTTCTCCCTTTTCTCACCTCATTTTGTCCCTGCTTTTTGGAACATGGTTAACTAGATTGTTTCGTTCAGTTGAGCGTCCCTGCGTACACGTATTGGCCTCAAACCCGCGTAGGTGGAAAAGCAGGCCCATGCACATGATGCAAACCCACAGAGTGAACAGAAAAGCCACCTCAAGACGGAGCATGTCTGCTCCGTCTGCACAAATGCGTTCCTGCAAGCCCCAAAAAACTGATGAAATCGACACAGTCTCCACTCCGTAATGATCATCATGCAACCACGGAAAATTGCGTATTCATACATAGTAGTCAAACGTTTGTTTACCTTGTTCAAATTCGTTGATTCAGCTGTCTATTTCTTTATGTGTACATTGTGTGTGTGTGTGTGTGTGTGTGTGTGTGTGTGTGTGCGCACATAAAGCTGATTCTGATATTGGCCCTCTCCCTCAAGCAATGTTAATGCTAGTGATTTTGGGGGGGGGGGGGGTGCTATTCCCAGACCTATGTTGATCTGAAGTTGATGAGACTGCTGCAGTCTTAATTCTTCACATCAAATGGGGATCTCACGAGGTGAATTGTGTTACTGTCCCTCCACTGCAGGTAGGGAATGAAAGGGTGGGTGTGTGTGGTGACACACTAAGAGGTGGAAGATCCCCACTTGGTTTTTGTTCAAGTAGACGGGAGAATCCATTTTAAACATACTTTCTCAAGTTAAGCTGAGGCTTCAGCCCCCCATCACTTATGTTGTTTTCATGTGGTTGTTACATACAAACAAATAAAACACAGATTTTTGCCATCGTTGCGGTTACTAGAGCAAAAATACATGTTAACGGGGTGAAGCAGAGATGAGCAGCAGCATTCACCACGACCGAGGCACATGGCTGTCTTGTTTTGGCAGAACTTTATTTTTTTAGGTTCAGTTTACACACATTACTCATTTTGTTGTGAACACTGGAAAACCCCAGAGCCCCACTGAACACACACCCACACACCCACTAAGGGGGGGATTGAAAAGAAGAGGTTCTCAAGGTCTCTTCATGAAGATGTGTGGCAGGTACACAGCTGTTTGGCTGAGCACACATCTTTACCACACAGCTGCTTGCTTTCATCGGCGTGTGGTTACAGCTGTAAAGAAGGAGATTCCACACTGAATTATTTTGCCACAAAATCAAATTAAAAGCAAAGGCAGTTTTGGAGTGAATCCATATGCTTCATGCCTACAGTACGTCCGATTCTCTTCAGTCCACTTAAGATAATAACTCAACGTAGATATCAACACAATTGTGCAGTTTACGGTTTCAGATCCTGGAAATATTGAGAACTTTAAAAATGAAAAAGAGCCAACAAAAACACATCATTGATTTGTATGGTCATAAATACCAGTAGACGTTGTTGCCATCATATGCCATAATACTTTTATCATTAACATTCATATTTATAGTGTTTTTAGAGATGCAACATGTGCACTTATTGCATATCAGGCAACAGTCCCATTAGTGACGAAAAAAGTAAGATCACACCTTGATTATTTGATCTACTATAAGCTGACAAATCTGATTTGTGTTGGTGTAAAGCCTTTAATCAGACCGGATGTAGCATCAGCGAGATGTATACATCATGAAATCATATAGAACAGAATGTAGCCCGTTATATTAAGTTATTCTAACAGAGGAGGACAGAATGTAATGGAGATATGTGTATTAACTAGCATTTATTCATCAGATCAATAAAGACATAAAGCCTTCCGATGGATTTATCGACCGGACTTAGAATACGTCAATGTTTGTCATGTTCAATCCGCGCTAACGGACGTTTTATTTCTCTATTAAAGTGCTCAAGAGGTAACAGTCATGCTTCAGTGTAGGTTTGAATGCATTGTTCCTATTAGTACTGTGCATAGCAATTTGGTTTAATACCAACCTGTAACCTTAAATATGTGCTTATGGCCAACCTCAGGACAAAGGGGTACCACAGGGGTCCGTGCTGGGTCCTTTACTATTTACCCTCAAACACAGACTCCACATCCATGCGAGCGCACAGTCTTATTTTGAATCTTCGAATCAAGCTATGTCGAGACTCCCCTTGGCATGGAACGTTCTTCAGAATGCATCATCTCAAACCTGTACTGAATGCTGACGGGACTAAATGTGTTTGTTTTTTTCTTCTTCCTCATAAACCCATAATTCCAATTAGCATCTCCTTGCCATCCGTACACTTCTGTACAGTTTCACCCATGCATAGGTGCACTACTCAACCGTGCAAGTCCAAAGTCTTCTAATCTAGATGATATACTTCTGCAAGAAAAACTAAAGTTTTATTAAGAATCCAAGGTTACATGTGATGAGTAATTGACATACAAATGGTCAAGTATTAATTCAACCTAATTTCAATAAAAAAAAAAAAACAGGTGCACAGGGTGATTTTATTATTTTTTGTATTCTATTCGGTCGGTCTAGTGCAGTGGTTCTCAAATGGGGGTACGTGTGTAAAAGTAACATCCATTCAATTTTTTTTTATTTCTTGGCCAGATGCATGGTCAATTTCTTATATTCTTTCTTACTTTTGAAGGTTGTATTTCTTGTTAAACTGTAAAAATTATTATTATCCATTCAAAAACCCTTTAAAATGTGTTTTTATTTAATAAATATTCAATACAATAGAAGTGTAAATTCATAAACTGAATGTTATATATTCTATATTACATCAGACACTGATGGTACAGTGACAAGAATGCATTGCACTGGTTAGGGGTACTTGGCTGGAAAGATATTTTACAGGGGTTACATCAGGGGAAAAAAGGTTGAGAACCACTGGTCTAGTGGGTTGAGCGAGAAATCTTTGCTCACAGGTGTGAAATGCATCTGGGTAAAGTTTGAGTTGGTCTGTGTTGTGCTGAAATCCCCCTTGTCATCTGGGAAGTCCACAGCAGGGGTGTTTGTTGTGAGGACACCTGCTAGCATGTTTGCACCTATCATCGTGAGAGTCGTCGGAGATGTTTGGATTGCTTGGCATGCTGCTGCGTGCCGAAGTGTCTTTTTGTGGTCGTGTTCTCGCCACAGACTTTGTGTGCAGCAAACACACACACACACACACACACCTGCTTTTAAAGATTTAAGATGACAGTGAAGGTCAATACAGGTGGAGAGATGTTCTATTGCTTTGGTGACACAAGCTTGATTTCATGTTGTTGTATTTATTAAATATGCACTAAGACCCAATGTGAATACAGTACATGCAGTGGTGTATAAAGTACCCAAAAGCCATACTTGAGTAAAAGTAAAGATACCTTACTGGAAAATGACTCAAGTAGTATTCTAATAGGTGACTTTTACTAGAGTAAAAGTCTTAAAGTATCTGATATTTACAGTACTTAAGTATCAAAAGTAATTTTCTGATGTATTTAAGTATTGAAAGTAAAAGTACAAGTAAATGCTGTTAAAAGAATAAACTTCATAATTCTCAAAATTCTGACCCTTTGCTTTTTTATTAAGTGCTGTGGCCACCGTGACCAAGGACAAGGAGCTGTGTTGAAAATAATTGTGTTGGCTGTGATCCATCCAGGAGTAACAATGTTCAACATAATATATTTTACATACGTTTACTTGACACATGTCAAGACGTTACAGGTTACGTGATGCGTTACCTAAAAAATGAAACTTAAAAGTCTGTTTCAACTCTGCCGGTGTTCTGGATTAAAACCAAGGCAGAATATCCTGAGATCGCCAAAAAAGCATGAAAACCTGCTTCCATTTCAACAGCCTGTCTTTGTGTGGAGTAGTCACGGAGTAGACAGGACATACATGTTAAGGAGTAGACAGGACATAAAGGTTAAGGAGTAGACAGGACATAAAGGTTAAGGAGTAGACAGGACATAAAGGTTGAGGAGTAGACTGGACATAAAGGTTGAGGAGTAGACTGGACATAAAGGTTGAGGAGTAGACTGGACATAAAGGTTTAAGTCACGGAGTAGACTGGACATAAAGGTTGAGGAGTAGACTGGACATAAAGGTTTAAGTCACGGAGTAGACTGGACATAAAGGTTGAGGAGTAGACTGGACATAAAGGTTGAGGAGTAGACTGGACATAAAGGTTGAGGAGTAGACTGGACATAAAGGTTGAGGAGTAGACTGGACATAAAGGTTGAGGAGTAGACTGGACATAAAGGTTGAGGAGTAGACTGGACATAAAGGTTGAGGAGTAGACTGGACATAACGGTTGAGGAGTAGACTGGACATAACGGTTGAGGAGTAGACTGGACATAAAGGTTTAAGTCACGGAGTAGACTGGACATAAAGGTTTAAGTCACGGAGTAGACTGGACAAAGGTTGAGGAGTAGACTGGACATAAAGGTTGAGGAGTAGACTGGAGATAAAGGTTTAAGTCACGGAGTAGACTGGACATAACGGTTGAGGAGTAGACTGGAGATAAAGGTTTAAGTCACGGAGTAGACTGGACATAAAGGTTGAGGAGTAGACTGGACATAAAGGTTGAGGAGTAGACTGGACATAAAGGTTGAGGAGTAGACTGGACATAAAGGTTGAGGAGTAGACTGGACATAAAGGTTGAGGAGTAGACTGGACATAAAGGTTGAGGAGTAGACTGGACATAAAGGTTTAAGTCACGGAGTAGACTGGACATAACGGTTGAGGAGTAGACTGGACATAAAGGTTTAAGTCACGGAGTAGACTGGACATAACGGTTGAGGAGTAGACTGGACATAACGGTTGAGGAGTAGACTGGACATAAAGGTTTAAGTCACGGAGTAGACTGGACATAAAGGTTGAGGAGTAGACAGGACATAACGGTTGAGGAGTAGACTGGACATAACGGTTGAGGAGTAGACTGGACATAACGGTTGAGGAGTAGACTGGACATAAAGGTTGAGGAGTAGACTGGACATAACGGTTGAGGAGTAGACTGGACATAACGGTTGAGGAGTAGACTGGACATAACGGTTGAGGAGTAGACTGGACATAACGGTTGAGGAGTAGACTGGACATAACGGTTTAAGTCACGGAGTAGACTGGACATAAAGGTTGAGGAGTAGACAGGACATAACGGTTGAGGAGTAGACTGGACATAACGGTTGAGGAGTAGACTGGACATAAAGGTTGAGGAGTAGACTGGACATAAAGGTTGAGGAGTAGACTGGACATAACGGTTGAGGAGTAGACTGGACATAACGGTTGAGGAGTAGACTGGACATAAAGGTTGAGGAGTAGACTGGACATAACGGTTGAGGAGTAGACTGGACATAACGGTTGAGGAGTAGACTGGACATAACGGTTTAAGTCACGGAGTAGACGGGACATAAAGGTTTAAGTCACGGAGTAGACGGGACATAAAGGTTTAAGTCACGGAGTAGACTGGACATAAAGGTTTAAGTCACGGAGTAGACTGGACATAAAGGTTTAAGTCACGGAGTAGACTGGACATAAAGGTTTAAGTCACGGAGTAGACTGGACATAAAGGTTTAAGTCACGGAGTAGACGGGACATAAAGGTTTAAGTCACGGAGTAGACGGGACATAACAAACACACGTTGGGTGTCGTCACCCCGAGATGGGACCCGGTCCATGAAAATAGTTTTACACGTAACCGGTTCGTGCCGTAATAAAGGTTTGGGACCGCTGGACTAGAGGATGTAGGCAAATGCATAATATTGTGATTCGCCAAACCTGTAGCGGCTGTAGCTCAGGGGGATGAGTGGTCGTCCCGCAACCACAAGGTAGCCGGTTCGATCCCCAGTCCCCCCATAGCTCACATGTCAAAGTGTCCCTGAGCAAGACACTGAACCCTTAACTGCTCCCCGGGCGCCTCACAGGGCAGCCCACTGCTCCCTATCCAGGGATGGGTCACATGCAGAGAAGAATTTCCCCAAGGGGATTAATAAAAAGTGCATGTTTCTGTTTTTTGTTTTTTTTCTTGCGTGGAGTCTGTGTTCCACCACTGTCCCGGATGCTATTTTTTTTTCTAAAGATAGATTTCATTTTGTAGCGAGTAACGAAGGTTTCAGGGGAAATGTATCGGAGTAAAAGTATCAGTTTTCTTTGGAAAATGTAGTGAAGTAAAAGTCAACAGAAATATAAACAGTAAAGTACAGATATCCCCCAAAAAACGACTTAAGTACATAATACTATACACCACTGAGTACGTGCAACAACAATAACTGCAAAGATTGGCCACAAGATTATCTTCTCCCACGGAGGTGTGCACGCTCCATTGTGGTGGCTGGTTTCTGACCCAGAAGTGGATTAACCTTCTATTATTTATTTATTTATTTATTTATTTATTGACCTGACCTCTTTTTAAAGATCTCGCAAAAACCTCTGCGGGAACTCCCGCATGTACTTTTTCTTTCTTTCTTTCTCCCCCATGTCCCTTCAACGGCTCTGTAGTATTGAGTGTGATTTATTTTTTTAACAAAAAGAAAAAGAAATCGAAATAAATCATTGTACCTAAGTATAATTTTGCATCTACTATGAACTTATCATCATAATTCTCCAAAAAGCAATATGACACTATGAAGGAGTTGTAACAGTGTGGTTATAAGTATGCTCATTCCGCCCGGAACAGAAAGAATTAATGAAAAATGTAAGTTAAATTAAAAAAATCAAGTCCGGAAAAATGTTTTATTGTGAAAAATGACCAGATACATCCGTCTGTGGTAACCTCAGACTGAACCTCTTGACACATGTCAAGATGTTACGTTACCCTAAAAATGAAACTTAAATCTGTTTCAACTCTGCCGGTGTTCTGGATTAAAACCAAGGCAGAGTATCCTGAGATCGCCAAAAAAGCATGAAAACCTGCTTCCATTCCAACATCCTCTTTGTGCAGCGCGTTATAAGTTAAGCAGTAGACTGGACTAAAGGTTTAGTTAGGAGTAGAGTCAGTAGACTGGACATAACGAACACACGTCAGGTGTCGTTGTCTCCCGTCTCTCCGAGGTCGGACCCGGTCTGTGAAAATATTGTCTTCACGTAACCGGTCCGTGACGCATAAAGGTTTGGGAGCGCTGGACTAGAGGATGTAGAGGGAAAATGCAAAACATTGTGATTCACAAAACCTGCTTGGTGGAGTCTGTTCCACCACAGTCCCGGGTGTGTTTTTTTCTTTTTCTTTCTAGAGATAGATTTGATTTTGTAGCGAGTAACGAAGGTTTCAGGGGAAATGTATCGGAGTAAAAGTATCAGTTTTCTTTGCAAAATGTAGTGAAGTAAAAGTAAAAGTAAACAGAAATATAAATAGTAAAGTAGAGTACAGATATCCAAAAAAACTACTTAAGTACAGTAACGAAGTATTTCTACTTCGTTACTATACACCACTGGTCGCATGTAAGATTTTACATTTCACTTTGAAAGAACCGCTGCACAGCAGCAGCACCAAGCAGCCGGCGCCACTTTTAAAAACACTGAACCCTTATAAAGGGAAGCTCGGTCATCGGAAGAGTTAAAGACGATGTAATGACGACTGTAAAATCAGCGATGGTACTATGATACTTGTGTTTAATTGTTTTAGTCCATATTGTCACATCTAAAATAGTGTGACAACGTATACACCAAGTCCCAGTGTTTCCTTTAGTCTGACACCCCATCAGTGGGTTTAAATGTGTAAAATACACAAACGTTAGGAACTATTATAAATGTAAATTGCCTGCCACCTGCTGCTGAAAATGAACAGTGCATCTTCTAATTTAATTTAACGCCACGATTTCTTATCCTCACTAACAGTGGCGGCCGGCCAATAAAGGGCAACAGGGCTTGGCCCCACCCACCTTGAGCCACCCAAAAAAAGAAATATATATATATAATAATAATAAAATTATTAATTATTAAAAAAATATAATAATATTATTAAAGTATACACTGTCAATATTTGTGTTTTTGAGCTATGGAATATACCCAGTAATATTTGTAAAATAGGATATCTGTGCCAAATATCTGCTTTTCCTGCTTGTACCCTCTGCTCATGCACGTCCTCTCTGCTCCAGTGCACGTCTCTAATGCTCGTGCACGTCGTGGGGCTCGATCGATTCTGCCCAAGGAAGACGGGTCTAATACGCAGTTTAGCCAATCACTGATTAAAGAAATGAATGAATGACATACAATTGATCCAATCAGCGCCCTACAAACAACTTCCTGGAGGGCTATTCTCATCAAGCCCAAGAGATGCACATGAGAGCGGAGCAGGAGCGCTGCTTTTCAAAGAAAACCAAACACTAACTCTGTATAATCTCTCCTCCAACAGCTTTTTGAGAGAAGACCTTTGGCTGAGAAACTACAGGTAAAACACCTGGTCCCAGATCGACCGGACCGGTCGTTCCACCAGTCCGAAAAGAAATGCAGATTTCGGTGCTTCCTTTCTGTGCCTGAGCCGATTTAAATACTTCTTTTACACCACTCTGTAATGTTGCACAATACTAAAAAGGTAGCGTGGTACCCATACGTTAAAAACGATATGATTTTGCATATTTTTAGTATCGATACTTTATTAAAATAGCGTGGATCAGAGCGCACTCCCTCTCTCTCTCTCTTACAGGGACGGGCTCAAGGGGGCGGGGCTGCAGCGCTCGCAGCAGCAGTGCTCGCTCACAGAGTGATCGCTGGGGAGACATGCACAAGCTTTTGCCGTGCCGACCGTCTTCGGCTTGTTGGTACAAAGCTCTCCCAGTTGATATATGATGACGTGTAGTCCAGTAAAGCAGCAGTTAGTAGAATCCAACAGTTTCTGAGTGTAGTTCTGTTGCACACGGTCCCAATCAGGCCACCTGATGCTTGTGTCTGTTCTTTATATATATATATATATATATATATATATATATATATATATGTGTGTGTATATATGTATATATATATTACATTACATGTCATTTAGCTGACGCTTTTATCCAAAGCGACTTACAATAGTGCATTCAATCATGAGTACAAACTCAGAACAACAAGAATCACTAAAGTACAGTTTCTTCAATAGAGTTAAATTACAAAAATTACAGAAAATTACAAAAGTGCTATCAATAAGAGACATCAAAGTGCTACTAGAGTGCTAGTACAGTGCTACCTTCCTTATTCAAGGTGTAGTCGAAAGAGATGCGTTTTTAGTTTTCGACGGAAGATGTAGAGACTTTCTGCTGTCCTGATGTCAATGGGGAGCTCATTCCACCATTGAGGAGCCGGGACAGCAAACAGTCGTGACTTTGTTGAGTGTTTAGCTCGTAGTGACGGAGCTACAAGTCGATTAGCAGAAGCCGAGCAGAGTGCCCGAGCTGGGGTGTACGGTGTTACCATGTCCTGAATATAGATAGGACCCGATCTGTTCGTGGCACGGTACGCAAGTACCAATGTTTTGAAGCGGATGCGGGCGGCCAGCGGTAGCCAGTGGAGTGTGCGGAGGAGGGGGGTAGTGTGGGTGAATTTCGGGAGGTTGAAGACCAGTCTAGCTGCTGCATTCTGGATGAGCTGTAAAGGTCGAATGGCGTTAGCGGGTAGACCTGCCAGGAGGGAGTTACAGTAGTCAAGTCGCGAGATGATCAGAGCCTGGACCAGAACCTGTGTCGCCTTCTGGGTGAGAAGGGGACGTATCCTCCTGATGTTGTACAGCATGTACCTACAGGAACGCGTTGTTGCGGTAATGTCGGCAGTCAGGGAGAGTTGACTGTCAAGTGTCACACCGAGGTTCCTGGCAGTCGGGGTCGGGGTCAACACTGAGTTGTTGAAGGTAATAGTCAGGTCGTGGGTGGGAGAGCCCTTTCCTGGAAGGAAAAGTAGTTCCGTCTTGTCAGGGTTGATTTTCAGGTGGTGCGCGGACATCCACTGAGAGATGTCAGTCAGACAGGCAGAGATCCGTGCCGCTACCTGTGTTTCTGACTGGGGAAACGAGAGGATCAGTTGGGTGTCATCAGCGTAGCTATGGTAGGAAAAGCCATGGGCGCGAATGACAGAGCCGAGAGAGTTGGTATACAGAGAAAAGAGAAGAGGACCCAGGACGGAGCCTTGAGGGACCCCAGTAGTGAGAGGACAAGGCTCAGACACATATCCTCTCCAGGTTACCCGGTAGGTGCGGTCCTTGAGGTAGGATGAGAAGAGGGAGAGCACAGTGCCTGAGATACCCAGGTCCTGGAGGGAAGAAATGAGGATCAGGTGATTCACTGTGTCAAAGGCGGCAGAAAGGTCTAGAAGGATAAGGACAGAGGAGAGAGAGGCTGCTCTAGCGGTATGTGTATATATATGTATATATATGTATATGTGTATATATATATGTGTGTTTATAGTTTGAAGTTAAAAAGTTTGAAGCTGTAGTTTGAAGTCAAGTGTTTTGTATTTATTTATTTATATTTAAAGTATACTTTAAATAGTTAATATATTGTTCAATTTGAAGAAAAAAATCTGCCTTTGCAATAAAAAAAGTATCGTTTTAGCACCGGTATCAGGAAAAACCCAAACGATGCCCATCCCTAATTATATTATACTGAATTGTATTAATAAGATGTCCTTATTATGTCAAAGTGTTGGAATAAATGAAAAAAATTGCCGCCACTGCTCACTAATGTCTCCAAGACATTTCCTTTTTTCCCGACTGCGTTTCACAGAGTTTAAGAACTTTAAGTTGTTGACGTACTACAAATAAACCAGGCGACCAAAGAAACCTCTTTTGTAATCTCTTTAATATTTTAATGAAAACAATCCTGTACTAAGGCAAGTCACACATAGCAGAAATGTATTTAAATACTTTATATTCTTTGAGAACTACAACATATAAATCAACTTTCACTTTCAGTGAAAATGAGTGTGGGGGGGGGGGACAAATGAAAACTGCCAAGTCCACTAGGGGGCGGCAAAGCAGCTTTTCTGAGAATACAATCTTCATAGCTTTAACACCACAATCTAAATAAATAATAAATAATAAATAAGTTAAATATTTAGAAAATATATTTTCGGCATAGTGTCTTCTTTACAGTCGATCCTTGGTCACATGAAGATCTTCACCTCTTCTCAGTTTTAGCTCAGTCTGCTTAAGCCCTAAAAAGAAGAAAAAAAATCACATCAGTCATATATTCACATCTTTACAACATTAAAGACATCCAGCCTCCTTTATGCTAAAACAAAATGTGTGAGATGAATAAAAAATAAAAAAGGGCTCACCTTTTGAACAAGAGACTCTAGTCTGTTGAAGAATTCCCTCGCATTTTCCTTCGGATGTGAGGTGCAGTTTTGGCAGGTTGCCTAAAGGGAAACGAGCAGTTAATAACTTACTTATGACCACCTGCGAGTGCAACGCATTCAGTTTTTATATCAATGAAATATCCAGTAAATACAGAAATAACAGAAGGAAAGCTTCTCTTACCTGATCATCTCCTGAATTGGTAGAACTGCAAAGACCTCGCTTCTGAAATGGATCAAAGTAAGTCATTAGTTTTTTTTTTGCTGTAACACAAACGTGACCATTAAGGCTTTCGGATGAATGCATTATTGTTTATTACGTTCTCCCCCACGGCCGCCCATTTACTCACAGTGATCGAATTCTTGAGGCTTCTGTGAAGTTTGCCTTGCAGGTTCTCCTGGAAGCATCGCAGCGCTGACAGGCAGCAGCCGTCCTGTTTCATGGAGAGAAAGGGAAAAAGTCCGTGAATAAAACGTCAATGTTCTCGGAGCGATCCGGCCTCTTAAAAACCATAAAGCAGTTGCAAACATTGCAAACACTTGTGCCATAAGAAGTGATCATGGACCGTGAATGTCACTGTAATTTAATCCAATGTTGCTGTTAATCGATTTAAATCAATGGCAACATTGTTGCTGTTTGTTGAATTGGTTTCTGAAAGTTATTTTAAAGAAAACTGGAACAGTTTAACCACCACAAAAAAAAGGCTCAACTTTTAAGAATTGTATTCTACGTGTTGATCTATTTATTGTCAACATGTATATCTAGTTCACCAACAATATTACATTTGTTAGTTTTAGAATATTTTTTTGTATTGCTCTACAATTCCACATGTATTCATTTGAGGGAGAGAAAAAAAATCCTCCCATCACTGGCATCAAAACATTTCCAAGAAAGCTTTTGTTTCTGGTTTCATGTCATGACTTCATCGTTGCTCTTGACTTTCCAATCAGACGCATAGCTCTCTTACTTCACCTGAAACCTTTTGAACATACAGTTTCCACTATTTTAAAGAAAAGTTTCTGTTCCCAAAAGTGCTCAGGTCGTTTTTTGTTTCTCAGTGTCGATGATGTGACGCATTATTTCCAAGTGATTGTTGCTGCGACTGCAGTGTGTGACTATTGGTTCAAATCCTAGTTTTAGACGACGCCGTCTGTAGAGAAACTTCCATCCACACTGCTGTTTATGTCTAAATTCAGCTATTTTACAGTCACAGCATCTGGTGCAAGCTTTTGCTCGGTTGTGTGGTAATAAGCTTTTTGTTGTGCAACAATGGTGGCTTCACAACCACTCGAGCATCCTTATCCTCTGTGGTTTGAGATGAGCCTTAATTTGCCAGTTAGACAAAAGGTTGAGTCAAATCTTTTTTCCTTTTTTCTCTCTCTAGCGCGCCAGCGAACGTTTCGAGTCGGTGAGGAAGTGTCATGGTTTTGTTTGCTTGATTACTCATCACATTTCACTTGGAAAGGAAGCTGTGAGAAAATACGCTGTGCAAGCTCTCGACTTGACTCACTGACGAGAAAGAGAACCGATCTGAGTTTACGAGTAACAGTTGATCTCAATTTACATCACTTTTAGTTTTATGTGGGGTTGCTTAACATTGCAACATGTAGGGTTTGCTTTCTACAAGGTCTAATTATAGTACACATGCATGTCCTGTAAAGCAATTCATCTAAATATAATTGTAAAATAAAAGAATTGTGACTAATATTTTAAATTAATCTGACAGACTGCAGTTTTTCCACTCGTACCAGTAATTGTTTAATTAAAATATAAATAGTGGCATGCTTGTGGATATTAGTTTGTTCCCTATAACACTGTTTAAAATTAAATTAATTTCCAATGTAACATTTCTTTTGGTGGATTTCATGTTTTCTCTATCAAATACAATAATATAAATAAAAAATAAATGCTCGTATTTCAATTTACTTTTCAAACGATGACCGATTATAATTGTTTGCTTTGTTACATCTTAATTATCTGTAACTGCATGGAAAGCCTTGGTTAATCTAGAATGTATTGCATTTTAAATGTATTGTTTCAAGATCAACTCTCATACTAAGCAAAGAAATATGAATATATATAAAAAAAAAAAATGAATTTGTAAAGCTACATGTTAAACCCTATTTATTTATCTTTTTTCTTTTCTTTTACAGCTGATTATATTGGCTTACAACCCAAGACATTTTGTCATTTCACACACATACCTCCTACATGACAATTAGCAGCTGCCGTAGGTGGGAGAATATCAACAATGACTAAGCAACCGCACATATTAATATTAGTGTCGGCGACCACGCTGTCAACAATCCGTTCAATACAAATCAGACTTTGCTTACCTCGACACTCAGCGGCGGCGTGCTCAGCATCTTCTCACCATCGTGCTGCGAGAAACAAACCGAGAACGTTGTACTTTAACGACGAGAACGAGGACCCGACAAATTAAAAAAGAAGAAAGTCAAATGTAGAAGCACCTACCTGCAGGCTTTGTCTCGCAGTGGTCAGCTGCCTCAGGACTTCTTCTAGTTTTCTCCGTAATGTTATGTTATTGGGACGTGACGTGCTGGCCAGAGAGCCGCAGCAGACTGCAAACAGGCAGAAAACAACCAACTTCATATTCTCGGCGTGAGCAGCAGATCAGCAAAGGAGGCTTTTCGAAAGATTCACCGGAGATGCAGACAAACCGTCGCCTTACCTTCTTTATACTCATCCCTGAGGACACAGGAAAACCACCTGGAAAGCTGCAGAAACTGGCGTGTGTGAGTAATGAAACTTTCTTTTCCACTGGCAGCCGCCGCGACGCGATGCGAGAGTGGCGTCACGTTCACGCGTGAACGTAAAAAAAAAAAAAAAAAAAAAAAAACGGAACGGCACTTCCCATTTTCATTTTGAATCAGTGGAGACGCCGCGGCCGACAGCGTGTCATAGCTTGGGTTTCGTAGGTGTGGTGTTGACAACCTGAATGCACACACACACACACACACACACATAGAGAGCATGCTGCAACAACAGGAAACCCCTGTTTGTAAGTGTTCACAAAAGGAGAAGTGAGGAGTCCATCGCTCCACAACGGCCGAGATGACTCGAGTCACATTCATGAATATGACCTTTTTTAAAACGGGCTTTCAGGCAGCCGCCCGTCTTTCATCTCGCCGTTACTCGTCCGTGTGACGCCCTTCGTGTTTGACTCTGATAAAGTGCACGAGAGAGGGATAAGAAGTCGTTTCACTGCACTTGGTCCTGAGATTGCAAATCTCTTTTTAAAACCTGTGGCACTAATAAAGCCACGGCTACAACGTGTGCGTCGTTCCTCATCTGCTTCATTCATGACAGTGGATTTAGTTATTTAATAGAGAAGCAGTGAATCCATCACTGAAATGCGACCTGTAAAGAGCCTCTTTCCTCATTTTTTTATTTTTTTTATTCGTATACATTCGTCATATTAAATATTTTACATAGATGAAATTTGGATTCTGCCAATAACCTTAGGATGGGTATCCTAAGGTTATCTTTTTAAAAGAAAGACGCTCAAAATATAAGCAGGCATCCATACAGGCATCTATATAAATGTTTATTCTTTTAATCAAACTATTGTCTCATTCCTTTGTGTCATTTAAGGTTTACTGTATGCTTTGAATTGTCATTGTTAGTTTAAACTACTTTTTCATGTATACACAGATTTCACAATGTTTGGTCGTGGAAATTTGGTTTAAAGTCATGGAAATCCATTGGTCAAGGTTTTACTGGTGCAGTGTGGACGACAGGAAGCAGTTGACCCGTCCTGTCATATTTTTAATTTGTACCCTTTATGCCCCCTCTTCTTCCTATAAATCATCACTGCACTTTATTGGGCTGAATAACTTTACTCCAGCAGTCTAAGAGAGAACATCAGTGTTCCAGACTCTTTTTTTTTTTTTACTGACTTTGATGTGAGTTTGTTTGCATTCAGAAACACAAAGTCAAAGTGTCAACTCTCACCGACTCCCATTTAGAAGGAAATTCCCCCCAAAAACAAACGTGGTTAGCGCAGAGCTTTGCCTCTTGAAGTTCAGCCACTTTGATGTGCAGCTGACAAAAAGACCTTTTCATGAAAGCAGAGGCTGGCAGCATGATGATGCGTTCAGGGTGGTCCGTTGGTCTCGTTCTCAGGAACGCTTTGAGCGAATGCACAAAACGTCCACCTGGGCTCGAGTATGAACTGGTTAGAATTTGGTAACCAAAGGTCACTGTGGCCTCACAAAACACGTTTTTGGGCAATAAGTCAAAAATCAGAATCAGCTTTAATGGCCCATGTACATTTGCACATACATGGAATTTGACTCCGGTTTCACTCTGATTATTTCACAACCCACTTTCATTTCATTTTGAACACTTGGATTCCAGCTGCAGATGTGCACATACTGTACTGCAGTGAGCAAAGAGACCTTCATGGCAGGAAAACTAAAACTTTCAGGCTGCACAAAATGGCAACATTTGTATGGAAATATCAGTCATGTCCTCCCATGAGCGTTAGCATCACCCATTTGGGAAAGTCTGGGAGGCAGACATGAGCACACGATTAGCTCCCACACTGCCGTCACGGCGCACACAATCTTTACATCGGGGAGGAAGTGAGACAGAGAGAGAGAGAGAGAAAACCCCTCTGGTCTGTTCTCACTCTTCGTCAGCGTAAGGGAACAGGTGGGTGGGGGCTCCGCCGGCGTGAGAGGTGCAGCACCCTGAGACGCCCCGTCTGTGGTGCACCCGTACAGAAGGGAACATGTTTCCTCAGGTAGAGTTCAAATTCAGAAGAATTTTACTCAAGGAACCCCTTCTGACCTGTGTGTGTGTGTGTGTGTGTGTGTGTGTGTGTGTGTGTGTGTGTGTGTGTGTGTGTGTGTGTGTGTGTGTGTGTGTGTGTGCGCACATGAAAGCCTTACTAAAAAGGCTTATAATGAGCACAATGAAATTAAAATTTCACCCAACGTTAGATAACTTCCTGCACAGAAAGATAAGATGCGGATGTAAAAAAATGAGTGCATTGAGAATTAAGGAGGTGGAGTTTTTCTGTTTGATTTTCTTCCGAAATGAGACGTTTTAATAAATGTATTTTTTTTGCCGGTTGAACTATAATTTTTAAATGCTTTTTGAGAAGTTATAAGCCATTCATAAGACATACCAGAAGACTTTGTCGTGAACAAAGTACATGATCCTCCTCCAGCCCTGCACTAGACATCTATTGACTATTTGACCTTCTGAAAACAGACCTGCAGAGCATCTGGACCAAAAACCTGATTAACTTTATGGCATCAAGCCCTGTTTGCCTGAAAATCCAAATGGTTAATATACCCATACTAAATTCAGATTATCTCCTCAACTACAAGGCCTACATAAAAAACATACAGAAAACATATTCATATATGTGTGTTACTGGTATATTGGTTTATGATAGTGCACATAAAAGAAGAAAATATACATATATATTGCAAAACAATTATAATTAAAAGTTGTATTTTCTTATAGTAACTATATTTGAATTTAATATATAACACAGCTCTCACTATGTTTAGAGTATCTGTGCAAAGTTTGGCTTTGATTGAGTGAAGTTAAGTCTTTTTAATAATCATCATGTACAACTTGGGAGGGTATTTCAGATGAGTTGAGATAAAAGGACAAAAGAAAAGGAGATTTTTACACACCCAACTCATAAAGCCATTCATTTAATCTTACAAACTCTTTATAAAAATGTTGGAGAATATGTTGGAACCAGTTTCTTTTATGCAATCATGAACAAAATCTGTCATGATTTTTATTTATTTTTTATCTCTCCACATCCAAAAAAAAGAAGAAGTCCTCTCCTGGCGGAGACACAACGCCTCATCTGCATTTCAGAGCTCGAGCTTTTTCCGTGTAAGGCATCTCTCTATCTTTTCCATCTCTTGCAATCTCTCTGTTTTCGGGTGATGACTAAACGCTCTGTCAGGACTGAAGACGCATGTCACACTGAGGGTTTCTCTTTGTGGTCAAGAGTGTTAAACGCAGTGAGAAGAGTGAGACTTGGAGGGAGATCTGTGACCGATAGAGGTCAACAGGTGGGAGGCGCCGTGAACGAGCCTGCTTCCTAAATCTGATAATCGTACTGACCTTTTTACTCATCATCAATCATTTATTTGCATTAAGACTTTCATTTTATAAATCTGAGCATTCAGGATTCTTTTTATATCAACCGGAATAAACGACGAAGTGAAATAGCATCTGCTAATGTTCCTGTAGCCTAAATAATTGTGTGTGTGTGTGTGTGTTCTTTTTCTCCTTTTAATGTGTCTGGGCTGTATACCTCCTTTTGTAAAAGAATAAAGATGTTTAAGAAATAATAAATGAAATAATAAAGTTTATTTCTTTACTACGACAGATAAAAGCTTGAATGTACAACTTGTATTTAATTAAATAAAGTTGCATCGCTGCCACTAAATGAAGGAAAAAGAACACAGACTCTATTGGTTTTCCACAGTTATACAATTCGGATCAAACGGATGATAAAGTACTATTAGCATTTTAATAAGAGGTCAGTTTTGGCATAAGTGATCTGATAGCTTCTTAATGCATATCGTTTATTCAGAAGGACATTTAATGCCACGTGATTCTCGACTGTACTTCCCTATAACGTAGTTTCTGCTACCGGTGCGGATTCTGTTTGTTTTGTTTTGACTCAAAGTCTGTGGTCGGTCATACTGTGATGATGGTTTTTAATATTTCATGGTGTGTTTGACGCGTTGACACCGTTTGAGCCAAATAAAATGTATATTTAAAAATACCAAAACAAGTGGACTGTTGGGCTGTGTAATTAACAACCGTGTCTCTGTGTGTGTGTTTCAAACTCATACTTATTTATGTCTTAATTATGGCGTTTACTTTCTCCTCCCACCGGCTGTAGTATGATTTCCGACCCTGCGGTCTCCCCTTCGTAAACCGTTTGCATTTTCCGGGGCGAGTGGGTGGGAGGTTGAAATGCAACTTGTACAGATATTGCAGAATATTGTTTATTTGTTTGGAAAATAACTCTCTTGAATAAATGTAAACGTACTACGTTTCTTTTTTTAATTAAATTAAATAAGTGTATTTTTGCGAGCATTCACAGAGCTGGAACAAGGACCCATGAAGGTGACTTGATATTACCGTAAGTGTACAGGAAGAGCAGAGCAGAGCGGTGTGGGTGGGGGATCGCCTCCTCTCTGCTCTTCAGCATGACACGGCGTGTTTACACCGCTGGAGGCATTTTCCAATGCCATGGTTGCCGAATAAAAAATAAAATCAAGAAATCAAAATGTGGAATTCTACTTCTCATTGTTATTGGGGCAAAAGATTCACCTGCGATTCACCTGCTGCGATTATCAGCCAGTTTTACAAATGTTGTTTTGAGGTTATTATATAAAATGATTTCTGTGGCACAAAAAAGTGCAGATTTCTTTATATCAACAGGTTTTATGACTTAATTTTATTATACTGTAATCCAATGTCCTGAATCGATGTCCGTTATTCGGATCATCTGATCAAACACTCTGAAATAGTAATAATTTCTTATGTGAATTTATTTATGCAGATTGGATCGAGGGTCGCCTTAAAAAATCGTATTCCAGCCTCGGCACATTTGACAAAGCGAGACGAAACAATGAATAAACAATTCTTTGTTTCATTTAATATTGCAATGGTTTTCCTCTCTTTCTTCAGGTTGGTCACATTTTAAGAGAAAACTTTGGTTTCTGCAGTAACTTGTAAAAGGAGTTTGTAACTTTATTGATCGATAATGTGTCGTAAAAATAACGGACCAGCAGACTGATTGCAGTCCTGTTGCAAACGCTATAATTAACTTATAAGAGAACTGAGACAGAAGAAAGTCGCATCAACACGATTAATCTCATTACAGCTGAACCAGAAAAACACATATTGTTCCACTTAGTCCACAGAATCAGTCTCCACCATCTCTGGAGTTAACCACCACCTCCAGACGTCACGGTGGTAATACTTCACAGTGATGAATAAAAACGGTCTCAATGCACATGCTCGTCTTTTATATGTGTTGCTTTTCCTCTTGCGAGGATGCCCCTTTAAAACTCTCAAATGCTCTTTTTTTCCCACACCTGATCTCCTCAAATGTTTTAAAGGTGGAAACAGATCTCCCCCAAACAGGCCGAGCAGTAAATGAGTCAGGTGTGCAGCAGTCAGGACATTATATGCACACTCAGCAGTATTTAGGAGTCATCTGTGGTTTATTTTACAAAGTTCTCTCTACATTGTATTCAAAGATAGCAATAAAAAAGGAGATATTATATATTTTAAAACAGGCTTCCTCGTCTCAGTGTAAAAATATTTGCTAAAATGTTATCATTCATAATCCAGGAATGATGTATGAAAAATATCTATTTCACAAATAACAAGCCAACCTACCGCTGGTGCAGTCACCCGTTGCTTCTTCTGGGCACGATGATGGTTATTAGTTTGCCTTCAGCTCGTCTTACTCAAAAGAGGGTTTGTGAAAATAGGTTGCCGACACAACGGTGACACATTCTTTGACCTTTTTAAGCATTAATAATAATAATAAATCATCTTTTACCAGAAACGACCAGACTTTCGGCGCTTTGTTGTTTTGGAAATTGATCATTTTATTGGAAGAGAAAACCGGCAGCGGAGCAGTGGGAGTATTTCACCACCGCAGCAGCAGCAGCAGGGGAATAACACTGCATGCAGCCGAGGGGCTGTGAAGGCATCGTAGGCCGTGCAACCGCCGCTGCACAAACACGTCAAAACTCCAAGAGGAAAGTTTTGTTCTAAAATCAAACATCCACCGTTTGAAAAACGCCCACTCATCCGAAACGACTGCTCCCTGCAGCTGACGATTAAGTGACGAAAGAGTCGTTTGATCAGTTTATTCTCGATAATAATGGAAAATAACACCATCTAAGAGCAAGTGATGAGCTTTAAAAGGACATGTCGGAAACATTAACGTCCAAAATGTGGAGAAAATTGTCTTTTGGCTTCACCAAAATCAGAATCAGAATCAGAATCAGCTTTAATGGCCATGTAAATTTGCACATACATGGAATTTGACTCCGGTTTTACTTGCTCTTCGTACTTTTTTCACACACAATATACAAGATAAATATAAAAAATATAAAAAGGACATTAAAGACAGTAGTAAAACAACAAAAAAAGTGCAGATAGTGCAGATGAAGAGTCTGTTTAACTGTTCATCAGAGTGACGGCCAGTGGGAAGAAGCTGTTTCAACATGAAATACAAATGAGACCAGTGAGAAGCAGTAAAAAACATTGGGAGAGCTCGGAAAAGGTTCCCCAAACATAAGACACGTGGACGCCGGTATGATTTAATAATTTAAATGGGATGAACACATTTTTTGTTGCTTGTCAGCTTCCTGAGAGCAGCGATGGACGGGGGCCGCTCACTTGTTATGACAAGCATTTATTCATTAGTATATTCCTGCTGCTCATTGTTTCGCTGGTCGGGTTAAACGCTATTTGACAGCTTCCTTTTACATCTGACATCCAAGTTCAGACGCCTGATGCTTGTTCGCCGTTTCAAGAACGCTCCGTCCCACTCATAAGCTGCTCAGTTTTAATAACACAGCTGGAAACAACCAGCTGCTATGTACATATATATAGAGTATCAGATATCTGGGCAGACAATGAAGCCTCGCTTCTTTTCATTGTGTGTGTGTGTGTGTGTGTGTGTGTTGTAATCCGAGCTCCTCTGTGCTATGTGGTGAACCTCTCGGATTCCTTGCTGAACACCTTTAAGCTTTCCTGAATAGTTTATTCTCTCATAATCCACGTTTTCGGTCAGATTTCAGGTGGCTCGCCTGTACCTTTTCAGTTCCTAAGTGTTCATTTACTGGATACGGCCATGTTTTTTTTTTTTTTTTACTAATGTTCTTGAGCAGGGGTGTCAAACTCATTTTAGTGAAGGGGCCACATGCTGCCCACTTTGATCTCAAGTGGGCCGGACCAGTGAAATCATTGCATACTAACGCATACATAATGACAATATTTCTTTAGGTTTTTGCATGATAAACCCTATTTTAAGGTCTTTCTACAATAAACTAGAAACATAAAGACCAAAAAATGCAGGTAATCAGCCCACGGTTTACCTGCCTGGGCGCTCCTCTGCAGATTCCCTCGCAGTTGGGCAATATGTCTAGTATTGTCAAACGTCAAATTTAATTGCGACTGTGGCACAATAGTTCGCGTGCGCGCCTTTCAATCAGTTGATCAGTGGTTTGAGTCTCAGCTAGTTATATTTTTTTCTTTTTTCTTAATTATTATATTTGTTTCTATTTTAATAATTAGCCCGCGGGCCGGACTGGACTCCCTGGCGGGCCAGATCCGGCCCCGCGGGCCGTATGTTTGACACCCCTGTTCTTGAGGGACGTTACACGATTAGGGGTTCGTTCACATGTCGCGTCTAGAAATGCACCGCCACCGCTTTCACTGTCTAAACCAATGTTTTTCAACCTTTATTACGCTACCCACTGGTATGGAAGAGTATTTCATTACTAGGCCAGCCCACTATATTGCAGGCTCAACAATGGAAAATGATTTGCGCCAACTAGATAATATTTTGGGGTGTGAAATTGGACATTTTCACGGCAGTGGTTGAAAATCACTAGTCTAAACTAAACAAAGATAAATCGATTTCCAAGCGCTGTAAATCCCCCTCAGAAGCTTTTCTCCTCGATTTGTTGTTGCCGACAAAGTAGTCCCAAGGGACAAAGTAGTCCGTGGGACGGATCCCTTGATCAAAAGGCTCTCGGGGGCCTCGCTCGTCTGAATCGACGGCGATGGATTCTAGGGCACAAACAATGCCGGCAGCTCCTTAAAATACTGGCTTCCCCCCCCCCCTGCAGCGTCTCCTCACACGTAGGAGCCTGATATCGTCAACAGGTCATTGAAAGAATCCTGAATTCACTGGTCACCACCCAAAATAATAATAAAGGTGATAGAACGATACTTTGGGGCTTTTTTAAATGGTTCTCACGCGTTGAAATGAACGGTCAGCTCTCAGCTCTCGCCTGGTGCGTGGGGTCTGAGTCACAGGGGCTAACATGAAGGGAACCTGTGAAATACACGCCTTCTGGTTTGGCTCATCTATATCAATTCCAAATTTCAGTTCGACAGATGAACGAAATGAGTGGAATCCACATCAATTCCATATTCTGGCACTTTGAATTTCGTAGAAGGAAAAAGTGAAGCCAATTATCTCATCTTAGGTGTGATGATAAATAAATTACTTTGAGTCATACATGTTCAAAAGGAAAAGCACCATTTAAAGGCCCCATCGTCTGTGAAAGTTGTCAATTCGGAAATCTACAGTTCTGTGAATGTGCTGGCGTGACTTCATTTTGTACCTTTCAAACAGTTTACGTGCGGAATATTAAAAAAGGAAAGAAGAAAAAAAAAAAGGATATCTCATCTTGGGACAACACTTTTCATATTTTCCGCCCGATGTTCCTCCGCCGTCTAGAACGGGTTATCAGAACTTTCATAATCAGTGGCAAGCATCCTCAAAATTATAGACGGCCGACTGACGGCTCGGAAAAAAAGAAAACACGTCACGACAGTATCCTGTTTATTTAGACACGCGTGGTATTTTGGGTATAATAAAAAAAAATCTTCCGCTGCAATTAAATCAGTGACACAATCAGAACATGTCGGTACCGTGTCGCCTGCAGGCGATGACTCGGTCCAGTACCTCAGAACGTGAAGCGAAAGTGACTTTTACTCATCTCAGGTTCACGCTCGTCATTTCTGTCTACAATAACAAAACGCTGGTTAGCCGACATGGACTTAGTCATACGACTTTCACTGTCTGCCGAAGGTCGTTGGCGTTGCATTGCTGTGCAGGATGCACAAAGTGAAAGACATGATGTAGAACATTGTGCATTTCTTCAAGCGTTTACACTCTGGGAAATCTGACTGAAAGTACCAGCAGACAAAATGTGAGGGAAATATATTTATTTTTCTTGTATTGTAGAAAAGAAATCTGTGCAAAAATACAGAGCGGGTAAAACATTTCTCAAAAAAAAAAAGGTCCCCGAAGAAAAGCTCCGACGCCAACCGTTCCCGATGGAGTCAAAGGACGGCTCTTAAAGAAACGACCCCAGCGGGTCAAGACCGGGTTCAGTACAGATTGGTCTTCTTCATTATCCTCAGGAACTCCTGCTCGTTCACCTCCCCGTCGCCATCTCGGTCCGCCTCGTCCAGCATTTCCTAAAAAAAAAAAAAAAAAAAAAAAGGGATGAGAAACAAAGTCTGAATGTTTAAATAAAAAATGGAAATTAAAAAAGCCTCTCGCACCAGAAAAACTCCAAACTCTCACTTGAGACTGACGACGCGTCGCACTGGGAATTTCAGCGGCCCCCCCCCCCAAAAAAAAAAGTACGAAAGAACAGACCTGAAGCAGAAACCGCTATTTCAACACGGCAAGTAAGAACAGAATAACATAAAGGGAACCAGGAGGTGAATGAGAAGAGAAACGAGCCTCAGTCCCGTTTGTGATGTAAGAACGGTTTACTATTATTACCAGAGCTGAGAAGTCAAACCTATTGTTTGCTACCTATTTATCTCGCAATAGTAAAATCATCCCGAGATGTCCTATGAATGTGTTGTTTAAGTTATTCTGCAACAACTCTTTGAAAACTATTTCTCAACGGTTGCATGGTTTCAGAGTGTTCTGATAACTGTTCTGCGGCTTGTAAATGTGTCTGCAGAAACCACTTCTCTGTTGTTGCAGCTTTTCCTAACGAAACCGTCCACCACGGCCGGCGGAAAGAAAAGAGCGTTCCTAAACGTGCGGCTCCATGTGCAGGGTTCAGCAGCTTATGGTTTTCTTTTTTCCCCCCCATGTCAGAAATCTACGAGCCCGATCGGGCCAGTGCGTTGCTGGATTTATTAGCCCGCCATTTTACATTAGAAAGTATATACAGTGCAAAGGTGCAATATCTGACAGGAGCATGTTGCTGAAACGACTTGAGAGCAGTTTGAGGATAATAAACGCTCTTTTTACAGTGAGATTTAAAAAAATAAAGGTTCAGAATTCATTTGTGGTAACCCTGAGATTGTTCAGACGGAGGAGGGGTAGGGAGCTTATTGTAAAGATGAAAACATGTAACGCAAAACAGCAATGGTGGTCTTTGTGCATGGACCACCAATAACAAATGATATTTGACACGTCATTAGAAAATACTAATACCTTTAATTCGTCATCCGTGAGGTTCTCCCCCAGCTCCTTGGCAACTCGCTTCAGATTTTTGAATGAGATTTTTCCCGTGCCGTCGTCGTCGAACAGTCGGAAAGCCTTCATTATTTCTTCTGTGGAGTCTTTTTCACTCTATTGACAAACAAAATGCCTCAATCAACACTTTTTCAATCAGTCTTAATCTACAACTAAACTAAAAAAAAGCATTGTCTGTGACTCCACAAGTCGCCACGCAGTCTTTCCAGGATCAGAAATGACACATTTAAAATTTACAAGACGTTTCCAGGTTGTTGTTTTCGTTGTTTTTTTTTTGTCTAAACACCTGTATTACACACTCACCATTTTCGAAGTCATCATACCGAGAAAGTCACTTAAGTCAATTGTTCCAGAGCCTTCTTTATCGAAGTCTACTATCATCTTCCTGATCTCTTCCTTCTTGGGTTCAAACCCGAGCGCCCTCATGGCAACCTGTTGCACAGATAGACCAGGGGGGGGTGAGGCTGCGGGTATCAAGGGATCAGGGTAACAGGGTATCAGGGGATGAGGAGACGAGGGGATCAGGGTAACAGGGGATGAGGTGACCAGGGTATCAGGGGATGAGGGTAACAGGGGACCAGGGTATCGGGGTATCAGGGTAACAGGGTATTTGTTTCATCATAGGTTACACACACACTTGTTGCTCACTAAACCAGAAACTGACCTTCAGCTCCTTCACGTCTATTGTTCCACTTCCATCTGTGTCAAACAGGTCAAAAGCCTCTTTAATTTCTTGCTTTTGCTCCTCAGTCAGGTCGATTTTGGGACCTGTTTTTTTCCTCTGGCCCACAGAAGAAGCTGGTTTTCTGTAACCTGAAGCCTGAAACACAAACACAGCGGCATGAGGACGTTATCTTCTCCGTTAGAGGAGCAGAGAGACGCCCCTATCTGTCATGCGAGCTAACTTTAGCTGCTATGCTCCACGAGACCCAACAGAAACACGTTTTAAACTATTTTAGCGAACTAACTGTCGGCTTTTCACGGTTAATCTCGATATGTCCCCAACATGTTAAAACAGCGTAATGTTCACACTCGACATTTGCATGTAGTTATACCATTTAAATTAATGATTTAGCCCGGGAAAACTGCGACTGCGTCTCGGATCTGATGTCAACAAAACAAGCAGCAACGGTTTTTCTTTTTTTCCCTGTTGAGTGACGTGGGAGAGAGCCAATCGAAACCACCAATGCGTCGTGACGCGAACATACTAGCCAATCAGAAAATAGGTAATGGGCGGGTCATAACTGTGGGCGCCAATGGTTGAGATCGTTTCCTGTCGCCACAGCAACCACCAGGAAACAAAGCGCATGCGCAGTGTTTAATCGCTTGAGCAGAGGCAGCTGAGCACTGGGCATCGATAGCTATGCTATAATACATTATTAAATAAGGTAACGTTATACCCTTTATGCATAAATGAGGCTTGTTTAGCAGACGCATCTTTTGCAGTCACTCCTGTGTTTATGTCTCGTTTTGGACTGTCTTTGTTCAGACATTAGCCTGTTAGCTTAGCTTGCCTGGTAGCTATACAGTCTCTTGGTTGTACAATGTTCATTTAATAACTTGTAGCTGCAGTTGTGTCTATGTTGTTGACCAAAAATGTGAACAGTGGTGGAATAAGTATTCTCTTTCCACCCCAGACATTTTAGGGTAACTTGTAAATGTACCAAATGTAAGATAAAATAAGATAAAATACTCCTTTATTAGTCCCGCAGTGGGGAAATTACAGCAGCCAAGAGACACTATTGTGGATTCTTTACTGTTTTTATTACTGTTCTACTGTTTATTTATATTCAGATATAACACTCAGCATGTTACCTTAGCAGTTGTAACCACCGACCTTTACTTAGTAACAGGTGAACAAATGTTTCTTGTCCCTTTTACAATCCAGGCACCTCGAGTAATGCTGGCGAGTACAATCATAAACCATCGGCAACATGTTGGACTGCAGAAGCTCTCCGCGCTGGCAGGAATCACACATTCCTCTTTGGGCCCCAACAAAAAGTTCAAGTTTATCCAAGACGAAGCGAGTGGGGAGTCGGCTCTCGCGTGCTCGTGCCTTCGCGTCCTGGAGAACCTGGAGCCGGCCTGCGGGGTGGGCCAGCTGGTCTACGAGACCGTTCGAGCCCACCAGGAGGTCTATCGCACGGGGTCGGGATGCCTGCTGTTTCTCGCCGGAGCGTGGAGCCGCGCTGCTCTGGAGTGCCTCCAGAGAGGCGTCTCGGTAGCGCACATCATCTCGGCTATGTCTGAAGCAATGGAGGTGTGCTTGGACGCTTGCGGGAAGTGCGGCGTCTCGACCGAGGGCCTCGGTGAGACATCTCAGGGTCTGGGACTTCACCTGTCAAAGAAACCCACTGCGTGCCACCTGCGAGGTACAAGAGAAGCCGGTGAGAAGACTCTAAATGCCAGCGGACGAAGGAAAGTGAAGCTCAGCAGACATTTTTACGAGACCAGGTCTGACGACGTCTCCACGGTGCCTCGACCTGAGCTCCGTGACATCGCACACATCGCTGTGGGACTGAGTCACGGTTGTGTCGACGCGATGAAGTTAGTCATCGAGGCCAGCCGAATACAATCGGAAAATAATCCGCCGGGCGTCAGCTGCTCTACTTTCGATGTCACCAAAGTGGCGACTTGCATGCTACCCGGTTTGCCGGAGGAGCACGCGTGTGTTTTACAGGGCTGCGTTCTTCTTGTATCGGACGACCAGGCTTCAGTTGCACATCACTTGAAAGAACAACACTTGAAGGTGGCTTTGATTAACGGAGATCTATCAGACGCCTATCGCCACCTGGGCTTTAAAAGGCTAAAGGGTGCGCAGTGTGTGCGCGACCGGTCGCACTTGTCAAGTTCAAACAAAGAGGAAGAGTGGCTGGAAGAGACCGTGACGCTTCTGCTGAACCTGGAAGTGAACCTGGTGGTCGTGAGCGGGCTCGCCGCTGACAAAGTGATTGAGCGCTGTTGCAGACACCGCATACTCGTGGCGGACAACGCGAAGGCTCCCGTCGTGAAGGCCCTGGCCAACGCGACGGGAGCCGTCCCGGTGACCTACGCCACGCAGCTGAGTCGGCGCTGCGTCGGCGCCGGTGCGAAGGCCGCGATATGGAGGGAGCTCCGCGGCCGCCGCGAGGGGAAGCCCTCGACCGCCGTGATTATTTCCACCGCCGAGAGCAGCAGCGAGTTGGTCACCGTGATCCTCACCAGCTGCGTGGGCGGCAAGCTGCGGGCCCTGGAGGACCAGTTTTGGGCGTGCGCGCATCGTCTGCACCACGTGCTGACGGGCAAGGTCCTCCTGCCCGGCGCCGGAGTGACCGAAATGCTCTGCGTCCATCGCCTTCGAAAGCAGGCGGAGCGCCGGGTCGAGCCTCGCAGAGGGACAGCGGACAACCCTTACAGGGGTTTGGTGTTGCGCCTCATGGCGGACGGGTTAATAGATTACGTAGCCACTGTGATGGTTAACACCGGGAGGTTTTCAAAGGTCGGAGCCAGGACTGCCGTGAGCCAACGACTGCAGGCGTACGCAGGAAGTCCAGGCATCGCTGCAGAATTCTCCCAGCTGTTCTCGGCAGGCGAACAGGAGGATGGGGGAGTTTCGTCCGCCGTGGAATCTGGCGAAGCCCCGGCGGTGCAGATCTACGACAGTCTGAGCGTGAAGCAGGAAGCGTGGAGGAAGGCCTTAGACCTGGTTCTCCTGGTCCTGCAGACGGACGCAGAGGTCATCACGGGCATTGACCCAAAGACCGATGGCGCACAGGGAACCCTGATGCTGTTATGACCTTCATGCAACATGTGAAAATGATTTGACTGTCCACAACTTTCTCAAAGTTTATTCAGACTGCACACACGTTCAAGATATGTTTCTTTTCATGACTGTAAAGTAGAATAAAGTGTTTATATTGTTTGTTATTTTTTCCTCGTCATCAATAAATAGCCGAAGTGAAGCAACGCTTCCTATGTGCGACCACACGGGGGAGACAAATGATTAAATGACACATCAGTCGCTCTGACTCTCGTCCAACCCGATGCAGCTAAATAAACTAAAGAATATATATATATATAGTTTCTGAATGGTGAGACTCATAAATATCCCTATTTCAAACATGTCCACTTCAAGATTCAGATTAACAATCAAGAGTTTAAAATGATATTCATGTTATTGCCCTTAACGTTTTCTATCCTGACCTCCAGGTATGTGAAAAGACATGAGCACAGCATCTTACATATATATATGTATATATATATATATATATATATATATATATATATATATATATATATATATATATATATAATAAACACATGAAGTACGGTCAGTACATATTTCCATATTTTCATTTTATTCAACTTGTAGTCTTATTACATTATCTCTCTTGTAGGTGCTGCGTACTATCCTCATACAGGAAATACCCTAAAGTTCAGTTTATTAAGTGTGGCTTCAGCTCCAGGGGTCATAGACCCCTGGGCAAAGCCCACTTCTTGTTCTCCTGCGGGCTTATTATTATTATTCTTCTTATTCCGCAAAACTTTGGACCGTATCTCCTCCCGCAGCGTTGCCAGCACATGCGTCAAACATACATCAAAACGTGCGGCCTGATCGGGAATCGCCTGGAATGACTCATTTTTTTGATTCGACCGGCCGTTTTCCCGAAAAACGCGAAAAACGGCGAGAAATTGTCCCATTCACTTGAATGGAGTTTCGGCAAAAAAAACACTGATCTTTGTGCCCACAGTGACTCGCCATAATTTAACGTAGAGAAATGATTTAAAGTTTAAAACGTTGACAAAAGTCTGCAGTATATTTGCCCAATTGGGTATTTTTTGATAGCTAGCACAGTTTTCATGTAATTATTGTTCAAGTTTAGGAAAATTCTGGGACCATTTCAGAGTTTACAATGGGTGTGTATGGGGCAGGTTAGAGTGGTGATGTCATCGCTAGAGTGAGGATGATTTTTTTACTAACTCCTGTATTTGTATTTGTATTTTGCCATTCACTCCACAATATTTACTTTTGAGGCATAATTTATACATCAAAACGTAGGAAATATTGTGCTTGTGGTACACATGCGTCGTGGAATCCAACAAACTTATACTTTTTTGTCAGCAAGCCTGAAAGCGACATGAAGTCCGGCCAACTGCTCCATCAACCGCCATGTTAATTCGAACCACAATTTTCTCTCATGACACAAACGTGAGCACTTTATAAACTGGATTTACGATCTCATTTCTAAATCCTTACAAATATTTAAGTAGACGGAAACGTTCTCAGAAGTCTTGTGCTTCTCATGATGACGTTATTTTCGCGATGGGATTCACGGTTGTCTGTCAAATACAATAGTTTGAAAGGTTGTTTTGTCATTCAATCAGCAGTCAAGTCTCCTCTCCTCTGCTCCTGTGACAGAGACACAGGTGTTTAAAGTTAGCTAATCAAGACTGCTACCATGGCAACAAGACACGCGCCCACAGACGCAGGAGGAACTGTCAGTTGGTCAGCTGACATCCTGACTGTGTGTGTGTCTAAGTGCGCGCGTGTGTGTGTGTGTCCTAGCAAGAAGTTAGCTTCTGTGTGTCTATGTGCGTGTGAACGGCCGCGCGTGCGCACGTAAACGGCCGCATGCAATTTCGCGTGCGCGCGCGTGAACGACCGTGCGCGCGCACGCGGTAATACGGTCACGTGCACTTTTTTTTTTTTTTTTTTTTTTTTTTTTTTAAGTCAAGGAGTTGCTGATTCTTTAGAGATCAAGGACAATAGGACTTTTTTTTATAAACTTTTTTTTACTTTGTTATTATTACACATACACACACGCAGACACACACACACAATAACACATCTCACTACCGGTAATGTATATATATTGCGACGTCTTACGGCAGTAGTAGCCACACTTTCAAAATTTCTTGCGAAATTTTCTAGTTTGTATTATTAACCCAGCGAGACTGAGCTGACTCTACGTGTACACATACGTGTGCATGTAAAAACCCTCTCACGGGGTTCGGGTGGAACTCTGCGTTGCCAGTATGTTTGTTAGTCTTGGTCCTTTCATGATATTTGCCTCAGCGCTTCATGATGTGAGTGCAGCTCTGATAACACGGTTCACGTTGGACACCGTTTCCCTGCCAGCTGTGATGGTTTCATGAGCTGCTCTGTTATGATTCAAGATTCAAGATGCACAAAATATAAAAGATATAACAGTATTGCACAAAAAATATATATACCGTACTTTTCGGGTTATAAGCCGCTCCTACGGCTGATCAGTGTCCCCGCTCTAGCAAGCTAGTAGCGCTGCTAGCTAGCGCTGCTAGTAGCGCTGCTAGTTAGCGCTTCTGCTGCTACCGGCCACTGCTGCTGCTACTGCCCACTGCTGCTGCTACTGCCCGCGTCCCCTCTGCCCAAGTCGGGTGTCGAGCCTGGTCCCGCTACCTTCGGTGGTTTTCAGGGAGCTAGCGGAAGTTAGCGGGGAA
The DNA here is from genome assembly GCA_038501785.1 of Myoxocephalus aenaeus. Taxonomy (NCBI): domain Eukaryota; kingdom Metazoa; phylum Chordata; class Actinopteri; order Perciformes; family Cottidae; genus Myoxocephalus; species Myoxocephalus aenaeus. The sequence goes on from JBAMJR010000100.1 coordinate 2,000,425, forward strand.
GTGACGAGCGCTAGCAGGAGCCCCAGCTGGCTACAGCGGGGAGCTGTCGGGGACACTGACCGAAGGCAGTAGCGGCTTATAACCCGAAAAGTACGGTAATAATAATAATAATGGTCATGTGTCATGGTTTTGGGGTAAGTCTTCTTAGGATCGTGTTCTTAAAAGAAAACTAAAGGTAATTACTACTTAGTTGTTTGAGTTGTCCAAGCCTAACATTTCCCTTTCTATATGATCATTGAGAGGTCACGGCTTTGACCTTGCACTCTTTAACGCTAGACGCCCAAAGGTCATCAGGTATTCAGGCTTTTTTTTTACACAACACTTTTTAGTTAAGTTTAAAAATATAAAAGGAAGAAAAATGTCCACGAATTGGAAAAATTTAAAAACAACCCGAAAGCAATGACTCTTGGTTATCTTTAGGCTTTTTTTTTTTCTTCTTCTTTTTTTTTTCCTACTGTGCGCATCGTATTTCAAAGGTGTCAGTTGAAGCAAATTCCATTTCCTCTGAGACCAGAAAATAGCTCTGAAAACCGTTTGCGAAGGCCGTACCAGCCTTGCGGTGCCGTGAGCGGGTGGGGTGTGACATGACATAACATAAACACAACGGAGGAGGAAATCGGAACGGAGGAGTCGGTGACACATGTGAGAGTTCAGGCCGAGTGCACGCTTTATGGTCTGCCCCGTAAACTTCACACGCTTGTACATTAAATGTCAAAGCCTCAGAGTTGTGCGTTGTTTCTAGCCGACAGCAAAGGCCGCTCATTCCATTTTGGGAATATTCAAAGTAAGATCTGAATAACAATGGTGTTAGATATTTGTTTTGTTCATGAAAAATAAAGAAACAGTGTGATTCATGCATGTATATGAAGGTTTATCTGCAGCAGAACGTCCCGTGGAACTCAAAGGTCCTTCAGGTTTGGGAACAGATGCCATGCTGATACCAGAAGATGTCCCGGGAATCTATTCTTAGATACAAACTGCTGGCAAACCATAAATCTTGTTTTATTTTCCTTAACCCAAACATCCGACATGTTGAAGACCAAGTATGCTGGAACAACGGCGGTGTAGGTTGTCTCTACTCACATCCTTTGTGTCCCCTTTTGTATCTGCCAATTTACGCTGAGCGATCAATCAGTTGGTGGTTTTGTTTGATCCGTTTCAGGGTTTCTCCAAAAGATTTTTATTGTCATCGTCAGGGTGAAAAATAACACTGAAATCACAGATATTCATGCATTCTTGTGTTGACTGTGATGTTCTCTATTTAGTCCTCTGGCTGCTTTTGTCTCTTCTTTTTTTTTTTTTTTTTTTGAAAAGGGGAATTCTTAGCATGATATTTGGTGACAAGAATTGCTCCGCTAAAGTTTGGGTTTGTCAATAAAATGTCCCAAAGCGGACAGAAGCGTTCAGGGAACGCCTGAGGATCAGGTCTGTGATTGAAAAGGTTGCTTTTTTGAATATATATAATTCCCCTTAATAAGGAGAATTACTGCATTTTAATTGTACTGTAAATATTGGATACACTTTCCAATTTGTGGAGAGTTTCTCCGTTGATACAGTCCCAGGAAATACATTCTTAGGATGTCCAAAAGCCATCTGAACCCTTCCTGTTGGACTCCCCTTTGGACCGCAAGTCTTACTACTAAGCAAGTCTCCGGACTTAGTCACTCATTCGGTTTCACTGACCGGTTTCGGGGGGGTTAACAACATGACGTCAGCCGAGAGCACAGCTGACTTTCTATGGGTCCAGCACGAGTTTCAGATGTGGTCAATTTTACCCAGAAGCCCAGACCAGTGAGTGCTCTTTTTATTTTTTTTATTTTTTGCCAAATGGATGGCCTGCTAAAAATAAAAATAAAAAATCCTGCACGAATAAGTCCCCACACTGAGCTGCCTCTGAGGGAGTCCAGAATAGTGATTAAAATCAGTCATCCGTGATGCAGGCTTTTTCATCTCAAGTCTCACTCATTGTTGTTGTTTTTTTTACTTATGAAAAGCACCAACCGTACTGTTTTTGTGTGTGTTTTATTAACAGCTCTCTTTTCTCGCTCGTTAAAAAAAAAAAGGACCGGATGAATGGAGACGCTGGTTCCCGGCTGCACATGGCCGCCGCTGCTCTTGGCGCTCTGAAGGGTCCCACTGAGTCCCCCTCCTTGCAGCTCCTCCACTTCTGCCGGGTTGGTTGGTTAAATCAGTGAGCATTAGTGGGCGTGTGTGTGTGTGTCTGTGTGTGTGTGTGTGTGTTGGTGCTCCTAGGGCGCATGCGAGCTGAGGCCCAAAGGGGAAAGCCTTCCACACAGATCTAAGCCAGCTGCCCTGATTTAAACACTTCATTTGCTAGAAGAGTGGAAGCGCGGTGGAATCCGCATGCTCAAAGCAGCTGCCCGACGGAAAACCAACGGACGAGCAGCTACTGATGGTGGATTGAGACGTTTACTGGCATTTAGGAGTCGTTCTACCTCCGACCCTCGGGACTCAAAGGGCACTTGCTGCCCTGAGAGAGTGTCTGTGGGAGGAAGTGACCTGTGGGGTTAATCAGAACCGGTTTGTGTGGAGGAGGGAACAGGCAGCAGGCGGTGGGAGGTGGGAGGCCACGGCGGGGCTCCTGCACCGCTCGAAGAAGGAGACGAAAGCAGTCGCCGGGGAAGCGGGGAAAGAGGAGGATATGGCCACGGGAGAAATCACAACACTTCCCTCCACACCTGAAGACGGAGGCAGCGGCGGCTTCCCTCCCGGGTCCTTCAAGGACCCCAAAAGGCTGTACTGTAAAAACGGGGGCTTCTTCCTGAGGATAAGGACCGACGGGGGTGTTGATGGAATCCGGGAGAAGAGCGACCCCCACAGTAAGTACTGCCAGTCTCCTGCTTTGCTTTGCACAGCACACAAAGCTTCTTTATGCTCCCTTTCTCTTTTTTCTTCTTTCTTTCTTTCTAACATGAAACAGGAAAGTCAGAGTGAAGTAAAAAAAAAAATACATCATGGAGGAGCGATGTGAGTTTTTCCAGCTCCCTGAGGTTCATCCTCCACATTTTGTAAACACCGGAATGCGTGCAGGCCTTTACTTCTGGAAAGTGTAACAACTGCAGTTCAAGAGAAGCTGACTCAAACGTTTCGTAATCAAACAGGGACTTTGACGGACTGTGTGTGTGTGTGTGTGTGTGTGTGTGATGTTTTTAGTGTGGTTCAGAGCCAGAATAAGAAAAATCCAAATCAAGAGATCCCTTCTCGTGTTCTCCTTTAAGTCGACAACTTTACCGCGCTTGTTTGGCCTTTCGACTGCGATACCCCTCGGTGCCCCTGTGCCACTGATTGCTTTGGAGTGTGTGTCTACAGTTGCATCAGTGAGGAGGAGGAAGGGGGGGGACGTGAAGAAATTGGGGGTTTCAGAGGAAAAACACGTGTACCGTCCAAGACGCAGTGTGACATTTCAAGCAGGTGTGTCCAAACTAATGCCTGATATGGGAGCCGGTCAAGGGGAGAGGAGCTATTTTTAGGATAATTCAATTACCTTCAGTCAGACTTATTTGTGAAACAAACTTAGGAGAGTAACCTTGTTGATGTGCATGTTTAGTTTGTTATTGTAACAACATGGCTTCAGGAAATAATATATCCACAATGAGTCACTAAACAGGAGTCATTATTAATCATTTAGCTTTTCATATTCATGGTTTCTCACAGTTAATGCGTCATCAATGGTCCTTTTGTCGAGGTTGAGATCGGCCGGCCAACTTCTCGGACTTTAACGTGTCACACCTGCCAGTTAGCATTGGAAACATTCGTGAGGAATGTTGCCCAATACGTCCCGGGGGATCCTTTCTGTGATTGCCCTCAAGGCAACAAGTTGTTGCAACGTATGGCGCACACGTGCAATATTGTCCTCGCCAAGTTCTGCCATGGGAGGTTACAAAGGCTACACATGTGATGGAGTAGAGAGTCCCATCTGCATTAGCACACAAACAAATCCTCCCTCCTCTGTGCTAATGCAGATGGGAGTATCTACTACTCCATCACATGTGTAGCCTTTATAACTTCCCATGCCAGAGCTTTGCGAGGACAATATTGCACGTGTGTGTGTGTGTGTGTGTGTGTGTGTGCCGTACGTTGCCACAAATTGTTGCCTTGAGGGCCATTACAGAAAGGACCACATCGTACAGAGACATTCACGGCTGTGAGACGCTCACAGATGCTCGTCTATCTGGAGTCTCGATGTGGATTCATTCGGTACAGATCCCCTAATTTACCTTACGGGGGCCTCCGCTTCCTTTTGGGTGGTTTTGGTTTCATGCAAAGTATGCTCTGTTGGCGAGCAGCGGCGCCTCTTAAAAGAGAGAGAATGTGGAGATGATCTTGATGCATCTGTGTGGAGGCCAACAGGTACTGCGTGCTCAGGCTCACTATAATGCTACTGTTTGGTGGCTATGAGTTAGCTTGTTGATGGTGTTTCATTCATCTACTGCAGAAATATGGGAGCTGTTTATGCAACAGAAAAGTGCCCAGAATATTAAAAGAAAAAGACATAACCAAAATGAATGAGTATGTAAGCAAAATGAAAGCCACATTAATCAATATTTTCCACCAACTCTGCACCTTTATGACGCTTTTAAGGCTCCTTTTAGCTCACTGTTTTCGGTGATTTTACAGCACATTTATTGTTTGAGTCGCCCATCGGTGCCGCTGCAGCAGCTGGCAGCTGTTTCTAGCGAGCGAGCTCTGATGGACCCACTGCACGCTAGCTGCACAGCACCAAACCGCGGACAGCGTTAGCAGCCGGGAAGCTAAAGTTCACGCGGCAGCTAAAGAGCTAAATAGACAGATATTGTCCTCAGGAGTTGGTGGAGACCAGGGCAGAGAGTAGAGTGCATGTTAGACTTATTCCTCAACACATTGAGCTTTGTGTGGGCAACTGATTTGCTAACACATTAGCTTTAACAAGCCTAAGACCACGTACATTGACTAATGCAGCTTTACTTTGAAGAAATGCTCCAAAATCCTGGGAGATGGTGCGAGGAAATAAGTTATAAAAAAAGAATATTTAATAAAAAGTGATAGACAGACAGCTTATGCTTTCGATCGAGCTCTTTTGGCTCCACAGCGGAACTCCACGGGCACGCAGGTCCGATTCGCTCGCTAGTAGCCGGAAAAAAGAACGTTTTCTCGTCATACACAGTTAATTTATATCCATTCATGGAGCCTAGAGCCCGTCCTACTCGTTAACCTAATTTTTAACACCTTCGAGTGCCTTTTACTCGCTCATTGGCCGCAGCTAAAGTGACGGAGCCCGTCCACTTCTTCTTCTTCTTCTTCTTCTTCTGACCGGTAAAGTCTCAAAAGTCAATCTTCAGCTCCGCCACCTCAGGCGAACAAGAGAACTACAAGTCGTTAAAGCGGCAGTACATGCAGCATGCAGCATGCAATCTCTAACATTCATTCACACATTAATCATTTCACAGTAAATAAAAGTGACCTTCATATGCATACAATTACAAATCCTTCATAAATATATCCCTTATTAATTATCATATTTCATGCATTGTAATGTACACATAAACAATTTATTTTTACATTGCATAAGTCCAAATTTGACTAACTAAACTCGAAAAAAACCTTCAACTTTAAGTATTAATAAGCTAATCACCAGTCTTCCCTCCGCTACACACAACATTTAAAGTCCTCTAGCAGGCACTGCCCTTGTAGATTTGATATTGAAATGCACAAACCATCCTCATTTCCTGGGTTGCTGGAACGTTGTTGTGTTCGACCAATTAAAATAAAATGTGCACAGAGTTGAAAGATGGTACCACTGATGTACCCATAACTCATTAAAGAGAGATCAGTCATTGGGATTCTGTGTAGACTTCAGGTACCCAGCATGTTGATGTGTGAACCACAGCACTAAACATGCCACAAGCAAACTACCACTACTGTGTTTTGTTAATGTTGTTCACTGAAACATGTAACCTTTATTTCCCTCAGTAAAGCTTCAGCTCCAGGCGACCTCCGTGGGGGAGGTGGTCATCAAAGGAGTCTGTGCAAATCGCTATCTGGCCATGAACAGAGACGGGCGGCTGTTCGGAGCGGTGAGTGAGCCGCATCCCCGTCTTTCTGACAAACCTTTAAAGTGTTTATGTTCCTGCAAAGTGTTTTTGGAGATCACTGCAGCTGCCGTACAAATCATCAAGCAGCATTTGTGTGAACCGTCTCTCACTGGAAGTCTTCTGCCTTTTGTCACAAGCAGCGTTTAGGCCGCCGCGTTTTGGAAACCCAAATATTTACCAGCCAGCCGACAAGAAACCCGCCCATGCGGGGAAATAATTAAGTTGTTTGTCATAGTCAGCGCTGAGAAAAAAAAAAAGAAAAAAAGGTTTGCCTCAACATGGCAAGAGGCCCAGGTCAAGCTGTAGATTTATGAGATTCGGAAAGACAAAAAAAACTGTGTAGTATCTCTAAAGTCTGTCTCTGCAAAACCAAAATAAACAACAATAAGCGATATAAAAATTCCCACTTCAGTAAGGAGAGTAGGATATGATTCAACTTCATTGATGTGTACAGTTGCATCTTCATAAAAGTCAGACACATGGAAATACGACATAGTCTAGTAGATGGTGTTGGTGGAGAAAAGCAAGTCGGTGGATGAGGGGGGGTCTCCACGGGTCACCTGACCGTCATGGGGTGATGGGAAGGCGGAGGACTGAGCAATACTCGGTCTGAGAGACGAAGGATATTCAAAGGCAGTTTAAAAGTACAATTTGTGAACGTGAGACTGTTCTGAAAACAGAAATGATGGAGAGAGACTTTGACGAACTTCCTCGTTGAACTTTTGCAAAAAAGCTTTCGGTTGTGAACCCACACGGCCCGCCGCTCTGAACGGGTTTCTTTCTTTTAATTGCATAATCGTTTTTTAAGAACCGACGACCTGACTTCTGTCCGCTGCTTTTAGTCGCTCATTGATCAGATGTTCACGCGGTCCAAGTTCAGAAGGGGCCGACGCCAGCTGGGCAGTGGAAGTGTGTGTGGAAGTGTGAAGTGATGTGGTTTGGTGGTCGCGAAGGCTCGTCCACAGCCCATGTAATTGGCAAGAAGCGCTTCCTCTCTTAATAAGGAAGCCGCGGCCGGCGCCACCCAAGACGCTCTGCTCCGACGTGTGTTTAGGAAGTCATAAAAACACAAGATACTAACGCTCCTCTAATTAACCAGATGGAGTGAGAGAAAAAGGGAAAAAGATTAACATTCGTTGCCAAAGAAATAACATTTTCCCGTCTAATTAAGCCCCTTGACTGGTTTGGTTTTGCACGTTTTATCCAGAAGCAGAAGCTTTAGATATTTTATAAGATTGGACTTATTTTCAATATCTATTCCACTATAAACCTTTTGACAAATTAACATTCCTGATATAAAAATACAAAATGTCACCTTTTTAATTTTTCTTTTTACTTTCAACTCAGTAATTGGACCTATATATATATATATATATATATATATATATATATATATATATATATATATATATATATATATATATATATAGCCTATTATACGACATCTCAAAAGGTTTATTTTTTGGGGGGGGATTTGTTTTCTCCGTTTGTTTTTCGATTCTTCACATTCATCGTGTTTAACAAGGCAGCCGGTTCACCTCCAGGTTTAATGTTTAATGGCGAGTCGAGGAGGCCGAAGACAAACACTGAGTAGAGGAGTAATAACGTCCCTCGTCACGCATTGCTTCCTCTGAAAGAAATCATAATAAAATGTCTTTCCTGTATAAGCGCGAGACACCGAGCAGAAATTATTTCAAACCGACAGTCGCCTTCAAAATAATAAAAGGTGGCATTGAGCTCTGGGTGTTTTTTTATGTGCAGATTTAATGTCATAAATTGTCAGCATTACACATGTTCTCCCTTTCCAATAACATATATTACACAAATTCAATCAAATGTCATCCAAACACAATAAAACAAGGTGGAACTCCACCGATGTTCGCGAGCAGAGAGGATTATTAGCAGTTTGGAAAGAAACACAGTCGCATTCATATTAAACCGTGCAGACGAAACGACCTTCACTTTCCAGTCGTTGAAATATTAAAGAGTAGTTTCACAGTTTTCTGACATTTCCTCCGTTTGCAAACTAAGTGTCTTGCGTCGGGAGAGCAGGTATTTATCCAGAAAGCAAAAGGCTCAACATCTAATCCTCCCTTTCCTGTTTGAACCCGCTGACCGCCCCCCCCCCGGAAATAAAGCAGTAAATCCAGCACACTGAACAATCCCACTAACTCTGTCTTTCTCTGCAGAGACGGGCAACAGACGAATGCTACTTCCTGGAGCGGCTCGAGAGCAACAACTACAACACCTACCGCTCCAGGAAGTACCCGAGCATGTACGTGGCGCTGAAGCGGACCGGCCAGTACAAGTCCGGAAGCAAAACGGGACCGGGTCAAAAGGCCATTCTTTTTCTTCCGATGTCCGCCAAGTGCTAGTCTGACTGAGAGAAGAAGAAGAAGATGTGACGGCAATGAAGACAAAAGTGTTGCATCGACGTTGCCCAAAAATAGCTGTGATGCTTTCCGACTGTTTCCTCCTGAACGCGTCTCTTTCTCAGCTTTTACTTTCAAACAGTGGCCGCCGCTCACACCCCGGCTGCTTCCCAGTAAAACCAGTCCTTTTTTTTTTTTTTACTGGTGCCTTGCTCCCTCTCTGGGCCGAGGGGTTTAAAGCAGCAACCTTTTTATAACGCGTCCGCCTTCCTCCGTCCAGCTCGTGGACGTTTTAGCTGCAAGAGGAAGATTATCGTACCTTTAGAAGAGTGAAGGACGTCAGTTACGTAACTGAATTTCAGAATGTTGTGATACGTTTGACAAAATAAAAACTAAGCACACTAAACCCACTAAAATCAAAATCCAAAGCACTACTTAAATATATATATATTTTTTTTCCTTATTATTTTACACTACTCGGCACACTTGGAGGTCACTCAACAGATTACCTGAGCTTGTTTTTGATTCCTGATAAAACTGCGTTCCCCTGCTGCTAGTGTATTATTTTAGATTTGTGAAAATCAAATAATTAATTCACATTGCATGGCACCAAAGCATAACTTAATTCGAGATAAAAGAACATAAAAGGCAGTTAACTTAAAAAAAAAAAAAGAGAGATGATTTTGACGTCTCTAACCAGTCATTTCAATATGAATATTGCAACTACACTCGGCAGTAAACGGTTTAATTAAAAATCCCTGTTTAATTAAAAATACAGCAGAATGAAAAACAGTATCTTTGAAAAAAAATATCTGCTGCTGGACTTCCAACATGGCCGCCAAAGCCAAAGCCAAAAAAAAACAAAAAAAAAACACTGCAAACTTAACCCCAGCCATAAATACACTTTAAATATGAGCGATACTGACGGTCACACGTCAACTTAGCTCGCTAGCACTTCAGCTGCCGGTGGTACAGCTGGTAAAACACCCCTGAGTAGACGGCAGGGAGCTCCTCCACGGGGAGGTCGATCTCCTCGAAGCCGCGCTCCAGGCCGCGGAGCAGCAGCCGGGCCACGCGGGAGGTGATGGGCGTCGTTTGGTCGGTCTTCGCCAGCTCGGCGAGCTCCAGCCACTCGCAGCGCAGACACTCCTGCGTGCAGAAGTTGATGTCGTAGCTGAGCGGACCGAGGCGGCAGATGATGTACATGTCCGACATGCCGAAGGCGCCGGGGTGGTTGTGCTGCTGCCGGATGCTGAGCAGGGACCGGAACTCGGAGCGGACGCCCGTCTCCTCGAAGACTTCACGGACCGCCGTGGCACCTGAGAGGAGATTCATTAAAAAATATATGTTTTTAAAAGATCCTGACGAAGGAATACACTCATGTTCCCTTGTTGGAGTCACCTTGAGGGTGGAAAATACATACCGTAAAAGTCGGGTTACAAGCCGCTACTACCTTCGGTGGGTGTCCCCGCTGTAGCAAGCTAGCGCTGCTGCTAGCTCCCCGCTGCTGCTGCTACTGCCCGTGTCCCCTCTGCCCAAGTTGGGCGTCGAGTCGGGGCTGGACCCGCTACCTTCGGTGGTTGTCGGGGAGCTAGCGGGGAACTAGCGGAGAACTAGCTGAGAACTAGCGGAGAACTAGCTGAGAACTAGCGGAGAACTAACGGAGAACTAGCGGAGAACTAGCGGAGAGCTAGCTGAGAACTAGCGGAGAGCTAGCGGAGAACTAGCAGCAGCGCTAGCTGGCTACAGCGGGGAGCTAACGGGGACACCCACCGAAGGTAGTAGCGGCTTGTAACCCGACTTTTACGGTATATATATTTTTGGTAAAAACAAACATTTGACGCTGCTTTTTGGGGGGAGGGGAACACTTATATAATATTAAAGCTGCTTTTAAAATGGAAAAAAAAATGAAGAAAAAAATAGGTGCCTTTGGAGAAACAGCTATCTTAGCATCTATATATTGTGTGCCATATTTTGTGTACAGTTAAAATGAATGTATCACACTAAAGCGGAAGGGTTCAGCTCGATTGTTCTGTATTCGTTCGTTGAGCTCCACACTCACCAATATTCTCTCCTGGATCCGACAAGCCGCCGGGGAACTTCCAAGCATTCTTTGTCTGAAAGACGAGGGATGAAGTTAACATTTAACATCCGTTGTGATAGATGGCACTGCTGTAAAAATGTATCTTAGAGTTGTATTGACATGTATACTTCAAAGAAATGTTCATTTTAGTCTTGTTTTTAAATCATGAAAATGAAATCAGTGCCGTTCAGTTTTAAAGTCCTGCAAATTCTTTAATCGTCGGCATGGTCTTAAAGTGTAACTCTTTTTTTTTTGTGTGTTTGTTTTTCTTTTTAAAGAAAATCACAGCAAGTAATAGATGATGTGTTCAAAGGATCGTCGTATGTTTCTGAACTAATTGTATGAACTATTACACAGGCAGACAGATGTTCAATGTTTCCCAAAAAAACAACTGTTTCACCACTCGATATTTAATAACAGTATGCTGCTGGTTAAGTTATGATGTCAGTGTTGTATATATTTTTGTAGGTAGTTAAAGAATTGTGTATGCAGTGCTTTTTCATTTTTTTTTTCAACAAAAATCCTATTTCATAATCTATATATTTTCCTTGTTTTTGCAAATCCTCTCTCCGTGAGGAACACAGATGCACTACCGCATTTATTTTCATGTCAACAGAATGCTATATATATTATATATATTTTTTTTTCTGGGATGCTGTATCTAAAATGTGCTGATAAGAAAGTAATAAAGGGATTTTGTTTAACTCTAATCTGTGTGGTTTTTCCAGAGTAGAAACGTCTCATCCAGAGCTAAATGTGACAACAATAACACACAAAAACATGCACAAAATGTTGCTTAATCTAGCGGGAAATGATGCGACCTTTCAGTCCACTGGGGGATCGGTCAGGCGTCTTTTGGGCTGATGCGAGAGTGATAACGTCCTGGTTTCTTTACAGGAAGTCCGTAACCCTCCGTGAGCTCTGAACCGGGCTCACAGTCTGCCAGAGACTCGGCTGCCAAGAGCACAAACTCTTACTGTAGAAAGCCCGTTTCCAGTAAACAGCTCGAGGAGGAGGAGGAGATAAAAACTCTTCCCACACTTTAAGGCCACTAACTGTTTCCCTCTGCTTCCATTAAATACACATTATATGCTCAGAAGACTCCCGGCTGGCAGACATGTTTCTCTTCTATCAGTTATGAACTATGTTTGTTGTTTGAGCCGGATTCCTTCCTCAGATTAGTCCTTCTGGAACTGAAGAGTTGAATGCATTCACTTCCATTCCATTTCGGGGAAATGACGACAGACAGTCCCGTATTGTCAGATATCTTCAGATAGATTTGGCTTGACCGACATTCAAGTGGAGGCCATGTTGTGATAAATCCTGGTTCTGGGTCTTGCAGTACATTATTAAAACTGATTATTTATTTTCCTTCCAGCAGTCATCTGAACTCTGAAACTTCCCATTGCGAAATAATCTCTAGTTTTCATTATCTACGGAGCTCTAGATCACAACTCCCCGGAGCTCGAAATTAATTTAATCCTCAAAACTATTTTTTTTTTGTCACATAGTCAAAACTCCCCAAAAGATATTAAATTACCAACGACATAACACAAAAAGCTTTTTCTCCATGCAGACAATATTACTTTAATCAATCTTACATTTTAGTCTGTTTTTGGTCATTTCTACAATATTATCTTCACCTTCAGCTCCACAGATATTGGGACATTTACATGGTTTTCTTGATACTATAGCAGCTGAAATATGGACATGCTTTTCTTTTTTTGTCTGTCTTTAATGGCAGCTTGTCGTGAAGGACTTGCGTGTGTGTGTGTGTGTGTGTGTGTGTGTGTGTGTGTGTGTGTGTGAAGGGAGCTACAATCCCACTGTGCATAAGATCTGCTGTGTGTATCCGGTGTATCTCGTCTCACATGAGTGTGCCCAACGCCAGGACTTCCAGGCAGTGGATGCTTTAGCAGCAGCGGGGATGACGTGTGGTCACATGACCACATGTGACGTTTGAATTCAGTACAGGAGCTGCTGCCTTTTCCAGAATGTTTACTTTCCAGGTTACAAAATGCACACGTTGTGCTCTCGTACTTTATATCTCAACACATAATTGGTTTTCTAAATTGCGGTTTCTAAATTCATGGTTTGAATCTTGTTATTTATATATATATATATATATATATATATATATTTTTAAAGGGCCCAGTTGTGAGTCGGCCTCGCAGCACCACAGCGGGGCTCTGTGAGAGCGGACAGACACACACACACACACACACACACACACACACAGAGCATTGGGCTCGTGTAAACACCCCGTGTTTGCTTGAGGGCAGCTAATGTTGCGCGGCGCTATGTTGCGTGTGCGAGGACCCTCGAGAGGAGTTCAACAGAGGCGACACACAGCTCACTAAACAAACAGCTGCAGGTCGGAGCTTCACTGGCTCTGTTTGTTTGTTTGAGTTTACTGTGGACGGAGGGATCGGCGTCTAATATGCAAGAGATGCTTAACTAGCTGCCGATATATGTCAGGACTTTTATTTTTGAGAAATGTGCCACGCTGTCGGATGTACCTAATATAAATAATCACAGCTCTGCGCTCGTAGCGGCCATCTTCATATGCTGCATTTAGTATTGGGAAATAACTTAAATTCATCCTTTTTTCTAGAAGTCACAGTCTCCTGGAGGAAAGTAGCAAGACGAACAAAACCTTTATTTAATTAAATTATTTTGGTCTATATATATATATATACCGTACTTTTCGGGTTATAAGCCGCTCCTACGGCTGATCAGTGTCCCCGCTGTAGCAAGCTAGTAGCGCTGCTAGCTAGCGCTGCTAGGTAGCGCTTCTGCTGCTACTGCCCGCTGCTGCTGCTACTGCCCGCGTCCCCTCTGCCCAAGTCGGGTGTCGAGCCTGGTCCCGCTACCTTCGGTGGTTTTCAGGGAGCTAGCGGAAGTTAGCGGGGAAGTGACGGAGCGCTAGCAGGAGCCCCAGCTGGCTACAGCGGGGAGCTAACGGGGACACTGACCGAAGGCAGTAGCGGCTTATAACCCGAAAAGTACGGTATATGGTAATAATAAATATATATTTTAATTGAACGTAATGAAAAGCAGTTTTTAACAGTGCAGTGACATGTTCACCTTGTTTCTGTCTTGGACCACCAGAACTTTTCCATTCGATTCATCAATGACTGCACCTGCGAAGCGAAACAATCAATCGATCAGACTTATTTCACATATTTTGCACATTATGTCCCTCGTACACACGCTGGTCCACATTTTGCACTGAAGTAATTACTGTAAGAACAAAAGAAAAAGGGAGACCTGTTGGTAGTTTAGTTCAAAGTAACAACATAAAACCGGCACCACGGGGGAGGAAAAAGCTGCTGGAGCTGCCTCGCTTATGCTAGATTTTCTTCGCACGTCGCTGCTGTTGACGATCAATAAAGTCCACACGGACAAACTAGTGGAATAAATAACAAGAATCAAGTTTATTCCACTTCTCAAACGGCTGTACCAAAAGAGAAACCCAACAAAAGGGCCACCGCTTTAACTGTACGGCCCTAATATCCTTCAAAGACAGTGACATCAGAACACATCCGAAGACTTCAGAGTCCACACCCGTTCCGATTGGCGCTATACGCTCACCGGCTAGCCGTTTAGCAGTGGTGTATAGTAACGAAGTAGAAATACTTCGTTACTGTACTTAAGTAGTTTTTGGGGATATATGTACTCTACTTTACTATTTATATTTCGGTTTACTTTTACTTTTACTTCACTACATTTTGCAAAGAAAACTGATACTTTTACTCCGATACATTTCCCCTGAAACCTTCGTTACTCGCTACAAAATCAAATCTATCTTTAGAAAAAAACAAAAACATCCGGGACTGTGGTGGAACACAGACTCCACCAAGCAGGTTTTGCGAATCACAATATTATGCATTTCCCTCTACATCCTCTAGTCCAGCGCTCCCAAACCATTATTGCGCCACGGACCGGTTACGTGAAGACAATATTGTCACGGACCGGGTCCGACCTCGGAGAGACGGGAGACAACGACACCCAACGTGTGTTCGTTATGTCCAGGCTACTCCTAACTAAACCTTTAGTCCAGTCTACTGACTCTACTGCTAACTAAACCTTTAGTCCAGTCTACTGCTTAACTTATAACCCGCTGCACAAAGACAGGATGTTGAAATGGAAGCAGGTTTTCATGCTTTTTTGGCGATCTCAGGATACTCTGCCTTGGTTTTAATCCAGAACACCGGCAGAGTTGAAACAGACTTTTAAGTTTCATTTTTAGAGTAACGTAACATATTGACATGTGTCAAGAGGTTCCGTCTGAGGTTACCACAGACGGATGTATCTGGTCATTTTTCACAATAAAACATCTTTCCGGCCTTGATTTTTTTTATTTAACTTACATTTTTCATTCATTCTTTCTGTTCCGGGCGGAATGAGCATACTTATAACCACACTGTTACAACTCCTTCATAGTGTCATGTTGCTTTTTGGAGAATTATGATGATAAGTTCATAGTAGATGCAAAAGTATACTTAGGTACAATATATTATGTTGTACATAATATATATGGATGGATCACAGCCAACCCAGTTATTTTATCAACACAACTCCTTGTCCTTGGTCATGGTGGCCACAGCACTTAAAAGAATAAACTTCATAATTCTCAAAACTCTGACCCATTGCTTTTTTATTAAAAGCATGTACTTGTACTTTTACTTTCAATACTTAAGTACATTTTATATCAGAAAAATACTTTTGATACTTAAGTACAGAAAATATCAGATACTTTAAGACTTTTACTCAAGTAGTATTTTAATAGGTGACTTTTACTTTTACTGGAGTAATTTTCCAGTAAGGTATCTTTACTTTTACTCAAGTACGGCTTTTGGGTACTTTATACAACACTGCCGTTTAGTGGGCTGACGGGCTTTGGGTTCATCAGAGCGGTTTGACCGAGGAGAAAAGGGAAATGGAACCAAAGCAGAGCAGCTGTGGGCCCGAAAAAAACCCGAAAAAAACAATGAACTGAAAGCCACTAAATATGCTTTGCGTAGTGTAGATGAGTGACGCCTTTCACCCTCAAGTGGTCATGGGATTGCTTTATTGTCAGCTTCACATTTAGAGCAAATATGGACGAACTTAATTGTTTTTCCAAAAATATATGGTTGCAGAATATTAACGCGTGAACCAAACATCCACTAACGTCTGTGTGACTCAGCTGTACTTGTGAAAGATGTGGACATCCCACTTCACCATTAACATATTGTATTATTTCAGCACGTAGGGACTAAGACAGGCAGCTATGTGTCGCTGACAGGTCCGGAGGAGGAAGAGGAGGAAGAGGAGGAGGGAAAACGGGCCACTTTCTTTTCCGGTCGCTCCGTCTGACCGACCGGGGACGGCGGGCCTCCTTCAATGAATGTCACAGATGTGTAAAAGAGGGATGGGTCGTCTTGAAAAGGCCCGACTTGGACTTCCAAGTGGAAAGTGATGTCACCCCCCCGATCCACCGAGGCCCGCCTGCTGCCGACGGAGGCTGTCATTAAGTAGCCTTCGGTGTAGGGAACAAAACGCTCACACGGAGCAGCAGCAGGGAAAAACACATTAATTATGAGACAAAAAGACCAGAAGCAATCGTCACAAAAAAAAAAAAAAAAAACACACAAGAAAAAAAACCTGTTAATCGCTTGAGGTCACAGCTGGTTTCTGAGCCACAACAAAGTTTGATGTCTTCCGCTCGTTCATCTTTCATGTCGGCTTCTGATTTTTGGTTTTACCAGTAATTATAGGGTGTGCTATGAGGTCATGATGAGGTCACGATGCTGATTGAGAGTCTCTCATGAATTTCATTACAGATACAGAACACGTGCACACATGTCCAGAATGCAATCATTAGCTGGCGTTAGCGTCGACCGCTCGGGACTAACCTCTTGTCGAGACGCGTCCCTTGAATGTTCACGCGGAATTCATTTACGTCATTATGTCGTTTTCTTGGAATTACTCCGAGCTTTTTGAGTTCTTGACCCTGTCCTGTGAGGTCAGAGGTCAAGTGCGGATTGAAGGATTTCAGCTTCATACTTCGGCAAAACAGATGTGGACATGTATGTATGCTGGCGGCAGCAAGTTAACCTGCATTCTCTCCAATGTCCATCAGGGGGCGACTCCTCTGGTTGTATAGAAGCATATGCTTCATGTGTTAAAGCTGCATTCTCTCTCCTGACCACCAGGGGGAGACTCCTCTGGTTGTATAGAAGCATATGCTTCATGTGTTAAAGCTGCATTCTCTCTCCTGACCACCAGGGGGAGACTCCTCTGGTTGCATAGAAGCATATGCTTCATGTGTTAAAGCTGCATTCTCTCTACTGACCACCAGGGGAAGACTCCTCTGGTTGTATAGAAGTCTATGCTTCATGTGTTAAAGCTGCATTCTCTCTACTGACCACCAGGGGGAGACTCCTCTGGTTGTATAGAAGTCTATATAAATGACTCTACTTCTCTCTTGATTTATTCCCTCAGTAAACATTGTAAACATGAGTTTATGTCTCAATCTCTAGTTTCAAGTCTTCTTCAATACGGCATGATGTTCATTTAGTAAATTATTGTCCACAAATGATCAATTATGGTCCATAAAGCAGGGTATGCTTAGAGCATCTGGGAGTTTTACGCATTTTCATCTTAGAACTTTAACCCTTTCATGATGCACTTAGCTCCCACCCTTATGTCAACTGTGGTTGCTTCACCACAGTGACTACATTAAGCTCACTTAACACAAGAGCCACATCTTCAAACACCCAGAATTCCCAATGTAGGACCTCATTAATTGCATGACTTCCCTTTTCATCAATCCAGCATCACGCCTCCAGTGACCGTGCATTACGTGCCGTTCTCCCGTGTAATGAATAAGCTGCGTGCGCCCGAGCAAACAAGCATCAGATCATCTAAACAGCCGCGGATTTCAGATTCCTAACCTCAGTGTCATCATTGTTTGTACCCAGGCAAAGAAAGAAAAAAAACTTCCAAACTGAAGGATGCTCTGGACATGTTCTGACATGCTTCAAGTGCTGCAACTGTTAAAAAAGGTTTAGAAAAAACAACGACACGCTGCCCTCTGCTGGACGATCAGAGACACTTCAAGGTCTGTAACTCCTCCTCCTCCTCCTCCTCCTCCTCCTCCTCCTCCTCCTCCTCACCTTCACAATCCAGATGAGTGAATTTCTATTTACACTAAAGAAATGGGCCAAAGTTGGGAGAATTGCACAAGAGACAAACACGGCGTCAGCTTTAAATATATATATATATTTTTTTTTTTATCACAGCGACATATAAATTATTTTACAGTAGCAAAAGATCACACCTCCAGACCTTCTAAAACAAAAACTACTTCAGAGACAGTGGATTCAGAGATTTTTAGGGGTTACTTTCATTACTGCCGATGCATTTTCTGTCAATTAAGAAACCAATTAATCTACTTATAGTTTCAGCTCTATGCTTTTTGATGGTCGACCATATTATGACACATGGAGTTTTTGTTGTTGTTGCAACAAACTACTTAGGAGCATTTGCAACTAGTTGGTTCTTAGTGAGGATCTTGAGTTATTTTTATATACATAAACTTTAATAGATTATTTGTTCAATGATGGCTGAAGCCTTTTGTTTCATGGCGTTCATCTTTTGTTGTGTATTCTATGTTGTTGCATATATTGTATATCTTATGTGGTGCTTGATGTGTTTCTTGTTCCATTTCATTGTTCTTAATAATAATAATAATAATAATAATAATAATAAATTTCATTTTTAATGTACTTTTCTTTCAAAAGAATCTCAGAGTGCCACAGAGCCAATATATAGTAAAACAAATAAAAACATAGTTAAAGCAAACCATAATAAAAAAATAATAGCTGACAATGATTTTTTAGGCCAGTCTTATTTTTTTATGTGGAGGATGTGGACAATAAACAATGACCTAAACATTTTGAGTATATGTATTTATAGCATGAGTGCTGAAAGAAACAAAAAAGGGAACAGGGGAGCTGACAAGTACTGTAAATAAATCTAATTGATCTTAACTTAAATTCACATCTATTTTCCAGTGCTTTCAGCTGCATTTCATGGTCTTCATCAGATCCCCGACAAGCACCATCTGCTGTTGTAGAAAGCTCTGAGGAAAAACTTGCGTCTGGAGACCTTTTTTCTTTCAGGTCATATTATTTTGTGTCAAATGACCTCTACTGTCAAGAATGACCTTGCAGGCTTAAAAAATAAAAATCTCTACCTGCCACTCCTATTTGGTGGGTTGCGAACCCCGGCAGCCGGCTCTCCCCGTCTCCCAGCCAGAGGGCCAGCACGGCGTGGTCGTGTTTGGCGTGATGGAAGGTGAAGCCGTGGGCGGCGGCGGCGGCGGCACAGCGGCTCAGAGAGATGGGCACCCGGAGCCACACGGCGACCTTCCCCTCCGCTTTCCACAGCGCCAGAGAATCTACAGAGCACACGGAGGTTCATGGACGGACTTTAAAGTATATGATTAATGATGTTGCTGCTTTATTAAATAACAAAACTGCAGAAACAGACAGGGAATAGAAGATTGTTTTTGTTGATGCTTAATAGGATTTGGGAGGCAAATGGAAAATGTAAAGAAGAGAGGGAGAGAAGGATGACAAGCAGCAGAGACAGTTTGGCAGAAGTAGCCTGAAGGGTTAGGAAGCAGATCTTTTAAAGAAAAGATCTGCTTCTGGAAGGGTTGCTGGATCGAATCCCAGACTGACTGGAACAATGCCGGTAGGACTGATGTGGTGCTTAAACAGTTAAACTCTAGAAATAGAAAATCAATTTTGATAATAGACCATTCATACGTCATCTATGAATAAAACATGCCTGGTATTTTGCTGATTCCAGCTACTAAAATATATAGTTCCCTTTCTAATGTCATAAATTCAATATATTTGGGACTTTTAATCAATAATAAAAAAAAAAAGTTTTGAACAATAAACCATTATATAAATGAAAAAATTAAGTCAGATTACGCAATACATATATTACAAATAAAACAAGTTAGTTACTGATATAATACATTTGAAAACCTCAAATTTTCGGTATATTGCCCTCTTCTTTCCCTTTGGTGGTAAAAGGGGGTAAATGCATTAAATACTAAAATCTATAATGAACATAAGTGTTGTGTTTTTATTTATAAACTACATCCAACCCCCTTGAACCACTATATAGAGTAGACAGTGACACCTGGCTAAGTTATATATCTGCAGGCACCTGCATCTTCGCGCGTGCAGCTGACCGCTGTCCCTCGCGCGCACACGTCAAAGCCCCCCTGTTCCAGTTCGTGCATATTAAACTCATATCAGACTCTGGAGACCACCGACCGTGAAGCAATCTGCTGAACGCGCCTTCGCTGACGTCCACCGGCAACCCGACGTCCGCCAGGTTCACTGTCACGCCACCGAATCGGTCCCCTTTGCCCGTCAAAGCGCCGCTGGTCCCCGTTACTTTGAGCCGTTGAGAACGAGCTGCGGCGCACGAGAGCGCGCGGACGGCAGAGCGCGCGGGACATGACGCCTCGCGGCAAAGCCGTTGGAGTCTCGCCAACGGCAAGAGCCTTAAAGCGGAGGCACACGCAGCCATGTCACTGAGCGAACATACGTAACCGTTTAAAAGGCAACTTTAGCTGGAACCGGTTGTCCAATTTCCAACCGGCAACGTGAGAATAGTACGGTTACGTAAACATCCGCCCCGGACGTTGCATAAATACCGTAATGCTCTGGTAAAGTAGCGCGAGGCGGTTCGTGTGGTGCGGCGCCAAACCCCGTTCAGGTTTTTTACTATTAAGCTATTTAATACGTAAACGGTTATATTGCCAGTTTTAACGTAGCTTCAAAACAGTCACTGTGGTATGATTTTAAATTCGGCTGACAAATCTGCCAATTATTCCTTTTTAAACCGGTTAAATATCAACTTTGACATGTTTGCATGGCGCAGAAAAGCTAACAAGAAATCCAGATTAACCGTGGAAAACTATGAAAAAAACGCTCATTGACGTATTGAATTCATGCCGAATTTTACACCGCATCTGGTTAATGTTGGCTATTCCCTTCAATAATATATAAACATGTGTTTCTACTCGCAGATATCAAATACACTTACAACTATATGTGTTTCGAACATATTTTTGTATAACTTTTTTTCCAGGCTCTTAAAGTTATTTTTTTTACAATTAAAACACAAACACAATTTTATTTGAAGCAAAACGGGAATGTTTTAAAATGCAATAAAGGCAATAAAATAATAAAGGATATCGCCTGCCGTAAAATACGCGAGGCTTTACGGTAATAGGGAGGCGGGGCTAAACTCCAACCAGGAAGTTTACAACACCGCTCCGTGTTTACACATGTTTGAGCTTTCACGTGGAGGAGATTTTCACTTATTACAATGTCGTCAAAGAAAAATAAAAGCAAATCCAAAAGAGCGAGTGAAGGAGACAGTTCACTGTTATCGAAGGAGACGTCGAGTGACTCCTCCAGCCTGCAGACACCTGGTCACGAGGGAGGAAGATGCACGAGTTTAAACAGCAACTCTTTCACTGTCATCGATTTCATTGACAAAGGTACGTGTTCGGGGCATAAACACTAAAGTTTAACAGGCTTTGACACAGTTATGGTATGTAAGATGGACTGCGGTGAATGTGGACGACCCGCCATCATTTCAGCGGCTCTCATTGATGCTGTTTTAACTAACAGTTTCCTTTCATAGTGGTGTCTCTGCTGAGGCAGATTGGCTTTAAAATGAGTGCTGACTGAGGATTTTAGATGGTGTTCATCAACATGTATTGACACAATTCATGTGGATATCTTCCTTCCTTCTTTTTAGGAGGAAATTCCCCCCTTTTGATAAATCACATTTATATTTATAGATATCTAAATGTATTTTTGTTTGTTTTTGTTTATACATACATACATACATACATATATTTTATATATATATATCCTTTTTTATATATTATCAGCAAGGAAACTGAAGCTGCACTTTAAAATATTTTTTGCATGGAAAGAGCACTGTGGGAAACCGGTTTTATCAGTTTTGGCTGGTGGACCAAAATAAATGTTTATTTTTTCATTCAAAAGTTATGATCGGGAAATAAGATGCATTTTCAGTCAGTAGTTAAATGAAGTCCCGCTCAGAGAAACTACATCTTTAAAAGTATTCTTTACATATTCACAAAGCAATACATGAACAACAAAACTGCTTTCACTCTTGATACCTGGGAGCAAATACTACTTCACTTTTTATTCAAGGACATCTGAATGACATTTTATTTATTTTAATCCACATAATATATCTATATATATATATATATATGTATGTTTATTTTCCTCACAGCCGACGACAAAACACCTAAAAGTTGCAGATCCACTTTCGTCCAGCTGAGCCTCAATTCGATGAAGTCAGCCGCCGTTTGCCTCGGGAGGCCGGTCCTGCTGACGAGTCCCACGGGACGACAAGAGGTGACCTCTCTCTTCTTTCGTCTCCTCGTCAGTTTCTATGACAGATATGTTGTAAACAGCTGCGTTGTTATTTTAAAATCTCCACTAATTAACATATAAAAATGTGTAAAGCTGTTTCCCCGTTAGCGTCCTTCTGATCTTTTGAGTTGATGAATCGTTCCTGTTCTCGGGATGCCACCTTCCGTCACGTTTTTAGCTGCCTGTAAAATCCTTTTTTTAATAACCTGCCTACCTTCCAGGTGTGTTCAGGTTGGCCCGTTGTCTCCTTTCCTGGTGGAAAAGTGGGTCTTCAGAAATGTGCAAAGAATAACCTCCGAGTGAAGTCTGGGGACGAGGTGACGCTGCACCCTCTGACGGGTCCTGTGCTCCGGGCTGAGGAGGTGGTTCTCTCAAACAGGTAAACCATCTCACTCTCATTCACGTCAAACATATTTAAGTATCATAATCACACTGTACTTATTGTTGTATGACATTCTAGTTGCTTGTTTATGAGGTAAACATAGCCAACAATAATAGGTTATAATGTTTGTGGTGAAACTTTTTTTAAGGAGATGTGGATTTAACTTTGTTTCGTAGGCTGTACTTTGTGGTGCTCTTGAATTTATTGCCTTTTTTATATTCAGTTTTTTTTTCACATATTTTTCCACCTGTTTTTATCAATCTACTACATTTTATTGATGAAAATCAAGCAGCCGAACATTTAGATCCCAATACTAAACTAATATGTGTTAAAGTCACTGTAAACATGTACAATATTTGAGTGTCAGTTATCATTTTATACCTCTGAAAAAGCTTCTAGATTGCCTTTATGGCTTGAACGCCTTTTATGTTGTGTAACACAGGTAAATGCTGCAACCTGCTGGTTACATCTCGCAACTGCAGCTTGAACGCTCAACTATCAAATAGTACCAACTAGAATTTTATTCTGGATCTGTAATGATCTTTACCGACACAAATCTGTTTTCATGTTGCATGTTGTGACATTATTTTGATTGGATGCTTTCCATATTTGAATGTTTTAAAGATGTAATGTTATATTATCAATGTGTATGATGATTATAGGGCATTCGTCACACATGTATTACTTTGATTCAGGGCTAAAGATGACACGCTGGAGACGGACGAGTTCAAGAGCTTCTTCCTGCGCTCTCTGGGTCAGTGGGTCACTTCTTTACGTCGCGTGTTTGTCGGCTCAAAGACTTTTCTGATTCTCGGTATCACGATTTAGTTCGGATACAATAATAACCCAATCCTTGATGTAATGAATAGAACGAGGGGCAGCGCTCCTCCGCTGAAATGAAGTGAAACATACATAGTTGTTTAGCTTAGAGGTCACGATGAAGGTCACGTTTTGACCAAACAGGAAAATGCAAAGAAAAAAATATGAGTGTGCAACTTTTTAAATTGTTAACTGCATTCATTTGTAAAAAGTTTGTGTTTGTTCTAGGTTGGGGATACTTGTCCCGTTCATGCGTACATCTGCGTACGATCATCGTTTTTTTTTATACATTTACAATAATTTGCTGACCATATACAGTCATTTGAGATTCATTTTGGAACAAATACACTGGTGTTCTGGTTTGTCTTGAACTGTTCCTGTGAGGTCCTGTTTTCCTCTCGTGCTTTCTTTCCATTATCCGTCATACATATATTGATTGATGGATCATTCATACACTTTAGACTCCGAGACACAATTACCCAATTTGGCAAAAAAAATAACACTTTCCTTTTGTTTCTCTAACTCTACTGGTTTGTCTCCGTCTTGTGCCAGTTGGGAACGTCCTCTTGCCAGGAAACATCGTCTCCCTGACCTACTTCGGCCGGTCATGCAGTCTGCGGGTCGAGGCCATAACCGGGGAGGACGGCGTCACGCTCCACAGACCGGCTCCTGCCCCGGGACTGGAGGAGTCCTCCTCCGTGATGAACTCCGTGCTGGACTCCACCTCGGCCGACCTCTCCCTGCAGCTCAGCCTGCTCACCGTGGACGACGACGACGGCGGCGGCGGCGGCGGCGGCGGCGGCGGCGGCGGCGCTGACGAGTCACCGCGGGGCCCGCCTGGTGAGCCGGGCCCCGCGGCCAGCACCCCACGCCGACCGGCACACCTCGCTCCCGTCTCCTCCCCCCTTGCTCCTTGCACACCGTCCTCCCAGAGTCCTCCCGCGGGGCCGGCGGAGGACGCCGTCAGTCTGGAGGGCTCACTCGGCTCAGAGCCGGCGGAGAAAATCCCCACAGCTCCCCCTGGTGGCGCACTGAGCACAGACACCTTCTACTGCCTGTCCTGCTCCACGAAAGTCAGAGTCGGACTCGGAGCAGGGCAGGAGGATCCGGACGCACAGGCTGCAAGGTCAAAGGTCAAATACAGCATGATCGGAGGGCTCAGCAGCCAGTTGGATGTCATCAGAGAGACCATTGAGCTTCCTCTGAAACACCCCGAGCTCTTCTCCAACTACGGTACGTCAGACTTTAATTCATCATTAAAAGAAAAAGCGAAAAAGGTCTAACTGGGAGCTGTTTTTCCCCTGCAGGGATCCCACCGCCCCGCGGAGTGCTTCTGTACGGCCCCCCCGGCACCGGAAAGACCATGATAGGACGAGCCATAGCCAATGAGGTTGGCGCTCACATGACGGTGATCAACGGCCCAGAGATCATGAGCAAGTACGGCCTCTCTGTCCCAGTAGGATGTCATTCTTAAACAGTGGTTTAAATGACTTCAGTAAACATCTTGTCTTCTGTTTTTTTGCAGATTCTACGGTGAAACCGAGGCGAGGCTGAGGCAGATATTCTCCGAAGCGTCTCAGAGGTAAACGCTGTCGTCGATCCAGCCGATCACGCCCCGAGATCGCCGTCGCCGGCACGATCCCACTGCGGCTTCTGTTCATGCGCATCACAGCCTCGTTCTTTTAGGGTCTTATTTTGTATTTTTTGTACTGAATGCAATGTGTTAGATTATATTTGCTTCTCTTGTGCTCGCGTGAAGCCGTCATATCATCAGTACCAACATGGCAATATGTCAATAATAATTAAAGTTATAATATTCTGACCAAATAACATCCAGCACCGAGCACATTTAATAATAGAACGGAGCCAATGGCAGTTTATTCATAATTTAAAAGTTTTGTCTCGTTTTATAAACATCCCACAAAATGTCAGTGGATAACGTTTTTTTCAATTTTTTTTCCCATTTTCCGTTTCATTTGCAGACAACCTGCCATAATCTTTATCGACGAGCTGGACGCTTTGTGCCCGAAGAGGGATGGAGCGCAGAACGAGGTGGAGAAACGCGTCGTCGCTTCCCTCCTGACCCTGATGGATGGGATCGGTTCAGTAAGTCTCCTCTTTAAGATTTAGTTTCGCCTTTTTTTTTTTTTAATCGTTCTAAAATCGCAAGGCCAGATGCGCCGGAGAAGGTTTTAAACCGAACCAAACGGTTCCTAAACCCGAAAATACAGTTTTCTAAGAAAATGAAAATGATTATCAGTCAACATAATGATTACTCGTTTCTGCCGGACATTGAGGTTCTAAACCGGATGACGCGTCCTCTTTTCATTACTCGTACAGCCTTTCTACTTCATTCCGTCAAACCGTCGGCATCGTTATTTTACGAGGAGGTCTGCTTAACGTTCACCAGCGCCTGCCTGCTCATCGCGCCCGGCGGACTGAAGGGTATCGGCTCTCCCGTCAGGAAATGTCCTCATCGCAAATGCAGACCGTCGTGCGTAAAACCATCAAAACCGTCCCTGCGTGCTGGACGCCCTTCAGACGCTGTGGCTCGTGTCTCTAGGGTGCTGTTTGTCCTCCGGAGCGCTCTGCCGGTGCCTGATGATGAGAAAAAAGATGATTTCCCCCCCTCCTTCCTCCTCCACACGCACTCAGTGGGAGCCTGGGAAACAAATCACCAAAGGTTGCCATGACCTGCCAATTTGGCGGAGCTTTATCAGCAAAGTACATCTCCATGAAGCCCGGGCAGAGCGGAGCCTTCATGTGGATTGGTGACATTACACAGATGCACCTAGGCCCCGCCCCCCGGCTGCGGCCTGTTTTTCCAGGCCAGATGCAAGGTCATCAGCACTGATTTGGCTCGTGGAGTGCGGATAAAAGCGCTTCCTGCTGTGATTGTTGAAAGGTGGAAAAGGGAAGAAAGAAAAAAAAAAAAAAAGATCTTGTAAAACAGGGGTCTTACATAAGTTTAGCGTCGGTCCGGGGTCAGATACTCTCTCATAAACTGTCTGGAAAGAGTCGCACCTTCATGAAGTTGAATACTCGGCTGTTTCCCTTTGCTCCTAGAAAGTGGATATCGGTGACTCAGAGCTACAATGTAACTTACTGGTGTGCGTCTCAGCCAGCGCCGCAGATTCCGCATCCATCATCTGATACTTTGTCACTTTTTTGATGGCGTTTGTACAGCAGCCTTATAGTCGCCACAGCTGTGTGAGTGGACTTCAATAGGTTGGCTGCAGTAACACGAGCAGCGGCTCGTTGGTTAGAGCTCCAGATGGAAACGTTGATTTTAAAAATACCGCTCTGTCACTAAATCCTGACAGAAGTACATGAGGTTTCCTCTGCCTCATTTTAGTTCTCTCCTAAAGGCATTTGCAAGATTCTACCACGCCGGAAGGAAAACGGACCAATCGGAGCGGAGGGGGTCCCTAACGCAGCTGTCAATCACTGCTCGTGGGGAAAGAAAACGTCAAACTAGGCGGAACTGTTAGCTACATGACACATGTTTCTGAAAAACATTTAGGCATTCACATTTCAATCAGTGCTGCCCAGTTTGACCGGCGTTCACAAGCGGTGATTGACAGCTACGTTTGGAGACTCCTCGGCTCTGATTGGTTGTTTTTCTTTTGAGCTCGGTGGAATCTAGCGAAGGCCACAAGGTGCATTAAAAGAAGGCAGATAGATGTACCTGATTTTGTTTTTCACATATTATCCATCTTGTGTAGCACCTTCAGGATACAGTGACAGTTTAAGCAAACAAAACGTTACCAATAGTACCGTAAAAGTCGGGTTACAAGCCGCTCCTACCTCCGGTGGGTGTCCCTGCAGTAGCAAGCTAGCGCTGCTGCTAGCTCCCCGCTGCTGCTAGCTCCCCGCTGCTGCTGCTGCTACTGCCCGCGTCGCCTCTACCCGAGTCGGGTGTCGAGCCGGGGCTGGTCCCGCCACCTTCGGTGATTGTCGGGGAGCTAGCGGAGAGCTAGCAGGAGTGCTAGCTGGCTACAGCGGGGAGCTAACGGGGACACTGACCGAAGGTAGTAGCGGCTTGTAACCCAACTTTTACGGTAGCTTTAAAACACATACAATACCTAATGACCTAATGTCACGGTCTGAATATTATTTAATAATAATAATTATGAATAATGATGATAAAGTTTGTCGCGCTGATGTTCCTTTACTAGGATTTACCAAAGTTCATACGTCAGGCAGGCAAAATGATTTTGTTGCCTCTAAAATGAACCCATTAGACACTGACACATTACGGCATGAACCAGGACTGATCTGTGCTTTCCTTCCAGGAGGGTCACTCCGGTCAGCTGTTGGTTCTGGGGGCCACAAACCGGCCCCATGCCCTCGACCCCCGCCCTGCGCCGACCAGGGCGCTTCGACAAGGAGCTGGAGGTGCGTACTAGCACCCGCTGTAGAAATAGGATTGTTTTTCTGTATTATTATTATTATTATTATTATTATTATTATTATTAGATCACATTGCTGGAAATATCTCCCTGAAAGTGCTGCGTCCATTTTAAGCTGTGGGGTTCCTCAAGGCTCCTTCTTGGGGTTCCACCCCTTTTTCAGCAATTAGCGGAAAAAGAAACGTTCACGTTCTCCCGTTCATTTTGCTTTCGCTTTTTTCGTGCCGGCAGGTGGGCGTTCCGAGTGCCGCAGAGCGGGCGGACATCTTGCAGAAGCAGCTGAGCTTCATGCCGTGCAGCGCCGGCGCCGAGGACGTGACGCAGCTGGCCGGCGCCGCTCACGGATACGTGGGCGCCGACCTCGCGGCTGTTTGCAAAGAGGCGGGCAAGTAAAACGCCGTAGAGAGTCGACGTGTTTTCTAGTCGTGGGGAACCTGACGGCCGTCTGAATGTGGCCTGCAGCGTCTCCCACATTTCTTCTTCTTCTTCTCTGTCTTCTTGGACCACGCGATGCACAAAAAACGTCCCGGCGAGGAAAACGTTTCTGTTGTGACAAAGTCATACATTTTCCTCCATTTTTAAAAGAAGAACAATCCACAGCTACTCGAACCAACATCATTTGGGAAACCAAAACAAAGGCGCGCGTGCCAGCTGGGCGACTTCAAGCGTTCTGCCTCAGACGAACAACAGTTTGTTATTGCACATTCGACTCCTCCTCATCTCGTAGCGCTCAGCCCAAAAACCACAATCCCTGGTGACTTATTTCCTCCCAAATTAGTTTCTAACAATTTTCGGAGATGTTTTCTGACGTCTTTGAACGCAGGGGGGTCGACCGCCCCTTTTTGATATTTGCCAAAGAGGAAGTTGTGAGTTACTGTGGTATTCAGATCCCAGTGAGAGAAAACCACCGAAACCACCACTTGTTGTGAAATCCACCTCGCATCCCGAGGACCTGCGCGTGTGTGTGTGTGTGTGTGTGTGTGTGTGTGATTGTGCGAGCACATTTGTTGTTTTCCTTTGCCTGACCCCGTGTGGCTCCTGGGTGGTCCCCAGCGCTCGGGGGACGTGGCGTATTGCATTTCCAGCTGAGGGAGCCGGGGGCTGCTGTGCGGAAGCGCCGTGATTTACCGTCCGCATGGGGCAGACGTGACTGGCAGCGGTCTTCTGAGAAACCCCTTCCTCGCCGCCCCCCCCCCCCCCCCCCCCCCCCCCCCCCCGGCGGGAGACGACGAGCCTCCCCAGACCCCGCTCGACTCGGCTCACTTCCCCCCTCGGAGTCTCCAAAACCCCAAATCGCTAAACAAACACGAGCCGGATTCAGGATGCGTTCAACGCTTCGTTTGTTTCTGTCGGCTCGCTCAACCTGGAAGCGACGTAGACGTGAAATCCAAACCGAAAGGCGAAACGCGACGCCGCCGCAGCTGTAAGGGAGGGGGGGAGGGGGAGCAGGGGGAGGGGCTTCCACCAATCATCTAATTCACCATGAAAACAAAATGTGTTCACAAACGGGATTCTAAATGTAAATAAAGTGCCAGAGCGCATAAAGAAACGCATCGAAACATCGACCAGCAGGATTCATGACACAAGGGTGTGTGTGTGTGTGTGTGTGTGTGTTACTGTGTGTGTTACTGTGTGTGTGTGTGTGTGACTGTATTTGTTACTGTGTGTGTGTGTGTGTGTGTGTTACTGTGTGTGTTACTGTGTGTGTGACTGTATGTGTTACTGTGTGTATGTGTTACTGTGTGTGTGTGTGTGTCTGTATGTGTTACTGTGTGTGTGTGTGTGTCTGTATGTGTTACTGTGTGTGTGTGTGTGTGACTGTATGTGTTACTGTGTGTGTGTGTGTGTGACTGTATGTGTTACTGTGTGTGTGTGTGTGACTGTATGTGTTACTGTGTGTGTGTGTGTGTGACTGTATGTGTTACTGTGTGTGTGTGTGACTGTATGTGTTACTGTGTGTGTGTGTGACTGTATGTGTTACTGTGTGTGTGTGTGTGTGTGTCTGTATGTGTTACTGTGTGTGTGTCTGTATGTGTTACTGTGTGTGTGTGTGACTGTATGTGTTACTGTGTGTGTGTGTGTGTGTGACTGTATGTGTTACTGTGTGTGTGTGTGTGTGTGTGTGTGACTGTATGTGTTACTGTGTGTGTGTGTGTGTGTGACTGTATGTGTTACTGTGTGTGTGTGTGTGTGTGTGTGACTGTATGTGTTACTGTGTGTGTGTGTGACTGTATGTGTTACTGTGTGTGTGTGTGACTGTATGTGTTACTGTGTGTGTGTGTGTGTGTGTGTGTGTCTGT
This sequence comes from Myoxocephalus aenaeus, assembly GCA_038501785.1. Taxonomy (NCBI): domain Eukaryota; kingdom Metazoa; phylum Chordata; class Actinopteri; order Perciformes; family Cottidae; genus Myoxocephalus; species Myoxocephalus aenaeus. The sequence continues at coordinate 2,030,383 of JBAMJR010000100.1, forward strand.
ATGTGTGTCTGTGTGTCTGTATGTGTGTCTGTATGTGTTACTGTGTGTGTGTGTCTGTATGTGTTACTGTGTGTGTGTGTGTGACTGTATGTGTTACTGTGTGTGTGTGTGTGTGTGTGTCTGTATCTGTATGTGTTACTGTGTGTGTGTGTGTCTGTATGTGTTACTGTGTGTGTGTGTGTGTCTGTATGTGTTACTGTGTGTGTGACTGTATGTGTTACTGTGTGTGTGTGTGTGTCTGTATGTGTTACTGTGTGTGTGACTGTATGTGTTACTGTGTGTGTGTGTGTTTGACTATTGTCGATCCCTCCTCACCAAGCCCCCATACTGCCACACTTTGCTCACACACACACACACACACACACACACACACACACACACACACACACACACACACACACACACACACACACACACACACACACACACACACACAACCTGATATCTGTTTTTTCCTTCTTTGCTCACGCAAACACATCAAGTAGGAACTGCAGTTGTTTCCTTCTGCCGCTCCGGTAACAATGAGCTGCTGGGGAACGTTCGCTCCGTCGCACCGCTTCCTGTAAAATACTGAATGGGGTGAGGGGCGATGTTGCCCCCCCACCCCCACCATCACCACCTTGCACAGCTGCAGAGAAGCATGATTCTAGATGCACGCACAATAAGCGTGTTCTAGGGTTCACATCCTGCCTTCTGCACAACGACAACCTGCTTATAGATCAGAGAGACTGAATCGATTCTTCATCTCTGAGCGGCGGAAGGAGGGAAGGAGGGAAGGATGGAAGGATGGAAGGAGGGAAGGATGGAAACCTTGATGTCATTCAGGGAAGTTTTTCTTGTTTGTCCGAGTCGTCCCGAACCCCAGAAACAACTTCTTGACGACAGATGTGTTGCGTAATCGTCTCCTAATCACGGCTGATCGCGGACCGGCCGGTTACACGCAAACACACTCTCTCACACACACTCACACACACACACACACACACACACACACACACACACACACCAGATCTATGAAAGTCTGTTTCTCTGGGCTCGCCTCAAATCCCCTTTAAGCCTCCGCTGAGCACACGAATTATTAAGAAAGTCTGCGCTTTACATCGTGTGCGCTGACCGAGGGAATCCAGGTTGAACGCCGTGATCCTTTAATGAGAGGCAGGATTTAAAAAACCTGGAGAGAAGGAACAGGAATGCGTCTCAGTAATAAGAAAGCACCATCGTGTTTACGTGTACCTTTTCTCGCAAAATACATTTGTGTATATTGGCTGTAAAACAATCAAAATGAAGGTACTTGTCTATTGATTGAACGTGTTATTCCTCTAAATGATAAACACATGGTTGCACAATGAAAGGAAACGGTAACAAAGTATTTATTTATTTATTTGGCGTTTCTTTGGAGATGGTTGTCCGTTAATCCATTTGTTGTGTTTACTCATTTATTCAGGTTATTCCTTTTAATATGGAACCTGTCTCTGTGTGTCATTGATCCATATTTAGATCCATAATATAATTATCATTAAAATATTAAATAAAACATTTCTATTAAATATACAAAATAAATAAAAATGCAGGTGTTTTCTTCCTAAAGATTCCTGTCGCTCAACCTTTTTTTTATATATATATATATATAAAAAATAAAAGTTCAAGGAGGTGTTAGGCTGAAAAACAAGAGCGTTGGAACTATTCAGCATTTCTCAAAAAAAGAGCAAATAATTAGTGAAGCCTGAAACATAAACATACTTTTATGTGATTGGATTTTTCTTCCTCTCATGACCTCGGCCCAAAAAACGTTTTCTAGTTTCACTTTTCTTCTAGTTTGAGGTCGTTGCCCTCCAGAGTTTGACGAGGTTTGCGGAGCGTTAAAAGAAGTTTGCAGAAACATTTCGCCGTTCTTCTTCGCTCGTGCAGCAGACGCTCTCCCCGTTTAAGTCGCCTGTTGACGGTCTGATGTTTTTGAAGGCATGGAAAGTACAAAAGTAGAGGACAAGCATCTCAACTCAAAGTGCATGATTCCATATCCACCAGCTGAACTGCATTAACCTTAAACACCGCCCTCTGGTGGGCAGATGTTATATTGCGGGGAAGGTAAGCAGCCAAGCAGTAGAATGAATAAAAGCCCTCCATGACCTATTCAGCTGCTCCTGGGGGAGATTTTAGTGTTTGAGAATCTTTTATTTCTTCTTCATTGAATCAGTAACAATTAAACCACGCCCACTTTTAAGTCTCCCTGTGGACGCTCACCCTGAACTCCATCCGTCTCCGTTACCCGAGTCTCTCGCAGGACATGGCTTTCATCACGGCTCTCCTCGCGGCTCTTGACAGATTTACGTGCGCGTTACGCCGACGTGCTGGACAGCGTTAGTCACGGCCGAGCAACGCGCGGCCCGCCGCTCTGTTTGTGCTGGAGCTGCTCCTCGCCGTCACGTCTCAGACGAGGGCTTCCTGCTTTCGGGGTTTGCTGCTGCTCCACGTCTCCGTCACATGGCGGGAAATTACTGTAAGTGCTGTGCTAATGCACTTCATAGTTCAGGGGTTTCTGGAAACTCTAGAGTCTGAGACAACAAAGGAAGTAGAGCCCCGATGAGATGGATTTGTAATTCTGGCCCACGGGAATGAGCTTGAAATGAAATTGACGTGCAGTAAATTTTGAGCAAAGGCCGACGTCTTGGCTCGCTGCCGCCATTAAACTCAAACCGGTTTTTGTTTTCACGTAACTTTTTTATACGACTTGTCTGTGCAACGAACCAGGCGGAGCACGATCCGGGACTTTGATAAGAGGGAGTAGAAAATGGCCCCCGCTGGAGGAATAAAACCCGAAGACCTCTGTCGAATGTTCTTCGCAGCCTCTACTTTGTATTCGCTCCAAACCAGTTGATTTAAAAAAAAAAAAATAATAATAATAATGCGCCGGATGTGTATTTGGGGTCAGTGGCGGTTCGATCCCCGGCTCTTCTTGTCCGCATGACACCGAACCCCAAAAGTTTCTCCCCTGTTTCTCCTTTAAGTGAGCTTAAAATGTACTTGACAATTGATTGGAAACACGACTGCTGAGGCCTCAACCCGCCCACCAGCGCCTCCTTGTGTTCACAGATTCATATCATTTCACAACATTTTAGAGAGGAAGCCCCTCGTTGGCCGTTGCAGAACCGCGTACCGGTAAATCTGTTGACTGTTTCCAGAAGTACAGAAGATGACGACACGGGCAGAAACGCACGATAAAGAAACCGCCAACAGCAGGAGACTTCCTCCGTCATGACAACATGGCCACCGATTTCCCCCCTCTTTTCTTTTTCGGACCCTCTCAGTGTTTTGTTGCCTGCAGACTCTCGGGGCGTCGCTCTGTCGTTCACGTTCAGCTGATCCTGACGCTGGCAGATGACTCAACTGCACAGTCTAAAGTGTGTGTGTGTGTGTGTGTGTGTTGGTTTGTGCCACATCCGGACACACTGTTTACAAGCCTCTCTAAACAGGGGAAGCCCACTGGAACAAAAAAGAAAAAGGGCAGTACAATTGATTATGTGGAATAATAAACACGCAACTCTGCACTTTGTCGGGGGGGGGGGGGAGGGGTTTTTTACTCGGTAATTGTGTGGTAGAAGTGACTTGTGTCATCTTAAGTTAAATACTTACTGCGCCGAAGAAGAACAAAAAAAAATATGTCGGCAAAAAATGAGTTTTGTGTGTTTTGACTAAACGGGCTGAACGCCGGCTGCTGTTTACAGCGGCAGCCCGGCCTTATAAAGCGCTTTCCCCCCCCCGACTCGTCTGTCCTTTTTTTAAAGACGCTTCAGGAATTTCTGGACAAGTCACATAAATATCAGTCGGATCAGCATGTGAAGTTTATTTGAGGCCTCTGTTTATAAAATCCGGAAATGTGCTGCTTGTACTCCTTAACCCCGGCACTTACCTTTACCCAGTGGTGAGTGTGTGTGTGTGGCATGTACTGTGTGTGCGTATGCCTGCACACATTTCTTTGCATATTTAGAGTGTGTGTGTGTGCGTGTGTGTGTATGCGTGTGCACTTTAGGAGCACACATTATTGCAGGCGCTTCATCTCCCGGGAACAGATGTTGGGTTTTTGTAAATACAGGTGCAAAGAGCGCTCCGGAAGCCGCGGCGAGTAATGAAAACGTTCCAGCGGTTTTCGCGATGCCGTAATGCCCAAACTATTTCGCAATCTGTCCGAGGACGAGCGTCGCGGGAGGAGAGCTCGCGGGTTTTTCCCGCTAAACACGGTCCTGAATCCCCACGGCCTCCCCCGCCGCCCAGCACGCCGTTGAGATGTGGAATGCACCGCTGAAGGACTTCTTGACGCACCTTCCTGCACTGCTGTCTCTGACAATGGAGCTCTGTGAGGTTTTTCCTCGTTTGAAGTCTTCTTCTGGCACTTCCTACCTCATTTTCTTCTTTCTTTCTTTTTTATTTGTTATGCTCTTCCGCCCACAGAAGTTCAGGGCAAGTCACAGACGCTGTGCACACAACGCGGTGGTTCATATACCCGCGGAGCTTTGAGGCGCATAATAATACAAATGTATTTATTAAGGACTCAGTTGTCTTTAATAATGGTGGACAAACTACCGCCACTCGTGTCACCTATCCTCTGACACGCATGCCGATGCCTGGATGTCTTCGTCGTGCTTTGATATGATTCTATATGATAACGTTGCATTTATCGTCGAGACTCGACTGCGGATCTGTTGTGACGGGAACAAAACACTGCTGCTCTTTTTGAGAAATGCTGCTTTTGCACCAGTTTTGGGTTGATAAATCATCAGAGCATACTGGGATGGGCCCTCGTGTGCAGGGATGTCCTCATGTCGTATTGATGAGCGCACACGTGTCCAGATGAGTCGTACGAGGGTGTTCGTGAATATCGACGGGTCAATGATTACCGGTGCAGGTGCTCAGGCGTGACCGTACAAACACACAGCTCCCAGTCCTTCTTCCAGTCCTTCTTCCAGTCCTTCTCCCAGCCCTTCTTCCAGTCCTTCTCCCAGTCCTTCTCCCAGTCCTTCTCCCAGCCCTTCTCCCAGCCCTTCTCCCAGCCCTTCTCCCAGCCCTTCTCCCAGTCCTTCTCCCAGTCCTTCTCCCAGTCCTTCTTCCAGTCCTTCTCCCAGTCCTTCTCCCAGCCCTTCTCCCAGCCCTTCTCCCAGCCCTTCTTCCAGTCCTTCTCCCAGTCCTTCTCCCAGTCCTTCTCCCAGCCCTTCTCCCAGTCCTTCTTCCAGTCCTTCTCCCAGTCCTTCTCCCAGCCCTTCTCCCAGCCCTTCTCCCAGTCCTTCTCCCAGTCCTTCTTCCAGTCCTTCTTCCAGTCCTTCTCCCAGCCCTTCTCCCAGTCCTTCTCCCAGTCCTTCTTCCAGTCCTTCTTCCAGTCCTTCTCCCAGTCCTTCTCCCAGTCCTTCTCCCAGTCCTTCTTCCAGTCCTTCTCCCAGCCCTTCTCCCAGCCCTTCTTCCAGTCCTTCTCCCAGTCCTTCTCCCAGTCCTTCTCCCAGTCCTTCTCCCAGTCCTTCTCCCAGCCCTTCTCCCAGCCCTTCTCCCAGCCCTTCTCCCAGTCCTTCTCCCAGTCCTTCTTCCAGTCCTTCTCCCAGTCCTTCTCCCAGCCCTTCTCCCAGTCCTTCTCCCAGCCCTTCTCCCAGCCCTTCTCCCAGCCCTTCTCCCAGCCCTTCTCCCAGCCCTTCTCCCAGCCCTTCTCCCAGTCCTTCTCCCAGTCCTTCTTCCAGTCCTTCTCCCAGTCCTTCTCCCAGCCCTTCTCCCAGCCCTTCTTCCAGTCCTTCTCCCAGTCCTTCTCCCAGTCCTTCTTCCAGTCCTTCTCCCAGCCCTTCTCCCAGTCCTTCTCCCAGTCCTTCTCCCAGTCCTTCTCCCAGTCCTTCTTCCAGTCCTTCTCCCAGTCCTTCTCCCAGTCCTTCTCCCAGCCCTTCTTCCAGTCCTTCTCCCAGTCCTTCTCCCAGTCCTTCTCCCAGCCCTTCTCCCAGCCCTTCTTCCAGTCCTTCTCCCAGTCCTTCTCCCAGCCCTTCTTCCAGTCCTTCTCCCAGTCCTTCTCCCAGCCCTTCTTCCAGTCCTTCTTCCAGTCCTTCTCCCAGTCCTTCTCCCAGTCCTTCTTCCAGTCCTTCTCCCAGCCCTTCTCCCAGCCCTTCTCCCAGTCCTTCTCCCAGTCCTTCTCCCAGTCCTTCTCCCAGCCCTTCTTCCAGTCCTTCTCCCAGTCCTTCTCCCAGTCCTTCTCCCAGCCCTTCTTCCAGTCCTTCTCCCAGTCCTTCTCCCAGTCCTTCTCCCAGCCCTTCTCCCAGCCCTTCTTCCAGTCCTTCTCCCAGTCCTTCTCCCAGCCCTTCTCCCAGCCCTTCTCCCAGTCCTTCTCCCAGCCCTTCTTCCAGTCCTTCTCCCAGTCCTTCTCCCAGTCCTTCTCCCAGCCCTTCTCCCAGCCCTTCTCCCAGCCCTTCTCCCAGCCCTTCTCCCAGCCCTTCTCCCAGCCCTTCTTCCAGTCCTTCTCCCAGTCCTTCTTCCAGTCCTTCTCCCAGTCCTTCTCCCAGTCCTTCTCCCAGCCCTTCTTCCAGTCCTTCTTCCAGTCCTTCTTCCAGTCCTTCTCCCAGTCCTTCTTCCAGTCCTTCTCCCAGTCCTTCTCCCAGTCCTTCTCCCAGTCCTTCTCCCAGTCCTTCTTCCAGTCCTTCTTCCAGTCCTTCTCCCAGTCCTTCTTCCAGTCCTTCTCCCAGCCCTTCTTCCAGTCCTTCTCCCAGTCCTTCTCCCAGCCCTTCTCCCAGCCCTTCTTCCAGTCCTTCTCCCAGTCCTTCTTCCAGTCCTTCTCCCAGTCCTTCTCCCAGTCCTTCTCCCAGTCCTTCTCCCAGTCCTTCTCCCAGTCCTTCTCCCAGTCCTTCTTCCAGTCCTTCTCCCAGTCCTTCTCCCAGCCCTTCTCCCAGCCCTTCTTCCAGTCCTTCTCCCAGCCCTTCTTCCAGCCCTTCTCCCAGTCCTTCTCCCAGTCCTTCTCCCAGTCCTTCTTCCAGCCCTTCTCCCAGTCCTTCTCCCAGTCCTTCTCCCAGTCCTTCTCCCAGCCCTTCTCCCAGCCCTTCTCCCAGCCCTTCTCCCAGCCCTTCTCCCAGCCCTTCTCCCAGTCCTTCTCCCAGTCCTTCTCC